>JARVZY010012407.1:0-109913 GCA_030686995.1 Artemisia argyi | reverse complement strand
AATTGTAAGGAAAAATAACAAATGGTTGGAACAACCAATTGTGGGACAAACATCATCGTCTAATTCTGAGAAGCGGAAAAAGTCGTCTGAATCGAGCAACGACAATGTTGAGACAATTATTCCGGATTTGAATGAAGACACTACTCCTACCCGAAAAAGACGGGGCAAAAAGAGCGTTTCTGAGTCGTCCACAAGTAATAGTGTTGCTGCGACTTTTGAAATTTATGCTTCAAAGAAATCACAACTATTCGAGGAGTCGCTAGAGAAAAAACGTGCAAAGGATGAGCTGGCCGAAAAATTGATGGCGGCACAACTACAAGTTGTGAAAGAAAAGTCCTTTGTACGAGCTTTGAAGTTTTTCAACGAACCGCACGATAACATAGAAGATCCGGATATGCGGGAAATTGCAATAAAAAAAACATGAATTCGCAGCAAATTATAGATGGTCTTGCAATTTTTAGTTTTATTTATGTTTTTTTAAGTATTATGTAATAATCCTTGAATTATTATTAATAAAATAGTTGTTTTTTATTAATTGTTTAATTATGTTTTTTAATATAAATTATATAATTAATACACATTTAATGCTTGTCATTAGGCAAGATTGCCACTTAAAAATAAAGATTAGGCAACTTTAGGCAAAAAAATTTGTTAGACAACCATGATTGGTTGTTTGCTTTAAAAAATGAGGCAATGTGTGGCAAGGTTGCCACCCCCTTATCATCTATTGATCATTTGATCATGCTCGCTTGTTTTGTTTTTTTCACGAAGATCAATAAATTTCTTTATTGCCAAGTGTCCATGTTTAATAGTCCGGACTCCAGATGACATGTACTCACCATAAAACAATAAAACATAAATAACGCCAAGAATGGCAAGTAATTGAATATTTCTAAGAGATTTTAATAGCTTGTGCTTTGTTAATTTAATAATTGTGACATCTACGTCAACCGAGATTTTGGAGATGGTATATTCATAAGGACAGTGCCGGCTTTGAGGGTGTGCAAGGTGAGCGATCGCACAGTGCCCCAAAATTTGTAAGGGTCTCAAAATTTATCCCGTTAATAAATTCATAGGACGGCCCTGATAAGGTCGCATCAAGTATGTCAAAAGGTCGACCATTTTAATTGCTTAAGTGGTCTATCTTTGGGTGTCATATGTGATGCATAATTAGTAGCAATAGATCCTTCTTTGCTTCGTTGCTAGTTTTGATTATCTTTTATATCTCTTGGTTTGGTTGAACCATGAAATTTAGTCGTATTTTGTGTTGGATTTGCATGCTTGTCCTTGTTAATTGTCCAACATGCTCATTATTTATTTATTTATTTTAATGAAAATATGAAGAATATATTAACACCACAACTTATAAAAGTGACATTCTAGCAACTAACAAAAAAAAAACAAAAAAAAACACACTAAACTAATACTTAAATACTACTGTAGTAATTTTTTGTTAAGTTTCTTGAAATAAACTAATCTAAACACCTAACAAATTTAACACTCAACAGCCCCTTAAAATATTAAGTTCAAGCTCAAAACTACACTCGATAATGAACCGAATAAATGAAGTTAGAACCTGAATTCGAATTCAACTCAAGTTGCCCGACTCGATTAAAGTAAAAACAATTTAGGGTGTGTTTGGCAAAAGGCTTATAAAAACTTATGAGAGTTTGAGCTTTATAAAACAAAAATAGTTTTGAAAATATCTTATAAAAATTTTCTTCGGATATGGAGCAATATACCATTCCCAATTTTCCAATCTCTGTCGGAGTTTCACTCTTGGATAGATAACTCTGTCATACAAATGATAAAAAGCAGAAGATGGAAGTGATGATCGCGACCGCCTGTTGGTTTATATGGAACTTCCAAAACAACATCTTTAACTCTCATACTACGAGGAAAGACGATATTCTTGATAGTATTCATTTACATTCTTATTCTTGGTTTAAATATAGAACTTCTTTTGTTTCTAGTTAGCAAGATTGGTTATTAAACCCTGTGTGTTCAATGGGTGTTTTGCGGGTTTAGGGTGTTCAATAGCGGAACTCTTTAGGGGCAGGAGAGGGTCCCCCCCCCCCCCCCCCCCCCCCTCTCAAAAAAAAATTGTGGCAACTAATGTAAATATTATAGGTTTTAGGGGTAACTTAGTTAAGAATACAAACAAATCTTCGATTCGGCCCCTCCAAAATAAATTCTGCCCCCCAAAATAAATGTTCAAGTTCCGCCATTGAGGGTGTTGCTTTAAGCAAGCTATTGTACCAAATGTTTTAGTTTATATATATATATATATATATATATATATATATATATATATATATATATATATATATATATATATAGTTAGGATCAAATAAGAATAATAATAAAAATAAGAAGGATATGAAGTAATAACAACCACACAATATAGATGCACCTACAAAAATAGATGCATCTTCATTCAAATTTTCCCTCCAAATTAAAATGTGTGGCTAGAATTACTTCTTACCCTTCTTATTTTAATTATTCTTCTTATTGGATCCCTTCCCTATATATATATATATATATATATATATATATATATATATATATATATATATATATATATATATATATATATATATATATATATATATACACACACTCTTATAAGTGAGACTAGTTTTAGAAGATGGGACTATATTTTGACCCTAATGTAGTTTGGTGGTCTGGGCTTGTATTCAACGGTTGAGGCTTCCTCATATGCTTTTGTGGCCTCTAGGGCCCAATCTTGGGCACTCCAAGATCACATTTTACGTGCCAGTGGCTTGTGTGACATGGACCCTGACTATGCTTGTGCTTTGGCATGTCTCCGTAATACGCTTCCGAACTTTGACTGCAGCGGTTTCACTGATAAGGACACCGCCCCCATCAAAGCCCAACATACTTTGGCGAGTGTTTTGTTCAGTAAAATTGTGCAAGGTATGGAAGTTCAATTTGACATGACTGATAGACAGAAAGCTGTTTTTGAATGCCTACGATCGCCACATGCTCAAGACTTTCTTACGGCAGTTCCTATTGATGGTCTAGGCCAACACATGTCACCTGTGGAGTATCGTACGGTCCTTAAGTACCACCTATTGATTCCTCTTTTTCCGGGTAATGAATCATGTCCGGTTTGTCGCAAAGCATGTTTGGACTCATTTGGTAAGCATGTCGTGCATTGTAGAGAGCTCCCCGGCTTTAAGTACAGACATGATATGGTTCGTGATGTCCTTTTCGATGTACTTAAGCGTGCTGGGGTCTCTGCAAAGAAAGAAGCACCCGTGAACTTCCTGACTGTCCCCCGGGAGGATAGATCAACACTTAGACCAGCGGATGTTTTGGTTTTTGGTTGGGCGGGTGGTAAGCATGCTTGTGTGGACCTAACAGGTGTTTCCCCTCTCGTGGGATTGAGGAGTGGAGGTTTTACTGCAGGGGAGGCTGCTCTTAAAGCTGCCTTATGCAAAGTGACCAAGCATGAGAAAGCGTGCATTGACAATCAGCACGAGTTTATACCTTTCGCGTTTGACACTTTTGGTTTTCTAGCACCTGATGCTGTAGTCTTCCTAAACAGAGTTCATCGGGTCATGCACTCTAATGTGATGACTCCTAGATCCATGAACGTAGTTTTTCAGTGGATTAGCTTTGCAATCCAAAAAGGGTTGGCGGCGCAGCTTGTTGCCCGTTTGCCTTTAATTGCTTTATGTTAAACTACTTATTATTATATCGTAAAATTCTAATATCAATATTTAGATGTAGTTTTACTTTTTTATATACATCATATTTTTTTAAGAATTTTTTGTTCACACTGCTCTATACCACTATCTCAGGAATGTCTTCCATGAGACTTTAACCACAACCGAATGTAGTTATTTACTCCACCATGACTAAAGGGCCTTTGCAAGATACGTGATTATGTAGCAGCCGTTGAGTTGCTTAAGTTAAGGTTGTATGGGCTGAAGAATAAAAATGGTATGAGCCTAATCAGACTGCAAGGTTTGATTACGTTGGTTTTGGATTTGTTGATTTTACAAAGACAACTTATGATACAGCTATGGCATACACACAGTCTAAGTTTTACAGGCACATAAACTGATCATGTATGAAAAATCATGGTAAGTAGACAAAAAGAACATAAAGAGATGTTACAGTATCTATCAATATAGCAATATTTGACTACAACAAATAAAATTAAGTACGAATTGTGAAGTCCTTGTAAGGGGTTGGCAACACACCCCTCACCCTAAATCCTTCACTCACTTACAACCAATCCCCTTATGCCACATCATTCTCCCACTTTTTTCTTCACTCACCCATTTTTTGTTGGCATCACACCATTCACCCTTCACTCACTTTTTTTTTCTTTAAATTCTATTAAAATTTATTAAAAGACTAAAATTTCATTAAAATTAAATAAACATTACATAATCTTATTAAAAAACATAAAATACTCAGAATATGATGTCGAGCTTCGTGTGCTTCGTACAAACATGCAATATCATGGCTTGTTGGCCTACGTAGGTAATCTTGACCGAATATCTGAATAATAGCCTCACAAAAAAATTGAAGGCATTCACGTGAAGTTCTTTGTGCCATTTCTAAATATTCGTCAAACTCATCCGGTGGTGCACCGGTTGCGAGTTGTTTAACGGCATAGAACATTTTTGTATGGCTGTGAAATTATCCGTTAATCCCCTCAACAGTTGAAATTTACTCTCCAACGTTCCAATTTCTTTTCTTTCTCGTGCGGTAAATGTGGAACGGCGGCGGTGTACCCGCACCCGTGCCTCCCCGCACCCATTGCCAACCCCCTAATGAAATTGTCAAATGACCAAACACAGGAAGCCCAAATCAAAATTTGGTATTGTATCCTACTTTCTACATTTTGTAAGTACACTCATCATTTCTCCTCCAAAATTCACTTTTTCCATCGATTCATTTGGCACAAGCTTACCAACCAACTCAAGTAATGTGGCATCTAGCAAACCCGATGCAATTTGACTTAAAAACAATGATAGAGTAGAAACATCAAGTGTGTAACGTCTTTCATCCATTTCATGTAAAAGCATCTCTACATCATCAAAATGCTTGTTTCTTATATATCCTTCGAGAAGATTACAGTAAGCAACATTATCCGCTAGGCAACCACTCTCTGTCATTTTAAGAAACAACTGTTTTGCATCACTCAGTTGTCCCTTCTCACAAAACACATTAATCATGATTGTGTATAATTTAACATCAGGCTGCAAACCATTCAAAGTTAGTTCATTGAAAAGAGCCCGAGCAATATCAAGTTTGCCATACTTTCTTGCACCATCAATGAGGATACTGTACACAATGATATTTGACTTCAGCTTGGAATCATCTGACAACTGAAACATAGATAGGGCCTCTTCCACTTGATGGTTGTAGCAAAGACCCTCAATAAGAATTTTATAAGTGCATTCATTTGTTAATTTACATTTTGCAAGCATTTCATCAAAAAGTTTGCGAGCATCGCTACAATGCCCAACTGCAAACAACCCTTGTATTATGGTGTTGTAAGTAACTGCATCAGGTTCTAGACCTCTTTTAGCAATTTCATGAAACATATACATAGCCTCATCTATCTTTGAACTCTTGCAATATCCATTCAATAAACTGTTATATGTAAAAATATTTGGGACAAGACCTCTTAACACCAATGAATCAAAAGTTGTCTCTGCCTTGGTCATTTCGCCATGCAAACAGTAGCCATCTATAAGTGAATTGTATGTCACTATGTCAGGAACAATACCTCTTTCGAGCATGAATTCAATAACATTCTCAACTTCTTCTACTTTACCTTCTTTACAAAATGCATCAACTAATATGGTAAAGGTTTGCACATCCGGGGAGATCCCAACATCCAACATTTCTTGAAGCATCTTAGAGGCTTTATCCCAACAACCTAAACTACAAAGGCCATCAATCAAAGAGCTGTAAGTGATGACATCGGGTGAGATGCCTTTTTTGAAAACCATTTCTTTGAAGAGCTTGAAAGCATCATCAATCATTCTATCCTTGCAAAGACTATCAATTATGTTGTTGTATGTAACGATATTAGGCTTACAACCTCTTTCATCCATTAGCCTAAGCAATTGAATGGCAATAACGTTATTCCCGATCTTGCAAAGCCCTTTAATCATTGTGGAGTACATAACAACATCAGGTTCACAAAGTCCATCTAGAAGCGCACTAAATATGAAAACATTTGGTACAATACATCGCCTAAAACAAAATCCTAGGACCGCAAAAGCGTCATTAGTGCGATACAACTGACAACGACACTTGATAATAATTGACTTAGTGTAGTGATTAACAGGAACATGAAGAGCACACATTTGGTTAAACATGTAAAGTGAATGAGAAAAATGCTTCATTTGGGTAATAGATTGCAACAACTGAGTAAACTTAACAACAGAAGTCAGAGGCCATCTTTGTGACATTTGATCGAACAGTTTCAAAGCATCATCCAAGTTGGCTACTTTTTGATTCTTGGAATTAGAACGACTATCATTATTTGAAGAAGAAGAATCGGAGCTAATCTGGGAAACTAAAAAAATGTTGGGAGGACTGAATCGCGGACATAACTGCAAGAATGAAATGGGTTTTCTTGAATGAAGAATAAAATTAGCTCTGAGTTTATGTAACAAATAAATAGCAGAATTTGAGCAATTCATCATCTTCCAGAATGTTATTAGCTTCTGGGAAAATCTCAAAATTTACAAAATTGGAAGTAGATGGTAGGGAGGTTAGTAGTGACTGAATCTTTTAGAAAGAAACTAGCAGGGTACCCGCGCGATGCAGCGGGGGTACCCTGTGACTATATTTTCTAGTAATGTGATGTTATGCAGCCATATTTTTTTAACGATTAATTTACAAATAACAATAATATTAGGGTTGGATCAGTTGGAAAACCCCTTGCATCTCAACCTAGAGGTCAACGGTTCGATCCTTACTCCCTACAAAAGGTCGGAGGTCCTTTCCTATCTTAGATAGAACTGGAAGTAGCCTCTCTACCTTAGGTAGGGGTAGGCATAGTAAGGCGACCGATATTTATATTTTTATTTCAAAAAATATCCATCTTTTTTACACTATATATATCCCCTACATTTTCATTTTTAATATATACTAATCACATGAACTAAATATCAAAATTAGCCTAAAATCAACTATATCATACAAATAATATACGGCTCAATTAGTAATTAGTCTAAAACCATTTTTAGCATAAACAAACTTTAATCATCAATATCTATTATGGACCATGATAAAACTACCAAACAATTTGTGATATCATTTGGCTAGCCCAATTAACAACCAAACCATTATATAACCCAAATGTTAGGGCTTATAAATACGTTTAAAAAACCTTAATTACCTCATTCATGCCCTAATTTCCCTCACAAAAATACGTAGCCATGATTTGCAGCCACACAAACATCACTTACTCTTCCTTTCTTTCTTATCTCGATAACCGAACATAACCAGCAATTTATGTTTGTAAGAAAATCAGACCCTTTTCTTGAATATCAAATGAAAACTCTCTCTATGGTTTTATGTTGTGTTGACCGTGATGGTAGTTTTGAGATGGGGTTAGAACTGAGGTAGATTTAGATGTTGGGTTTTATTTTTGCTGTATACTTTTCGTACGTGGACCATAGATGAAATAAGTTTGATGTTTGTTTTGGCTTGATTGATGATTGTTCTTTTCTTCTTTCGTTTCATCTTCGTTTTTGTTTTGATATGTAACGGTACATTTTTTTTCTTCTTTTGTGGAATGCATTAATTGGTTGAGGGGGTGACTGGTTTGTGAATTTTGGAGCCGTCCGACCTTCATCGATCTTATGGTTGCAGTGGCGGCGACTCGGTCAACTCAGAGGCGATCGGTCCAGTCGACCGACCACTATGCCTAGCTTAATGGCTTTATTTTTAAGTACTTGGCTTAGTAGTTTGATTAGCTTGTACATTATGGTTAAATGATTGTATATTTTGGTGAATGGGTGAATTAATTAATGTATTAATTATATGTGTTGAATAGATTGTTGATCTTAAAATCATTGTGCTTTACATACTTGTGCTTTGTGTTTTATGACTTGTATTTACTTAGAAATTATTGTATATTGTGCTTAAATGGTTGTAATTTTTGGTGAAGGGGTGTTTTTAATAGCATTAACGTTGTTTGGTAGAATTTTGGTCTTAAAATGACACCATGCTATTTTTTGTTGTACAATATGCTTACTTTGTTGTAATTCTGAAAATTGGGTGCATTAAAGTGTTGTAAAACATGCATTATTTCTTGTAAATCTGAAAATTTTGGAGAGAGAGTGCTTCATGCATTATATGTAGTATAGATAAGGCTTGGAGTGAGTTTTGAATTTGGTTGGAAATATATAGAAGATACATATTTGGAAGAGCCCTCTCTATTATTATCGGATAAGGATATGACTGTCTACATCTCAACCTCTTTATATGTCAAAGACAAGATTAGGTTAACGATGATTTAAAAAGGAAATACATATTTGATAATGATAGTTAAACTTAGTAACATGCGCATGTACATGTGTATAAAAGAATACAAGTGTAGTTTAACATAAATTCGATAAGGTTTGATTTGAAATACCTCAAAATACAGCACTGCTTGATTTATGATAGATTTGCGCTTGAGGTCCTTTAAGGGCTTTTATTCAAAGTTTGTTCTTGTAGCTTTAAAGATTTACAAAATGAGTTTTATATGTTGCTAATGCTAATGTTATGTGATTGGAGTCGAATACTATGAAGTTCGACTCGCCAAACGAATTCAGGCGCAAAACTTGTCTCGGACTCAACCAAGATATATGCTTAATGACCGAGCTTCGAACTCGACCTTAATGTAATAGCGTTTACCTTTTAAACTTGACCTTGAATAATCTACACATCAAACTCGTATACATATTACTTTTACGTAGTGATAATAATTATGTATATTCTATTTTGATTAAGTAATTATATGTGAAATAAGAGCATAAGTATAATTTAACATAAACTCAATAAGGCTTGTGACTCTAACGAATCGAGTAAATCGGAGCTCAAACTCACTTAGAATTCTACAAGAGTAGCTCAACTTGATTAAAGCCAGAACAACTGGAATAGTTTTCGAGTCAGTCTTGAGTAGTTTACAAGTTGTCTTAACTCAAGTACACCCATGTATTAATTTTATCGTATTGTTATTGGTTTTTTAGGTTTCTTTAGAATCATTATGAAATTCTATTCATCGTGTTATACTCAAATATCCTACTAGTATGTTACCAATAATACTTGTTTGTAATTTTTGGGTTGGTTTTTTGTAATTCTGCCTACTAACAATAATACTTAAACCCAAGACTACCTGAATAACTTGGTCCAGGTCCATGTACATAAAGCCCATTAGGAATGCAAGATCCATGAACCAATTGAACCCCTCGAGTTACCAAACTGGACTGGTTGAACCGGTTAACTACTAACATAAGAATCCAACAAATGAATTGTTAGCTAAAATTCAAACATTTGACCCCGATTCAACATAACCAAATCTTTTCGTCGTTATCTTTCTCTATAATAATTAATAACTTGGCTGATGCATTGAAGTATTTGATAAAATGCACAGACACGATTGTTAAATGTTACTCAATTGTTAAATGTTGTTACTATTTCCATTCATATTTCTAGACAAATGGTTTTCTTGTTAATGAATAGAATATGATTATTGTTATCATGCAGGTTTTACCGACAAGGTTTTAAATATTTTTAAAGTTACTTGTTTACCTAAGGTCTACCTAATGCACTATCAGGCAGTGTACCCGGTCATGTGAGGTATAGCTAGTTGGTAAAGCTGAGGTCGTCCCAAGAGCTATGTGTGTGGAGTCTATCTAATTTTAGTGTCACGTATAAAAGGGGGTTTATAATTGTAGAGATTAATTAACTAAGAAATGTAAATAACAAAGCAAGTAAATAAGCGGAAGAGAATCAATAGGGAGAAGTAGTGTTAACCTAATTACTACTCTTGTTATTATTATGATTAGTTTTCTATAAGTGCATCCTATCGTTTCATCTGGGGGTTATATACATTTAGGATCAGAGGGTTAAATCACCTAAATCTACATTACACCTTGTCCTATTCCCACCTATTGTAAAGACGAGAGTTCATCGGTCGACGTGAACCTACGAAGATGCAAGAGTCATTAAGTACCTCTACTAACATGGACAAGTCTAGCAGAATGCGGAATGGTCAGATCTTACACCCCCTCTAGTTAATTCGCACATGTATGGTGATATTTCTATCACCAAGTCACATCCCCATTGGCTTGGGTCCTAGGGTTAATTCACCAAGCCTCCAAGGAACTACCAATGCTCAACACTACCAAAACTAGAGTGTCCTAAGACTCGCCATGAAAGTGTACAAACAATACGACAATAGATGCATAGAAAACTAAATAATAACAATAACAATTTCATAACAAGGCTAACACCAAGAGGTGTTTAGCCACTCATATTCATAGTTGCAGTAAAACAAGAATGTAATATCACAATTGTAAACATGAATTGAATACAAATCAAATGAATGAATAAACTTATGGTTGGTGCATGAATTCTCCCTTGGAAATGACTTGTATGCAGATTGAACTTCTTTCCTCCAGCTCCTTGAGTTTCTCCCAGCTTCTGTGTGGTGAAAAGTGAATGAATAAACTCGTAATTAGGGCTGGTATTTATAGGCCCGACTTTGCGACGGCGTAGCTGAATGAGTTGCTACACCGTAGCCTTTGTTAATATCAACTACACCGTAGCTTGATCAAGTGCTACGAGCGTAGTTTCTTCTTTAGATGCATCTACGGCGTAGTTATTTGAGGAACTACACCGTAACTTCTTCTTTGGCCACGTGAGTTCTTTACTGCCTTATTTTGGGGTCTACGCCGTAGGTGGAGAGTTGCTACTCTGTAGAGTCCTTTAGTAGATCATTACGCTGTAGTCATGGTTGAGCTACACCGTAGTCTTCATAAGTTCTTGCTACGGCGTAGGTAGATGAAACCCCTACATCGTAGTTGGTGCAGAATCCGCATACTTCATATATTTTCTCTTTAGTCCTTCCATTTCTGCGTGTCTTCGTTCCTTTGCTCATCTTTGCCCTAAAAACATAATATAAACGAATAAGAGTATATATCCTAACATATGAATACAAAATATGAGTAATTAGTGGGAAATTAACACTTAAATCATGGACTTATTTGATGTTAACATGTTACTCCAGCATTTATCAACTCCTGATGTCACTTGTATCGCTCCAAAGATGCTTTTGTAGCATTCATAAATCAATATGTCAAAATGACAAAATATCTAACCCGACAAAAGCCTTTTAAGAACATACCCACAAGTGGCGCAACACCAGATTATTTTGTAACTAGAATCGAGTGTAAAACTGATCTCTCGGTGTATGTTGAATTCTATATGTTTTCTTAGGTTTTTATTAATACAAAATGTCATTCCTAATCTCTTTCAAAATGTAGGCTAGCTCTCTGTGATATCTATTTACTCTTTCTCTAATTAAAGATATGAAAGTCATTCGCCACTGTTGGTATCTTGTCTCTACGAGCAATTGAATAAAAATATACTAAGTTTATTGATAAAGTAATCGTTGGTTTTACAGACTTGCTTTTCATGGGTACTTATACTTTTCTAACAGACACATACTAACCAACACAACCTTTTAAGTTTAACTGCCATAACCGAATTTAACCGTCATTCGGTTGTAGGCTTTATTTTTGACACACTAGGACCCTTTATACATATAAATAAATGCTAAACTAATTACACAACGATTCTAAACATGGATTAATGAATTAACATCCAATATTCCCTCCTAATTTATTAATCCATGCCTTCGATATCTTCAAACTCCATTATCTTCATCTTTGAACCTTGGCTTGCTTCTACTTCCTTGATATTCAACTTGATCATCTTTGTCGCCATCTTCCTTCATTTGTATTGCTTTGTATTCTTGAATCTCCAACACACTATTTCTAGTATCACGATCTTCTGATCCAACTTTCATGTTTCTTGACTTGATGTCTTTCTTAATCTCGCAATCCTTCTGAAATCTTGATGGCGTCTCTCAATGTTTCTTGCATTCGCCCTTGTCAACTCTTTCTTCTTCTATTAGTTTCTTATCTAAAATAACTCCATGGTCTTCTTTCTCAAACTGTTCTCTTTCTTATCTTAACTCTTTCATCTTTTTACTTGTGCAATCTCTCAACTTCTTGAGGTTCTCTAACTCTATCTACATTTGTTTCTCAAATGCCATTTCTCTATTTCTTATTTTCATCTCAAACTCTTGTTTTTCCATCTCTAACTCTTGAAGCATTTCGAACTTCCAAAACTGTAACACCTAAAATCTGAGAACATGTGAAATGACCAAAATGCCCCTACAATCTAAAATTTTAAATTAATAAGTCCTTGAAGCTCCAAATTAATCCCAAATCCTTGTAAACAAATAATCTATGAAACAATACAACACTAAAGCACCTAAATAATATTGTGACACATTAAAAATGTTATTCTGGCACCTTAAAAGTTACTAGAGCCGAATTATATATTAAAAATACAATTTAAATTAGGTATTATTTAAAAAGGGTGTTATACATGGTAAATTTAAATCAAATCAATCCAAATTGATTGAGTCTTCCATTGAACCAAAAATCTTGCCCATTCCCTCCCCTAAACTCGGCATTATCCTTTTATTTAGCCAAATCCTTTTATTTTTGAAACCGAGTAAACCCTAAACACAAAATAATTCTACTTTCATTCATACAAATTTCTGGAGGTCCAAGACTAATTTTCCTGAGTTCATTGTCGTGCTAGGAAGTCAAGAAAAATAGCCACTCGATTTATAAAAGCCTGAATCTTTCATTGTCGAGTTTTGTTCTCAAGTGAGGTAAAAATTCATTCTGATCCCTGCGACCCTTGTAAAATTCGTTTTCTATTTTTCCTGAGTTTCTTACATCATATATGATCTGGGAAAATTGATTCCAAGGGTTGTTGGTCGCGTTTGTGGTCGTGGGAATTTTGGTGTTGTTTTATTCAATCCGAGAGAAGTATTTTCGCCCAGCCTATTCTACTCGTCCCAGATCTGGTCTGGTATTTTTCTCACGTCTCTTACATCATATAAGACCCATATAAAATGCTAAAACCGAACCATGCATGCTCTATGAATTATTTGCGAATTAAACCTTAAAAACGTGATAAAATACTAAATAATCATGTACGAATTTTCTGGGTGCAAGACTAAATTTTTCTGAGCTCTATATAATCCATATAACCTGGTAAAAATTCCCATTCAAATTTACATGGCCTGTAAAAGTCGTGGTGGAATTATTTGTAAAACCGGATTTACGAAAAATAAAGAAAAGAAAGAAAATAAAATAAAAACCCTAGTGTAATTCGATTAGGGTTAGGGTTTGTTTTAATATTCTGGTCCTTAATGATGAGTTTAAGGTTGCTGGAAATGATGGTGTAATGATTGGGATATATGTTAGGGTTTTGGTTTATTTTATAAATTAACGATTGAAAAATAATAGTTAAGGGTGTGTTTCGTAATTATTAAAACTTGTGGGATATTTTTGTAATGTTTTATAGATCATGGGAAAGATATAAAAAAATATAACATGAGGGTCTTATATGTAAATTTGGCGAGAAATGGGTTTAAATTGTAATTTATGTGGCGAATTGAAAACAAATATAAATTGAGGGACTGAAAATGTAAAATCTGGAAACTCAAGGGTTCTCGGTGTAAATAATAATATAAAGGGTGAAATGTGTGAATTTGAGTATTTATGGGCTTAATATGTAATTATGGCAAATTATGTAAATCGAATTGAATTTTAAATAAGTAAAAGGACCAAATGTGTAATTACCGAAAGTTGAGGGCTGTTTGTAACTTAATTATATTGAAAGTAAATTTCTGTAAATTGAAGAAATAAAAGGGACTGGAGGTGTAACATGAATATTGTAAAGGTTAAATTGTAATTATGTAAGTATAAGGTTAATTTGTAAACTAATAAAGTAAAGGGGTATAAATTGTAAATATTGGAAACTTGGAGGCTAAAAGTGTAATTCTGGAAAATAAAGTATTCGAATGGTAAATTATGAGATTTCTATTTTTAAAACTTGAATCTTACTAAATATGTTAACTTGCTAATTCGGGAAACTTGCTAAAAGTGGAAAGTCACTTTAAATGGAAAGTTCCTAAAACTGGAAAGCCGACTAAAATAAGAAATCTAAATTGAATAAGTTATTAACAATAAGCCGATTGTTAATTCGTGTAGATTCGTCGAAGAAGGAGTGTCTCCTTATGCTTACGTATGTTATAATTTTCGATGGCGATTAAGGTACAGATATTCTAACCTTTCAGTAAGGTTTCTCATGACTTGTGATCCGTTTCTTTTGCCGCTACGATGACTTCTGACCTTTGTATATATCAGATATCTCTGGTTCATCTTTTATGATATGAAAAACCTTTTTGAAAATATAACTTGATGTTATAAAAGGAAACTGTTTTGAAATGACACTCTATGATTTTGCTACGAGACCATTTTAAATGAAGGATTAACTGGCTTTTATGAAGAATGTTTAAAAAGGGATATCTTTGTGATAAAATGGATAAATGATTTTTTTTTTTTTTTTTTTTTTTTTTTAAGTTTTTAAATTTGTTTTATCTTAACCCTTTTCACATTTTATGAACTTATGAAACTTAATAATGAACCTTTTGTAATGAACCTTGGATATTCTGAACCATTGTTATGACTTCTGATATTATGACTTTGAGATGCACTCTTGATATATGATTTCAGTTAAGATTCCCCAAGCCATTGCTATGTTCCCTTTTGATTGAACCCTGATATGATTTTGAGATGACTTTGAGATAAACCTTTGCTATATGACCTTTTGCATGACTTTGAGACCTGACTCTTAGTTTGATACCCGAGCCATTTCTGTTTCCCTACCTATGGAGGTACCATAGGCATGTCTGTGATGCACCACTGGCATGACTCATGTGTGGGTGAGTGATTTCTCACGCCGTCCCTTTTTATGATTACTATTATGGCCATTATGACTTTGAGTATATGACTTTGAGATTGACTTTGAGTAAGGGGCGTATGGGTTGCAATCCTAGATCTGTTCTGTTTAATGGATTTAACTATGACTTTGAGTATGACTTTGAGGTGATTGGTACTGTGTGCTATACATGCCCTTCACATTTCTGGGAGCTAGCTACTCCACCCTTATGATACATGAGGACACCCCTCATATTATCTGGTTGCCTGAGAGGTATCCCCTCTGATTGTGAGATTATGACTTTGAGATTATGACTTTGAGAATTATGACTTTGAGATTTATGACTTTGAGTTTCTGGGCTCGTGGTAGATGACTATCCTATTCTTTTCTTTCTATTATTCTCTTTTGTTTAATTCCTTATGATATTCCCAATGCACTATACTTCTGTTCTGTTTCATTATCATTACTTTGTTTATATATCTGTTCACTGAGCTTTTTAAGCTCAGCCGCATTTCCTTTTCCTGCGGCAGGTTTTAGTAGGAAGCTGGGTTATGGGAAGAGAGTGTGACTGGACTTAGAAGACTATGCTTTGGACTAGAGACGATTAGTTGAAGTTTCACTTTATTAGACATAGTATTTATTGTTTTGTAACCTTGTAGTTTCAGATTTTCATTTGTAACCCTGAATTTCGTTGTATGTATGAATCATATGCTTGTGTTTGTTCTGATATGTCACTGTAATGTAATACTTCTGCCCTTATCGGGTTGGGGTGTTACAATTATGGTATCAGAGACAGGCTGCGATTCGTAATACATTACCCTTGACCTGTGAAGTTTGGACCCCTAAGTTTCCACTGTAGGCGCTCATAAGACAACCTTTGAAACTTTACCTTAGGATTCCCCATAGGAACCCAAGTTATTACCAGTGAGGAATGGGTAGACTAAGACATTTATGTAAGTATCATTTGCTTCCGTATCACTCTGATCGTGCCTTTGCTCTTAGATAAGCCTTATTAGGACCTTTGTTTCAGAAGTTAGAAGTTTGCAACTTAAGCTTAATAACCGAGTAAGTTTGGAATACCTCGAAAAGCTACTTGGATACCTTACACATTTAAGTTTCACCTTCAGATTTTGATCTCCGCCTCCGATTTGTTTGATAAGCTGTTTGACACCTTTTCGACCACATCGTAGGTCATTCAACCATAATGTGTTCGACACATTCTGTGAATTCATTACTTATGTTAGGTATGAATGTATCACCCGATACTACTTAACTCTGTATGATCCATTACTACTCCTATGAGAATTCTGGTAATTATGAACCATGAATATGAGAAATTTTGTTTCCTCTCTTTGAATGATGAACCTTGTTCTGCCAACCATTTCCTTTGGAAGGGTACGATATAAATACTATCTCTGTATGGAATTGTTAACTAAGCGTGAGGATGCTGATAACTGATATTCTGTACATCTTACAATTGACAATTATGCGATGTTCGTATCCTACCTGATACTATTGCTAAGAAGCTAAACGAAATTCCCACACATTGAACTGTTCGTTTATCCATCCCAACACTTTTGTTGAATCATGTACTTGACTCTGAGATATGAACTATCTGTATAATTTGACGACTGTATCCACTCTATGAATCCTTTGACTTTGAGATGTCTGATTGTACGGTCTTTTGGACTGGATGGCTATTCGTAAAGATACCATAGACTACCGTATCTGAAATGTGACCTTAACAATCTGCTTCACCCTATTTCGTTATGATGACTCTCTACATCTGCTAAAATTGCTGCCACTATGGAAACACCAACCCCGAACTCATATGATTATCAAGTTTTTCCTGAAAACCATTATTATCAACCCTTAGAAAGTTCTGCTATGGGGAAATATTTTGTTGTACGAAGATTTTCCGGTATTCTCTGATGAACCTTTTTGGTACTCCTTTGAACTGATCTCAGTTGAAGAAACCATGTTCCATAGAAGTTGAGAGATTGAAGGAGCTGATGGGATATGATCTGTGTTAACCCTTTGTGATTCTCTTTGGATGCTCTTGTTTGTTTATGAAGAAGAACGAGAGAAGTATGCGATGACGTATCGACTATCGTGAATTTAAACGTACCACTATCAGTAATCATTATCTGTTCCCGAGTACCAATATTTAATTTGGTCTTCCTTTGAAACTCCGCATCTGATTACATCACTTTAGATTTGAAGGACTGAAGAAGCAACCACAAGAACTTCTAAGAAGAGGGTTAACTAACCGAGAGTAACCTTTGTGAAGTATTTCAGTTCTTGAAGAAGAAAGAAGGCGATGTGAAAACTCCCTGAGATGATTTCTGAAGCTGCCTTTGCACTCGTTATAACATTTATGAGCCTGAATGATGCCAATGGTGTTGGCTAGAATAATCATGTTTTCGTGTGTGTTGGACAAATTGTCATAGTATGACATTGTGTTGTGTTCTAAAACGAAAGAAGAACATAGAGATTATTGGTGAGATGACCTTTTGTTCTGGAAGAGAAATTTGATTGACGTTCAGAATTCATAGTAGACAACACTACCCTGTATAATGTGAAGACAGAGCTTTCACAAGAAGGACCAAGATCGAAGATCGTTATCGGAGTTAGAAACTTGGTGGAAGAGTCGTAGAAGATGGTTGCGACAAGCATTACCATGGAAGAAGCATACAAAAAGAAGTGAGAAACTAGGATAGTGCTCAATCATACATCATGCAACACGTGAAGATTTCAGTTCGGGCATCAAGACAACCAGACCAAAGAAGACGAACCATTCAACACACAACCTGGAGTCGACAACAACATCATGTACCTTAAAACCTGGAGCTATGTTAGAAGACCTGTCGAAGACACGCAGTCTTGTTTCTCTATTCATTTTAGTTGTACTAAGATGAATTGAGAGCAGAAGCAGACCTGCGGATGGAGGGATGCACCGTGATCGCGTCAGAGACTGCCGCTACGATGCCACACTACCAAGAGGAGCTGCTGAAGACCGGAGGAACCCGACTCGAGTTTTAAATTCTTTTAATCATGAGGTAAGATGGACAAGAGTAAATAGACTACCCCAACTTGTAAGAAATTTTGAAATTCGTATTTGAGTGGACGGATTCTGAAGCGGACATTGTGTTTAAACGAGATGATGCTGTAAAGGATTGACGCTATTGATGACGTACCTTAATTTTGAATGACATTCTCGGATTTCTGTTACTCTTCGAGTAATTTCGTTCTCTTAGTTATGTTGTTTGATTCTGATGACCTTTGAGACTGTAGAAGTACTAGGTGGATTAAGATAAGTGGTTTTGACTCACGACTTGAGATAGAGGATGACCACCATGAGGGCATGTTATGTGAGGCTAGTATTATGACGCCTGATCAACGTGATAATACTAACGTCATATAAAGTGCACTTGTTGTGGGCATAGGATATCTTGAGGAGTGCCTTATAGAAGCCTTGGATTTCTTTCCGTTGGTGACTATCCGCGATATAGTGAGACTTTAGGTTCATTCTACCTATACGTTTGATCTGCTACCCTTGATATACGATTCGATACGTTTGGACTCTCGACACGTGTTTTGCTGATCTTGCAAACTTCTGATAAGAATCTTAGGTTCCATTATGAAATTTCTGCCATTGACGATATCTAACGACATGCTTTCTGTCCGTATACGATTCGCATTCGTGAAGTTGTTCATTATGATCTACTATGAGTAAAATATGTGATTGTGGACTTTGAGGAAATGAGACCTGTTTGTTTATGAGAATACCTTTGGAAGGTTATCTAAAAGCCGAGACTATCTGAGAAGCTGAAGAGTTAAACCTTATATCACCCCATGTTTGCTACAATTCAATGTATTCTCATCTGATTCGCCTAATCAATTCGATGAAAATCCTATGTATTTCTATACCTCTTCCTGGAGAATTCGATTATCATCCGTTATGTTTGGTACATTATCCTTTTGATTCAAATTCAATATGATATGCCCTTCTGAGAAATCTGGAACTGTTTTTGACAATAATTACGAGTCATGAGAAACCAGTTGGTCTGAATATCTTTTGGAAGAACCTCCCCGGACGTGAGGATGTTTGTAACGACCTGTTGCGGTTTACTACGACTTCGTCTAACTCTGCGACTTCAAATTTCGAGGACGAAATTTCTCTTTTTAGAGGGGAAGAAGTTGTAACACCTAAAATCTGAGAACATGTGAAATGACCAAAATGCCCCTACAATCTAAAATTTTAAATTAATAAGTCCTTGAAGCTCCAAATTAATCCCAAATCCTTGTAAACAAATAATCTATGAAACAATACAACACTAAAGCACCTAAATAATATTGTGACACATTAAAAATGTTATTCTGGCACCTTAAAAGTTACTAGAGCCGAATTATATATTAAAAATACAATTTAAATTAGGTATTATTTAAAAAGGGTGTTATACATGGTAAATTTAAATCAAATCAATCCAAATTGATTGAGTCTTCCATTGAACCAAAAATCTTGCCCATTCCCTCCCCTAAACTCGGCATTATCCTTTTATTTAGCCAAATCCTTTTATTTTTGAAACCGAGTAAACCCTAAACACAAAATAATTCGACTTTCATTCATACAAATTTCTGGAGGTCCAAGACTAATTTTCTTGAGTTCATTGTCGTGCTAGGAAGTCAAGAAAAATAGCCACTCGATTTATAAAATCCTGAATCTTTCATTGTCGAGTTTTGTTCTCAAGTGAGGTAAAAATTCATTCTGATCCCTGCGACCCTTGTAAAATTCGTTTTCTATTTTTCCTGAGTTTCTTACATCATATATGATCTGGGAAAATTGATTCCAAGGGTTGTTGGTCGCGTTTGTGGTCGTGGGAATTTTGGTGTTGTTTTATTCAATCCGAGAGAAGTATTTTCGCCCAGCCTATTCTACTCGTCCCAGATCTGGTCTGGTATTTTTCTCACGTCTCTTACATCATATAAGACCCATATAAAATGCTAAAACCGAACCATGCATGCTCTATGAATTATTTGCGAATTAAACCTTAAAAACGTGATAAAATACTAAATAATCATGTACGAATTTTCTGGGTGCAAGACTAAATTTTTCTGAGCTCTATATAATCCATATAACCTGGTAAAAATGCCCATTCAAATTTACATGGCCTGTAAAAGTCGTGGTGGAATTATTTGTAAAACCGGATTTACGAAAAATAAAGAAAAGAAAGAAAATAAAATAAAAACCCTAGTGTAATTCGATTAGGGTTAGGGTTTGTTTTAATATTCTGGTCCTTAATGATGAGTTTAAGGTTGCTGGAAATGATGGTGTAATGATTGGGATATATGTTAGGGTTTTGGTTTATTTTATAAATTAACGATTGAAAAATAATAGTTAAGGGTGTGTTTCGTAATTATTAAAACTTGTGGGATATTTTTGTAATGTTTTATAGATCATGGGAAAGATATAAAAAAATATAACATGAGGGTCTTATATGTAAATTTGGCGAGAAATGGGTTTAAATTGTAATTTATGTGGCGAATTGAAAACAAATATAAATTGAGGGACTGAAAATGTAAAATCTGGAAACTCAAGGGTTCTCGGTGTAAATAATAATATAAAGGGTGAAATGTGTGAATTTGAGTATTTATGGGCTTAATATGTAATTATGGCAAATTATGTAAATCGAATTGAATTTTAAATAAGTAAAAGGACCAAATGTGTAATTACCGAAAGTTGAGGGCTGTTTGTAACTTAATTATATTGAAGGTAAATTTCTGTAAATTGAAGAAATAAAAGGGACTGGAGGTGTAACATGAATATTGTAAAGGTTAAATTGTAATTATGTAAGTATAAGGTTAATTTGTAAACTAATAAAGTAAAGGGGTATAAATTGTAAATATTGGAAACTTGGAGGCTAAAAGTGTAATTCTGGAAAATAAAGTATTCGAATGGTAAATTATGAGATTTCTATTTTTAAAACTTGAATCTTACTAAATATGTTAACTTGCTAATTCGGGAAACTTGCTAAAAGTGGAAAGTCACTTTAAATGGAAAGTTCCTAAAACTGGAAAGCCGACTAAAATAAGAAATCTAAATTGAATAAGTTATTAACAATAAGCCGATCGTTAATTCGTGTAGATTCGTCGAAGAAGGAGTGTCTCCTTATGCTTACGTATGTTATAATTTTCGATGGCGATTAAGGTACAGATATTCTAACCTTTCAGTAAGGTTTCTCATGACTTGTGATCCGTTTCTTTTGCCGCTACGATGACTTCTGACCTTTGTATATATCAGATATCTCTGGTTCATCTTTTATGATATGAAAAACCTTTTTGAAAATATAACTTGATGTTATGAAAGGAAACTGTTTTGAAATGACACTCTATGATTTTGCTACGAGACCATTTTAAATGAAGGATTAACTGGCTTTTATGAAGAATGTTTAAAAAGGGATATCTTTGTGATAAAATGGATAAATGATTTTTTTTTTTTTTTTTTTTTAAGTTTTTAAATTTGTTTTATCTTAACCCTTTTCACATTTTATGAACTTATGAAACTTAATAATGAACCTTTTGTAATGAACCTTGGATATTCTGAACCATTGTTATGACTTCTGATATTATGACTTTGAGATGCACTCTTGATATATGATTTCAGTTAAGATTCCCCAAGCCATTGCTATGTTCCCTTTTGATTGAACCCTGATATGATTTTGAGATGACTTTGAGATAAACCTTTGCTATATGACCTTTTGCATGACTTTGAGACCTGACTCTTAGTTTGATACCCGAGCCATTTCTGTTTCCCTACCTATGGAGGTACCATAGGCATGTCTGTGATGCACCACTGGCATGACTCATGTGTGGG
This sequence comes from Artemisia argyi, assembly GCA_030686995.1. Lineage (NCBI taxonomy): Eukaryota > Viridiplantae > Streptophyta > Magnoliopsida > Asterales > Asteraceae > Artemisia > Artemisia argyi. The sequence continues at coordinate 87,958 of JARVZY010012407.1, read as the reverse complement.
TGAGTGATTTCTCACGCCGTCCCTTTTTATGATTACTATTATGGCCATTATGACTTTGAGTATATGACTTTGAGATTGACTTTGAGTAAGGGGCATATGGGTTGCAATCCTAGATCTGTTCTGTTTAATGGATTTAACTATGACTTTGAGTATGACTTTGAGGTGATTGGTACTGTGTGCTATACATGCCCTTCACATTTCTGGGAGCTAGCTACTCCACCCTTATGATACATGAGGACACCCCTCATATTATCTGGTTGCCTGAGAGGTATCCCCTCTGATTGTGAGATTATGACTTTGAGATTATGACTTTGAGATTATGACTTTGAGATTATGACTTTGAGAATTATGACTTTGAGATTTATGACTTTGAGTTTCTGGGCTCGTGGTAGATGACTATCCTATTCTTTTCTTTCTATTATTCTCTTTTGTTTAATTCCTTATGATATTCCCAATGCACTATACTTCTGTTCTGTTTCATTATCATTACTTTGTTTATATATCTGTTCACTGAGCTTTTTAAGCTCAGCCGCATTTCCTTTTCCTGCGGCAGGTTTTAGTAGGAAGCTGGGTTATGGGAAGAGAGTGTGACTGGACTTAGAAGACTATGCTTTGGACTAGAGACGATTAGTTGAAGTTTCACTTTATTAGACATAGTATTTATTGTTTTGTAACCTTGTAGTTTCAGATTTTCATTTGTAACCCTGAATTTCGTTGTATGTATGAATCATATGCTTGTGTTTGTTCTGATATGTCACTGTAATGTAATACTTCTGCCCTTATCGGGTTGGGGTGTTACACATTTCGAACTTCCAAAACTCTAATTTACTCTTCAAGTCAATATCTATCTCTGACCGCATATCTTCTAACTTTTCTTTTGGAATTTCAACCTTCTCAATGACAATTCCTTTCCTTGTCGCTTCTTCTTCTAAGGATGTAACCATCAATAATGCTGGTTCATTATCTTCGTACATAAGGTTTGCTTTTTCTTCTCTACGGTCTGGTTTTAAACAATTTGTAGCATAGTGTCCAAACTCATGACAATTATAACATTCTATTTCTCTAATGTCTCTTCTATAGTAGTTTTGATCTCCAAGGTTTCTCCTTATTCTCACATAACTATCTTCATTCTTACTATCTCTTCTGAATCTTCCTTAGCCTCTTCCTCGTGTCTAATTACCACCTCTTCGTCTATCAGTTCGATAGTTGCTTTCATAATTTCTGTTATTCCCTTGACGTGTGAACAACAACTTCTCACTATTATCTTCCTGACTTTATTTTCTAAACTTAATCCTTTCTTCATAAGTCTTAAGTTCCTGATAATCTCCTCCAATTTTACAGTCTTAAAATCAACAATCATTTCAATGGTTGCTACTACTGGTACGAATTTATCTGGTACTGCATTAAGTACTTTTCATACTTTTGTTTGCTCATCAAACGTTAATCCACATGTAGCAGCCTTTGTAACAATACTCATCAACTTCCCGGCAAATGAATCTATTGATTCATCTTCTTTCATCACAAGTCTCTCAAATTCTGATTTAAGTTGTTGCGAGTGTGTCTGTTGTACATCTTCTGTCCCAATAAATCTGGACTTTAGAGAGTCCCAAATTTCTTTCGATGTTTCACATCCCGCAACTTGCATTTGCAAATCTTCTGGTAACCTTGAAATAGATATGCTAATGCAGAACTATCCTTTTTTACATCAATCTCTTTTGATGTAATTGTTCCTTCTACTAAATCCCATACTCCATTTGGCAATAGTGTTGATATAAATAATTGACTAAAAACATTATTCATATCTTCCGATATCTCTATGTTTTGATAATCACAAAACTTAAACTAATCAAATCCAAAGATCATGACGTAAACACGTATTTAGTAATAAATAATCACTTTCACCAACAAATCACTTAAGGTATGAATAAACAAAGTGTTTAGTGCTATGTATGATCAAAGGGGTATTTAATTAACTAATACAAAGTTTATTTAATTATATAATCTTATTATATATTTTTGAAAAACACTTTTGGTAATAAGGAAAAATGTTTTAATCATACTAAATATATGATTTCAAATATTTAACCAAAATCAGTTAGTTTTTCACCAAATAAACTTTCCCCACTAAAAGACAAGTTTTCTGGCCGTTACAGTTGGGCGGCCCCCTTAATTATAAGGGGCGGCCCCCTTAATTTTAAGGGGACCGGCCATGCTTTAAGGGGACCGGCCACGCTCCTCTGTCAGAAACTTTTGCCTATAAATACCACCTTAAACCTGGATTTTTTCCCACCTTTTGCACTTCAGAACTTTCTGTTCTAGATCTCCATTTCCAATCTATAAATCCTTTGATCATACATTCTTAAATCTTTGTTTCAAAGTGATCCATACATAATCCATTCAAGTGCAAGAGAAGAATACTTCTATCCCTCAAGACAAGAAGTATTACAATTAGTTGTGATCTCCACATCTAAGTTGTTTAAGCATCATCATTAATTATTATTTCATAGTGTGATTAGTTGTGAATATTTGTTAGAGAATAGTTGTGTAGATAGTAGAAGTTGATTAGTAGTGAAATAGGTTAGTTGTGAAGATTGGTGTGTAGAAGAAGGTGTGTAGAAGATTGGTGTGTAAAAGCTAGGTGTGAAGAAGATTGGTGTGTAGATAGGTGAAGAAGATTGGTGTGTAGATAGATGTGAAGAAGCTTGGCGTGTATATTGGTGTGAAGATTGGTGTGAAGATTGGTGTGTAAATTGGTGTGTAAATTGGTGTGTATATGGGTGTGTAAGGTTTTCTCCGCCATAAGGGAGCTTGTTGATATAGTGAAGAAAACTCTCGAGTTAGGTGCTCGGGGAGTGGAGTAGGGCAAGGAAGGTGCCTTGTAGCCGAACCACTATAAATCGCTTGTCTCTCGGTTTGATCTTTCCATCCTTTACTTATTTCATTACTTACATAATTATTGCTTCATAGTAGATATATACTTAGTATTGTTCATATTGTGTATAACTAGATTTCATATATCATCGAATCTATATTTTATAAATCAACGAAAACTTTTAAACAATTTGTTTTATAAAAATTAAAAAGACGTAAAACTATTCAACCCCCCCTTCTAGTTTTCCACAATTGGTATCAAGAGCCACGTCTAGCAAGAATTTTAAAATATATTGTATTTTAAAACTTGTAACGATCTATGGAATCTTTAAAATATTTAGAAGGGCAATCTATGCAAAGACCACCACTATTTGAAAGTGATGGATTTTTATATTGGAAAAATAGATTCGAAACGTATGTGAAATCAAAAGATCTTGATCTTTGGCATATTATTACCTTTGGTGATTTTCCCCCTATTCAATATAATGTTGAAACCAAAATGGATGAAATTGTAGCTTTTGAAAAACAAAATGATGATTTGAAAAAGAAACTAGCAAAAAATAATGAGGCTAAAATGGTTATTTATAATGCGTTACCACGCAAAGAATATGAAAGAATTTTTATGTGTAAAACCGCAAAAGAAATTTGGGATTCTTTACTAATCACTCACCAAGGTAATAGCCAAGTCAAAGAAAATAAAATAGATCTTCTTGTACAACAATATGAACAATTTACGATTCCGGAAGAGGAATCAATTGATAATGCTTTTGCTAAGTTTAACACTATCATCACAAGTTTAAAAGCACTTGATGAGACATTTTCTAGTAAAAATTGTGTTAGGAAATTTCTTAGGGCATTGCATCCAAAATGGCGAGCTAAGGTCACGGCAATTGAAGAATCAAAGAACTTGATGACGTTATCACTAGATGAACTAATTGGCAACTTGAAGGTTCATGAAGAAATCATAAGAAGAGATTCGGAAACGGTCAAAGTCAAGAAAGAACAAATCAAATCCATTGCTCTAAAAGCCAAAAAGGAACCTAGTGATAATGATGATTCAAGTGACGAAAGTGAAGACGAAGAATATGCAATGGCCGTAAGAGAATTCAAGAAATTTTTCAAGAGACGAGGAAGATTCACTAGGTCATCACATGACGAGAGAAAATCGTTCCAAAGAAATAGAAGTGATAATTACGTGAAAAGAAAGTGCTTTAGATGTGGAAGTCCAAATCATCTCGTTGGAGAATGTTTAAAGCCGCCGGGTTATGAAAATCAAAGCGCATTTGTTAGTGGAACATGGAGTGATAGTGATAAAGAAGAAGTGGAAAAACCAAAAGAAGAAAAGTGTTTTGTGGCAAATGCAACCGACGAAATATGCCTTGGAATTGACTTGGAACCTAACGAATGGATCAAGGATAGTGGATGTTCGAGGCACATGACGGGGAATCGCAAGCTATTCTCTACATACAAGGCATACAATGGAGGTAACGTTATTTTCGGTAGTGACTTGCGTGGAAAAATTATTGGCAAAGGTACGATTTCTCAAGACTCACTTACTATTGAAAATGTTGAACATGTTAATAATTTAACATATAACTTACTTAGTGTAGGCCAAATATGCGATAATAAATGTAAAGTTATCTTTTCTGAAGAAGATAGCGAAATAGTTAAGAATGGAAAAATTATAGGTAGAGGTATTGGGAAAGGAGGTGTATATGTTATGAAACTAGGAAACAAACCTGAAGATAGGATATGCCTAACGACCCTAGACGAAAATTCCACTTTGTGGCATAGGAGATTAGGACATGCTAACATGCAACAAATACAATCTTTGGCCTCTAAGGAATTAGTTAGAAACTTGCCTAATCTAAAATATGACAAACATTTTTGTGATGCATGTAAAGTTGGAAAACAAGCTCATGCTAGCCACAAAGCTAAGAATATAGTATCCACCACTAGGTGCCTAGAATTATTACATATGGATCTTTTTGGTCCATCCGCTGTGCGGAGCTATGGAGGAAACACGTATACCTTAGTAATAGTAGATGACTACTCACGATACACGTGGACTAGGTTTTTAAGTGACAAAACCCAAGCATTTGAAAAATTCGAAATATTTAGCAAAATGATTCAAAATAAGTTAGGATGCTCAATAGTTGCCATTAGGACGGACCATGGAAGGGAATTTGATAACGAAGTACAATTCGGAAAATATTGTGAGTTAAATGGAATATCTCATAATTTCTCCGCTCCTCGTACTCCTCAATCAAATGGGGTAGTAGAAAGAAAAAATAGGTCACTACAAGAAATGAGTAGAACTATGTTAAATGAACAATCAATTCCACAAAAATTTTGGTGTCACGCCGTAGATACATCGACTTATATTCTAAATAGGGTATCAATTAGAAGAATTCTAGGAAAAACTCCTTATGAGTTATTAAGAAATAGAAAACCTAACTTAAGCTACTTTAGGGTATTTGGAAGTAAATGCTATATCTTAAACACTAAGGACTACCTCACTAAGTTTGATCCAAAATCATATGAAGGAATATTTTTAGGATACTCACAAAATAGTAAAGCATATATAATACTTAACAAACACTCCATGAAGGTAGAGGAATCACTAAATGTAACATTTGATGAAACACCACCACCTCCTAAAACGCTACATTTAGAAGATGATAACTTAGTCGAAGAAGAAGCTATTGAGGTTAGTAAAACAAAACCCATAGGAAATGACAATGAAGAAACTCACTTAGAAAATAACAAAATCGTTAATATTAAAGAATCTAGATCACATCCTTTAGATAATATAATAGGACATCTTAACCAAAGAACCCTTAGGTCACAAGCCCAAGATAAAAACAACTTCTTCTGTTTCCTCTCAGCAATAGAACCTAAGAATATTAGTGAGGCTTTAAAAGATGAAAGTTGGATTATAGCTATGCAAGAAGAATTAAATCAATTTAAGGCAAATGATGTTTGGGAACTAGTCCCAAATCCAAAGGATATGACCATCATAGGAACCAAATGGGTATATAGAAATAAGCTAGATGAGAATGGAATAGTTACTAGGAATAAAGCTAGGTTAGTTGCCCAAGGTTATAATCAACAAGAAGGAATTGATTATGATGAAACTTATGCCCCCGTAGCTAGACTAGAATCAATTAGGATATTACTTGCCTATGCTTGCGCCCTAGATTTTAAGTTATTCCAAATGGATGTGAAAAGTGCATTCCTTAACGGTTTTATCAATGAGGAGGTATATGTGGCACAACCTCCAGGATTCATTGACTTCGCAAAACCTGATTATGTTTATAAGTTAAAGAAAGCTTTGTATGGACTCAAACAAGCTCCCAAAGCTTGGTATGATCGATTAAAAGCTTTTCTTATTAAACATGATTATTCCATGGGAATGGTAGATAACACTCTTTTCACTAAAAGGAAAGACCCTAATCTCATCATTGTTCAAATATATGTTGATGACATTATATTTGGATCGACTTGTCAAGACATGTGTGATGAATTTGCCAAAATCATGCATGATGAGTTTGAGATGAGTATGATGGGTGAACTTAACTTCTTCCTAGGATTACAAATAAAACAATTAGAAGACGGAATATTCTTTAACCAATCTAAGTACATTAAGGAAATGCTTAAGAAATTTGGCCTAGAAGACTCAAAACCTATGAAAACACCCATGTCTACGGAGGTAAAGCTCACAAAGGACGATGAAGGTGAGTCCGTAGATAACACCAAGTATAGAGGAATGATAGGGAGTTTACTATACTTGACGGCAAGTAGACCCGATATCATGGTTAGTGTCTGCCTTTGTGCCCGTTTTCAAGAGGATCCCAAAACCTCTCACCTAGAAGCGGTTAAGCGTATCTTCCGATACGTTAAAGGCACTATACACTTAGGATTATGGTATCCTAAGGAATCCGGCATAGAAACCATTGTCTATGCGGATTCGGATCATGCGGGAGACTACGTAGATAGAAAGAGCACTAGCGGTATTTGCACGTTTATGGGATGTTGTCTAACGTCTTGGTTTTCAAAGAAGCAAACCACTCTTGCTATTTCTACCACCGAAGCCGAATATGTAAGCGCCGGAAAGGCATGTCAACAATCACTATGGATGAAACAAGCTCTCGTAGACTATGGCATTAGGTTAGAAAATGTCCCCATTATGTGTGATAACAAAGGTGCGATAGATTTAAGTAAAAATCCGGTGCAACACTCTAGGACTAAACACATAGAAATACGTCACCATTTTCTTAGGGATAATGTACAAAAAGGAAATATATCTATAGAAAAGGTCGCATCGGAAGACAACATTGCGGATATATTCACAAAACCCCTTAAGCGTGAATTATTCAACCACTTGCGTTTAGGATTAGGAATGATGGAACAAGTTGACTAAATTATATTGAATTTATTCAAATTTATACTTGCATGAAATTTATTTTTCTTCCATTTCACCTTTTCTGAGTCTAGGAATCTATTTCGCACAAAACTAAAGATTGAGAAGATTTATTTTCTTTGCATAAACCTTTTTGTAAAACTCAATCAATTTTCTCTAAAAAAAAAAAAAAAAAAAAAATTATTCTCACAATCTAGGAATCACGTGAAGATCATTTTCCTTGCATTGTTGACTAATTCTAAAAACATTGTATTTCAAAATCATGCATAAACTCTCACATAAATTGTCAAGGTATATAATCTAATATATGTCTTTGACATTCATGATCGAGCAAAAATTGAATCAAGGAGATCATTTGGATTGTTTCTTAGGATCGTTATTTCTTTTTGCTTCTAGGAGTCGAAACAATCACAACTCCACATTTGTTGCATATAGACACTCACTAGGACAAATTCACTAATAATGGTGTCATCTTGATCCATCACTAGTTTTTCACTCACTAATTGCCTTTGCCTTTAATTCTAGATAGGTGCCTTAGGAAGTTTAAGTGTGCTTGCATTTACTTACCTCCTATTGCTTATTAAGTGTTGATTATTTGCTCTTGTGCCTATGTGTTTTTGAATGATATCTTATGTTAGATTAGATGCTATATTGCCTAAAGGAATTGAACTTGCTTGAATCCAAGTCCAAAAACACAACCTTTCTGCAAATTTTCTGCCAAAAACCCAATTCTGGCAATCTGGAAATCACCAGATGGGCGGCCCCCTTAATTATGTAAGGCGGCCCCCTTAATTTTAAGGGGACCGCCCCCTAATTAAGGGGACCGGCCATCTGATGGTCGGGTTTACAGAATCTTTTCTGCTTTTTAGCCCATTTCAACCTACATTTCCCATTTTTCACCAACACATTTTGTCCTAATCCTCCAAACAAACTTTATCCATCCTTAAACACACAAATCTTACACTATAAATATCCCCAATCCTCAAAGCTCTCCATTCATCCCATCATGAACTCTCCAAACAAACCAAAATCAAAAGCCTCAAGGCTAGCAAGGATGACGGAAAAACCCGTTTGGCGACGAAAAAGTCCTAGAAACAAATCCATCATCACAAATGTAGTTGGAAATCATTCCTCCCCACCAACTTCTTATTTCCCAAACTTTGCATCAAACCAACAAAGGCATTCATTTGATCCACTTTACAAACCATACAACATTGGCCAAACATCTTCCTTCAAGCCAAACTACATCCCTCAACCTCCAACAACTTATAATGATCCATGCAAGTTTGATAACCCAACTCATCCATACCAAACCTATGATCCCCTCCACATTGCCACGGAAAAACAAAAGTTCCGTGATGAAATAAACCAAATCCATGATCTTAGTGATCTCCTTGCTATGCATCTTGCACAACGCAACAAAGGGCTACCTCCATCATCACCCTATGCAAATTGCCTTCCCCACTCTCTTAACTTGGATCAAGTTACAAATCACACTCACTTTTTCCCTTGTTGCATATTCCTTCAAAAATAAATCCTCTACTTGAGTGAAGATATTTCTTGGATTGAATATCTTCTCACTCGTGATCATCCAATACCACCCTTAACACGATACAACATCGTGAGATCCACCTCTTCCGCTCCATACAACACCCCATATCCACCTCAATCAAACATCTAAGCTCTATGCTTTTGTTTTCCTTCAAGCAAATAAAACAAATCAACCATGGGTTGCAAGCAAGTCCAAGTGCTATCTTAGGCAATATAGGACTATATCTTTTATTTTGTTTTATTGTAATCAATATGCTACAAGCATATTGAATGTTGTCATGTTAGTTATTTCTATCATGCTTGAATGAATCTATTTTTATTTGCATAATTGTTGTTTTTGCACATATATGTGTGTTGTTCTCTTCAAAATATTTTTGTAGCCAAGATTCCAATTGCTCGTTCCCTTTGTGCTCTCAAACGAGGGGGAGCATACATCAAGGGGGAGTTTTCTACCCGTTTAAACTTCTCTCACGAAGCTTATTCGGCCTAACCTTTTTGATTCTACAAAAAGGGGGAGAAGTGAATGTAAACTTACTAAATACTTGTCTAAATATTAATTTTTGGATTTAATAAGTTTAGGTTTTGTAATCATCAAAAAGGGGGAGATTGTTGATATAAATAATTGACTAAAAACATTATTCATATCTTCCGATATCTCTATGTTTTGATAATCACAAAACTTAAACTAATCAAATCCAAAGATCATGACGTAAACACGTATTTAGTAATAAATAATCACTTTCACCAACAAATCACTTAAGGTATGAATAAACAAAGTGTTTAGTGCTATGTATGATCAAAGGGGTATTTAATTAACTAATACAAAGTTTATTTAATTATATAATCTTATTATATATTTTTGAAAAACACTTTTGGTAATAAGGAAAAATGTTTTAATCATACTAAATATATGATTTCAAATATTTAACCAAAATCAGTTAGTTTTTCACCAAATAAACTTTCCCCACTAAAAGACAAGTTTTCTGGCCGTTACAGTTGGGCGGCCCCCTTAATTATAATGGGCGGCCCCCTTAATTTTAAGGGGACCGGCCATGCTTTAAGGGGACCGGCCACGCTCCTCTGTCAGAAACTTTTGCCTATAAATACCACCTTAAACCTGGATTTTTTCCCACCTTTTGCACTTCAGAACTTTCTGTTCTAGATCTCCATTTCCAATCTATAAATCCTTTGATCATACATTCTTAAATCTTTGTTTCAAAGTGATCCATACATAATCCATTCAAGTGCAAGAGAAGAATACTTCTATCCCTCAAGACAAGAAGTATTACAATTAGTTGTGATCTCCACATCTAAGTTGTTTAAGCATCATCATTAATTATTATTTCATAGTGTGATTAGTTGTGAATATTTGTTAGAGAATAGTTGTGTAGATAGTAGAAGTTGATTAGTAGTGAAATAGGTTAGTTGTGAAGATTGGTGTGTAGAAGAAGGTGTGTAGAAGATTGGTGTGTAAAAGCTAGGTGTGAAGAAGATTGGTGTGTAGATAGGTGAAGAAGATTGGTGTGTAGATAGATGTGAAGAAGCTTGGCGTGTATATTGGTGTGAAGATTGGTGTGAAGATTGGTGTGTAAATTGGTGTGTAAATTGGTGTGTATATTGGTGTGTAAGGTTTTCTCCGCCATAAGGGAGCTTGTTGATATAGTGAAGAAAACTCTCGAGTTAGGTGCTCGGGGAGTGGAGTAGGGCAAGGAAGGTGCCTTGTAGCCGAACCACTATAAATCGCTTGTCTCTCGGTTTGATCTTTCCATCCTTTACTTATTTCATTACTTACATAATTATTGCTTCATAGTAGATATATACTTAGTATTGTTCATATTGTGTATAACTAGATTTCATATATCATCGAATCTATATTTTATAAATCAACGAAAACTTTTAAACAATTTGTTTTATAAAAATTAAAAAGACGTAAAACTATTCAACCCCCCCTTCTAGTTTTCCACAAATAGTATCTTCTTCATTCTTAATGCCCATAATGTATAATTTGTATTGCTTAAAACTGGGCATTGATATGATGCTAATGGTGCGGCGACTTCTCTATAAACAACCTTGTTGTGTTCGTTTTTGTCTCCCGACATATCTTTCGATTTTGTTTTCTTCAAAAACCAATATAATTCTAATAACAGTCGAACTTAAATCTTTCTGCCTAATCACAATAATTATCAAACGATTTTAACTTATTCTTAACGCGAATTGTAATGGGAAAGTTTTAATTTTTACTCTATTCTACTAATAGAAAAAAAGTTAAATTAATATCACATGTAGTAAAAATAAAACCTGTATATCTTGTGTCGCCCTTTTTGATGTAATACTTGGCAGGCCCTTTGTGCGCTCTTAGGCCCAAACACAACAACCCAATACAATTGCTCCTCTCTCCTTTCTTTATCAAAAACACGCTTCTTCCTTTATGCAGATTAGGGCTAAAACACTGGTTGCCCCTTTTCTTTCTTCTGGTTCTCTTCTAATCAAATGGTGGTTAATCTGTGTTTCAATTTCCTTCTCCGGTAATGATGGTTACTCTTGTCTGTTTTCTTTTCCGGCAAGCACACGGCGGTGGTTTCGCACAACCGGGTACGTTTTTCTCTTTCTTTCTCTGATTCGATCTTTACTCGATCAAATCGTGTTTCTTTCTTAATTGATTCCTCTGAATCAAAAACTCTTCTCTGTCTCTCTTCTTGATTGACCGGTATGCACACGGTCTGTTTCTTCTCTTGATTGATTCCCTGAATCAATCTGTCTCGTTCCCTCTGGTTCCAACCTTCGGCTCTGATACCACTGTTGGTATCTTGTCTCTACGAACAATTGAATAAAAATATAGTAATTTTATTCATAAAGCAATCGTTGGTTTTACAGACTTGTTTTTCATGGGTACTTATACTTTTCTAACAAACACATACTAACCGACACAACCTTTCAAGTTTAACTGCCATAACCGAATTTAACTGTCATTCAGTTGTAGGCTTTATTTTTGACACACTAGGACCCTTTACTTTATACATATACATAAACGCTAAACTAATTACACAACGACCCCTAAACATGGATTAATGAATTAACATCCAATAGCCACAACCGATGCAAGGGTTTAATCTCGGAGTAACTGACATGTATTATGATTCTTTAATAAGTTTTATAACTACCTGGGCGTTGCACCGAGATTAGTAATTCATAAATATGTACTAATTCATGTTATCCACATTTTAGCTCCAGTAAAACGTCAACATGTTCAGGATGCCTTTGCTTCTACATCGTTAGCAAGCTTGGTTTAATGTATTCTACATCATGTCCTTTGTAGATGACAATAATCCAGGATTCTTGTCATTGCTAAGAAAAACAGACCGAGAAAATGCATGAGAACACAATAAACCCTATTTGAATAGAGCAAAAACATCGATCATTACAATTTTACAGTTACCAAATGGCGTTATCCACCAGTAGAGTGAGCTGAATTGTGAATCATAGTTATGGAATCAACATTGCCAACTCTGAAGCCGGAATTGTTACTTATCAGTTATATCTGAATCAATGACTAGTTGCAGGGGCTAATACAACTTTCATTAGGCTTATAAACGGGAGCCTTTCCGCAAAATTCAACAGTCAAACTCTTGCATGCACATAAACTGATCAAGTATGAAAAATCATGTCTAAGTAGGCAAAAAGAACATAAAGAAGATGTCACAGTATCTACCAATTTAGCAATGTCATTTGACCACAACATAAATATAATTACGTACAAACTGTGAACTCGTTAAAATGAAACTGTCAGAGACCAAACACAATTAGCCCGATTCAAACCTTGGTATTGTTTCCTACTTTCTACATTTGGTAAGTACACTCTTCATTTCTCCTCCAATATTCACATTTTCCATCAATTCATTTGTCACAAGCTTACCAATCAACTCAAATAACATGGCATCTAGTGAACCTGATGCAATTCGATCTAATAACAATGATAAAGTAGAAACATCAAGTGTAAATTGTCTTCCATCCATTTCATGTAAAAGCATCTCTACGTCATCATAATGATTGTTTCTTAGATATCCTTGAAGAAGATTACGGTAAGCAAACCTTTCAGAGTTAGTTCCTTCTCACAAAACACATTAATCATGATGGTGTATAATTCAACATCAGGCTGCAAACCTTTCAGAGTTAGTTCATGGAAAAGAGCCTGAGCAATATCAAGTTTGCCACACTTTCTTGCACCATCAATGAGGATACTGTACACAATGATATTTGACTTCAGCTTGGAATCACCTGACAACTGAAACATAGATAGGGCCTCTTCCACTTGATGGTTGTAGCAAAGACCCTCAATAAGAATTTGATAAGGGCATTCATTTGGTAATCGACATTTTGCAAGCATCTTATCAAATAGTTTGTGAGCATCGCTACAATGCCCAACTGCAAACAACCCTTGTATCATGGTGCTGTAAGTAACTACATCAGGTTCTAGACCTCTTTTAGCAATTTCATGAAACACATGCATAGCCTCATCTATCTTCAAACTCTTGCAATATCCATTCAATAAACTGCTATATATAACAATATCTGGGACAAGACCTCGTAACACCAGTGAATCAAAACTTGTCTTAGCCTTGGTCATTTCGCCACGCGAACAGTAGCCATCTATAAGTGAACTATATGTCACAATGTCAGTAACAATACCTCTTCCGAGCATGATGTTAATAACATCCTCAGCTTCTTTAACCTTACCATCTTTGCAAAATGCATCAACTAATATATTGAAGGTTCGCACATTTGGAGAGATCCCAACATCCAATATTTCTTGAAGCATCTTAGAGGCTTCATCCCAATGACCTAAGTTACAAAGGCCATCAATCAAATAGTTGTAAGTGATGACATTGGGTGAGATGCCATTTTTGAAAACCATTTCTTTTAAGAGCTTGAAAGCATCATAAATCATTTTATCCTTGCAAAGACTATCAATTATGTTGCTATATACAACAACATCAGGTTTACAACCCTTTTCAACCATAAGCCTAAGCAATTGAATGGCAATAATGTTATTCCCAATCTTGCAAAGCCCTTTGATCATTGTGGAGTACATAACCACATTGGGTTCACAAATTTTGTCTTTAATCAATTTCTTGAAGAATCTTTCAGCCTCGAGAATCCTATCCTCTCAAACCAGTCCGTTTAAGAGTGTACTAAAAGTGAAGACATCAGGACAAATACCTCTCTTGAGAAAGAAACCAAAGATGGCAAAGCCTTCATTTGTGCAAGACAAGTGGCAACAACAGTTGATGGCAATGTTCATAGTATAGTCATCAGCAGGAACATGAAGAGCACATATTCGTTTAAAAATGTCAAGTGAATGAGAAAAATGTTTCATTTTAGTAAGAACACCCAACAACTGATTGAATTTAATGATAGATGGAAAAGGTTGTCTTTGAGACATTTGATCAAACAGGTTCAGAGCATCTTCCACATTGGCAACTTTTTTAAGCTTTTAACCATCATTTGATCGAGAACTGAAGTAAATAATGGATGATAAACATTGGTTTCTTGAATGAAGAAGAGATGAATTGAAAGAATGTTTGAATAAAGCTGTGCGATTCATCATCCCAACAAAGAAACCACTCTCTTGTTCTTTCTTTCTTTGGAAAGTAATGGGTCTACTTAGAGCATAATAGGATCATTTATGTTGTTACCAGGTGCAATATGGGATAGGCGCAAATTTGCTAAAGAAAATAGCACAAGGACCATTTTTTCAAATAAGCTTGTGAGTTTTTCAGATTTCGAAAATAGTTTGCAAATCTAGCGAAATTTAGGCGTAGTTTAGGATTTTTTTTTGGTAAAAAAATGGAAATCTCTAAATGGTAAAATTGAGTATATTTTGTTTTCCCTAGTTATTAAATATATCTACATTTGAAATTGTACTAATTATAAAAGTGTTGTTGACAAAAAAATAAAGTGAAGATGAGAGAAGAGGTGAAAATGAACTTTGCGATGCCAATGGTAGTCTTTGTTGTGTGAAAAGTTTCTAAACCAAAATTATTGTGAGTTCAAGTATTGTTTAGAAGATGTAATATAGTATGTGATATGTATAGTGTGAGATAGTTGGTTGCCGTTCTAAAAAAATTGCACAAGGACCTATTTTGCAAACGAAAAAACTCGAATGATAACTGTTTTTCCTCAAAAATCACTTTTAACCAGTTTATCGGTCACGCATGTATTACATTGGTACATAAATGAAAGTTAACGTACCACACGATTAACATTACACGTACCATAACACTACATTTGAGAAAGTAGATATCTATTTGTATGACTTAAACCCATAATAATAGCGATAGGTGATTTTACATGGCCTCTTGTACTATGATAAGTAAATGATATAACTCTTTTTTACTAAGTCTCTAAAATTTATTGTCTTATTGTTCGAATCATAACATACATATACGGACGCTTCTGTAGGTGTTGTTTTAGTTCGTTTTTATCATGATCGGTTTTCACTAGATATACTTCTATATCGAGTGTTTCCCCTATGTGGTCATATGTTATGTTAGGTTCTAATGACAAGTTTTTTCCTTGATTGTTAGATTTTCTCTTTTGAGTTTACTATCATTGTCGATATGGGGTCATTTGGCTGAAAGTATTTCATTGTATTCTCTATTGTCGTGATATATTAAAGGTCCCTTGATGGATGTGATTGTGTTAGGGTCGTTGTATTGTTGTTTTTGTGTATTTTCAAACATCGTGCTAGTTTATTATGTTTACTCCCTATTAAAAAAAGGGTTTTGTTAACCACAACCCATGAGGTTGTGTTTAAGCATACCTTAATTAAAATTTTTGCATTAATAAAGTAGTATATTCCATAATTATACATATTTTTTCATTTTAAATATGGAATGTGATGTTAAACATGGAATATTTAGTGTTCATTAAATGCAAAAAATTTAATTAATGTATGATTAAACACAACCCCAAGAGTTGCGGTTAACAAAACTTAAAAAAATTATAACTAGAAAATTCTTTGTTTTTGGTAGCAAATCAGACACTAGTTCGAAAATTTGGAATAGGTGTTTACAATTTCTAAAGTATGGGAGATTGATAATGACAATAATGCAAGTTGGGGTTGGAATAAACTTTTCGGTCTTAGGGAAGCTGTCAGACCTTTTATAAAGCACTGTTTGGGTAATGGTCAAGATACCAATGTATGGCATGACTCTTGGTGTGATGGATGCCCTCTTGACAAGTTTATTACCAGAAGGCAAGTTTACAATGCTGGTTTTCTTAATGAATATACAATTTATAAGTTGAGCACCAATGGTAATGTGCAATTTCCCACTGATTGGTATGGCCAATATCCAATTCTCTATGAAGCTTCTAAAAGTATTCTAGACCCTGAAAAGCATGATGAGGTGAAATGGTTACATAAGAAGAAGGCATTGGTTAAATTCAGTATTAGCAAAGCATGGAAGGATTTGGGGGTTCAAGGGCAGGTAGTGCCCGGGTGCAAGGTTGTTTGGTGTCCAAATCTCATCCCTAAACATGCCTTCATCCTCTGGTTGCTGATGAATGAAAGACTTCCTACACAGGATAGACTCCTCAAATGGTACCCTTGTATGAGTATGAGTTGTCCTCTTTGCAATAATGGACATGACAGTCATGATCATCTGTTCTTTAAGTGCAATTATTCTAGCAAGGTGTGGCAAAAAATGAAGAGGAATAGCAAAATTCAGTATGTGGTAAATTGTTGGAAGGATGTCCTTAATGAGCTTGTTGCATTACCGAATGTTAAGAATATTTGGATCATCATTAAAAAGCTAGTTTTTGCTGCAAGTGTCTACTTTCTATGGCAAGAAAGAAATGGGAGATTATTTCAAAATAACAAAAGGAGATGGGATGAAGTCTGTTCTATCATTGAAAACAATGTGAAGCTCAAACTATCTAGCCTAAATGTGATTATGACCGATGATGTTAAAGAAGCTTTTACAGCCTGGGAGGAGAGATTGGATAGTTAAGTTCTATGGGATTAAGGTGTACAAAGTGGTTGGTATAGTGGATAAGAATTTGATTAAGTTCTGTTGGGATCTAGTACTTCATGAATGATCTCTGCCTTATCAAGATCATTGATTTTTAGGCCATAACAATGAGAAGTACCTTGTAACTTGGAGTCTAATCTGGTATGACTGTACCTTAATAGTCCTTATAGCTCTGATAGTTTGGTCTAGGAGGAAACTAGTATCTATTTGGATAAACGGAGGTCTAAGCTGTGTGGAAAACTAGAAGGGGGGGTTGAATAGTTTTACGTCCATTTTAAAATTTATAACTTGTTTTAAAAACTTCGATTCTTGTTTATGTGATCTCAATACTTGCACAATATGAACAATTATATAGTTACTAACTAACTAAGCTAATATTGTATAATTAAATAAGTATGTAATGAAAAGAGTTGGAAAGATCAAACCACAACACAAGGATTTATAGTGGTTCGGCTACAAGGTCACCTTCCTTGTTCCTACTCCACTTCCCGAGTCACCTACTCGAGAGTTTTCTTCACTATGTCAACAAACTCCCTTATGGCGAAGAAAACCTTACACACCAATGTATACACCACAACTTCGTCACACCTTGATCACAACTTCTACACAACTTCTTCACACCAATCTACTTCACCACTTACTACTTCACACCTATCTACTTCACACCAATCTTCTTCACAACTACACTACTTCACTACTAAACAACTTCTTCTTCCTACACAACTTCTATTACTCCTAAACTACTTATTACAAGCACAACACAACTTCACAAATAATATACACAATATACACAACTACTCTTCAGTACTTCTTGAACTTAGTTGTAGAAGGAGTATTCTTCTTTTGCACTTTGTATGAGGATGGATGAGAAGGGATTGAATCACTTGAAACAAGGATTAGTAATCTAATGATAAAAGGGTTCTGGAAGATGTTTAGAGAGTTTTAGATCTGAAATTTTCTTGCAAAAGGTGGGGAAAAATTCCAGATTTAAGGTGGTATTTATAGGAGAAAAATTCTGACAGATTCTGACACAGGAGCCTGGCCGGTCCCCTTAATTCATGGCCGGTCCCCTTAATTTTAAGGGGACCGCCCCTAATTAAGGGGGCCGCCCAGCTGTAACGGCCAGAAAATCTGTCTTTTAGTGAGGAAAGTTTATTTGGTGAAAAACTAACTGATTTTGGTTAAAAATTTGAATTCATATATTTAGTATGATTAAAACATTTTTCTTTATTACCAAAAGTGTTTTTCAAAAATATATAATATGTTTATATAATTAAATAAACTTTGTAATAATTAATTAAATACCCCTTTGATCATGAGATGTATTAAGCACTTGTTTATTCATACCTTAGTGATTAAGTTGGATATAATGATATAAACTAGCTTAATACTTGTTTACGTAGTAATCTTACGTTTGATGATTTTACATTTTGTGATCGTCAAAACATAGAGATATCGAAAAATATAAATAACGTTTTTATGCATTATTTATATCAACAAGTTGGATATAAGATGTACCATAAAGTAGGGCTTCTCATTGTGGAGGGTATATGGCCTAGGAGGGGAGTGTAAGCAGTATGGAATTGAGAGTGGTGGAAGATGACACTTCATGGTCCATACTTTACATTCCCACAGGAGGATTGGTTGGGCCTCACTGGAGGAGTGTGTTCCCAGTTATATGAAGCCATTCTTGAGATGGAAATGTAGTATAACTGGCAGAGCCCTTCTGTGGAGGGGTTATGGGCGCCTAGTGAAGCCATAACCCATATTGCTATGATTACTGTGGGTGATGGTTGAGTGATCATGGCAAGAGGGTAAGATGGAAATGTAGCTAGATGGTATGGTGCAATAACAAGGTGAATTTGGTGCTGAATAGGATATCTTATGCATAAATGAGTAATACTCTGGTCTGATGTAGTCTTGATAGATATCTCTGGTAGTTTGTCAGATATCTGATGGAGATGTTTAGTAGTTTGTTCTGTTTGTATCAGATTTGGGGAGTGTCCAAATCTATACTTCTATACTTAAGATGTACATATGTTTTGAAGTTAATATAATTTTCACCTTTGCACAAAAAAAAAGTATGGAAAATCTAAATTTCTACATAAAACAGTCAACTTTTAACGACTTAAGACTACAAATGCATATTTATGGACGTATAATACAATAATAAGCAACTAAGAGTAAGATTGTAAACGAGTCGAGCTCTTGTTAAGTAACTCGAGCTCTTTCAAGACGACCTTTATCAAGTTCTCGTTAAACACCTGGTTCTTGGTTCTAATAAGATTAATTGTTGTTGTGTACTATAAAGCAACAAAAATATAACCTTAGAGCGCTAGGCACAGTTGGTGTCATGGGCAAAAGTAGTGCCACCTCAACATTTTTTGTTTGTGGCACAGCTTTTGTTCATGGCACCAAAACACTCCTCTTTAGAGCGGGGGGTACGGTTGGCTGGTGGGTGGCGCCATCACCACCAGCCGAGATTTGGCCATGGCGCACCGTACCAATGGTCGCACCGTCGTCCCTTGCGCCATCACCATGGCTCAGCGCCGTGTTTTTTTTCTTCCCTTGGGTGTTGTGTTTATGTGTGTGTATTTCATGTTTGTGTGTGATTGTTTTTGTAAAAAGATAGCTTTTTTGGCTTTTTTTTCTCCCGCTGCAGCTTTCCAACGAGGAAGAAAGTACGTATTTTGTTTATATTTTTTCTAATTTTGTTAAAGTTTCACTTTAAACCTTTTGTTATGAAAGTTTATATTATTAGTCCTTGTTAGTGTTTTTCTTGCAATATTAGTCCCTATTTTCTATGCAATGTGTTTTAGTTTTATTAATGTAATGTGTTTTTTTAATTAATGAAGTTTATTTTAGTTAATATTGTGTATTTTTTTTATGTAAATGAAAAAAAAAAAGAAAAAAAAAAATTGGCCGACAACATCAGAATTTCTGGTGCCAACGGATACGGGCAAAATGTGGTGCCGTGGGGTTTCTGGTGCCATGGAGCTTTTTGATGACGTGGCAGCGAAAAATTCCCACGGCACTACTTTGACGGCACTACGGTACCTCATGCTCTTAGTACAAAAGTGGTGTAATGAAGTAAAAGTGATGTTATGAGTCTACATATACCCCACTAAAAAAAAAAAAAAAAAAAAAAAAAAAAAAAAAAAAAAGCTTGGCGTGTGCGGGTGGCCACGACGCCAAGAACCACCATCCCACTTCCGGTGTGGTGTCTCGTGCCATAGGGTGGCGCCGATGCCATAGCACATCGAGCAAACCACATAGAACTTTTACTAGTAATTTACTCGAAATATATTTAATGTGTACAAAATTACCTGATTCTTCCTTTAAAGGAACAAAAGGGTTTATTTTAGGTAATTCAAATTAATTCAAATTTGTTTAGTCAAACTTCTAAAACAAACTTATAATTAATTTGTCTAGCAACTTACTTTCTTTATAATGTTCAACCTGTTATATGAAATTAACACCACTATATATTAATTTCCAACAACTAGAACAAAGGGTGATCCTCTGTCATGAACCCATTCATTTTATTGATTATAAGTAACACTAGATTGGCGATATTCCGCAGCGTTGCGGGCGGGCCTGTTTTTTTTGCCGAGCTAGTTTTCTATAAATAAGGCAGAATGTTTTTTTGCCGAGGTATCTATAAATTCCATGGTATCTATAAATTCCATGGCCGTTGTAATTCTAGTAACATCAATTATCAAATATAATACAAACATGACAGTGGAATCCAAAACATGCTTCTTAAGTTTAAGATAAGCGCTGGTTCTCTTCTTAAAAAACTCAATGTCTTGTAATGGTGCTAGTACAAACATTCCTTTTACTGATAAAATGACATTGATCAGTTGATATAGTTTCATGCCTTTTTTTTTTTTTTTTTTGTTTTCTAAACCTCGCTAGTAGAAGAGCCATCATCCATTGGTTGCGGTTGAGCCATCTCTGGTGGCATCCTGAATATACATACCATTGCATACAAAACATGAGCCAATGGGAGCCTGTAACAGTTTCTAGTGTTTCGTTAGACATGGCAGTTGTAAGCAATCAATATGCCGAGGTTGGTTGCTTCCAGCTTTGTTCGCTCTCATTCCGTATCTATAAATTCCATGGCACTTTTGTTATACTCCGAACACAACAAAAGTTTAGCAAACGAACGCAGTCCAAGAATGGATGAGAAGTATAGTTTAAACACAGAAGAAGAAAGTATTTACAATACCTGGGCACTTTTGTAGGCAATCTAATCGCCTTTTGGCGGAGGTGATTTTGCATAAATAAAGTAAACGAAGCATCTATGCAATGCTTCATGCCACCAACCTGTATATCCGATTAAATGTGTCTACTATAGTTTGGAATTGCAAACACATCGCCTGATCCCTTCGACATATTTCAGAGTGAAAATTCTAAAACTGAGTAACAGCATATGCGTAAATTATAACTAATCTCAGGTACTGCTTTATGGCAAGAGCATTGGCAACACAGGCCTCTAAATTGTGACGATTACATGGCAGTGGCTGCTTCTGATATGAATTTCAAACCTGGAAAAATGCAATCACTTGCTGAGGCGACTTCTAAGCAATTGTATGAATGTGCAAAAATTGAATAACATGAACGGCAAATAGTTTAAAAAACCAATGTTTAGGTTGCAACGTGTGGTATCGAAATGCAAGGAAACAATCCAAGAAAGATAACATGCAACACATTCAAGTAGAGACATTTTAAAGAATGGAATAAAAGGCATACCATTGCCATAGTAAAAATTAACAGATGGAACTCCAATATGATGCAAAAGTGTAGTCATTGAAGATATTGCATTAAACATACCAATGGTGTCGGGAACATGAATCTGGTATTTTAAAGTAGAAGTTTTGCACGAAATGTCAATGACTCCCGTTATCTCGAAGTGAACTCAATGACATGACTTGAACAGCACAACCCGTATTGATATATGCCGCTGCCTTTGACGCGAGATTTATAAACCCACACAATAGATATGGTCCATGTTTCCAACGTAATCTTTCCGACCGCGATCTGTAAAGAAACAAAAAGTTACCATATATAAAATATTGACCTCCATAACTCGAAATCATCTTTCAAGACAAAATTAAGAAAATATAGCAATAAAATACTTTACAAATATGTACATATATCTCGGCCTTCCTGCACCTTGTATCAGCCCATGTCGTTGCCTCTGCCACCTCCTCATCGGGATGGGAGTGTTTGGGTAACGTACAATGTTTGCTTCCAGCATTTATGTGTCAACATTTTTGCAAACCTTTAAGGAATGGTGTAATAATAAAGGCAGAGATGGGAAGTGCCTGTTGCACCAACCTGCAAGACCTGCAAGCTGCAATACCCTCAGAAAGGCGTTGTCACCAAGGCTGGATAAAGGTTCACTATTTTGGCTGTACACGTCCGCCGATGTCCCGGGTTGAGGTTGACATGTTTGTACACCTGTGTCCCGACCAACTCTTTTATTATGGGACTACATATGGAAACATATCCAAGTGTTTTGTAACTGCAGGCGTCGAAAGCAGACGTACAACATGGAACCTTCAGGAAATGGACTTGCGTGCACTGTCCCGCTACCAAAGTCCCATACAACTGGTCCTCGCTGGGCAACCGTTCCTACAAAATAAAAAGAAATAGTGTCAACAACATGTTAGTATTAAAAGTGACAGAAATATGACAGTACAAAAATTATGGAACGTGTAAATAAATGAGTTGTCCTGTACAGATCTCACCAGTCCCTTTTCTTTATCTCCCGCCCTATCACAACTACTTGAGTTAATATACGTTCTCCCTGTTTCGCTTTGCCCACTGGTCTTTTTTGTTTTCAAATCCTGCAAGCAAAAGAAAAAGCATAGGAAGGTAATCAGATGTTTCAATTTATAAATGCTATGATCATTCATCTAGAAAAATAAATGCAGCTCGCACATAATAGAAT
Source organism: Artemisia argyi (assembly GCA_030686995.1). NCBI lineage: Eukaryota > Viridiplantae > Streptophyta > Magnoliopsida > Asterales > Asteraceae > Artemisia > Artemisia argyi. The sequence goes on along the minus strand of JARVZY010012407.1, from coordinate 65,124 downwards.
GTGAAAGTCCAATTTTTGAGCGAATACGTTGGTTATCTGTGTATCTTTAATCCGATAAGGAATTTACAGGTTTTGAACAAAATATTAGCAATACGTGATTAGTAGCTACATATTAGGCTCAGGTAGGCGATGATAGCAGCGTTACCCAAAACCCGGCTTAGCTGCAAATATGTGATTGGCAGGCCAGAACACGGGTCTTGGCAAACAACGCTTGCCAAGAGCGTAAATAGTCTATGCTTTCATCATTGCCAATGATACAAATATACCCTACACAACCCAAGATTGTTCAACATCCATAGTAAGTGTCGAAGCGGTAACCAAAAATAGCTATGGCTGCTACGACAAAGTTATAAGCCCAAAATTTGGTTACATTCCGGGTTTGTAAATGCCAAACCGTAAAATATTCATTTGGTACCCAATTTAAGCAACCAAAGCAAACAAAAGGGTGAACTCGCCAAGATGCGGATAATCTCAGCTTTATCGAATTCACCCAAACTCATCACAACCTACAACAATCGTTACATAAATGTATTTCACTTGGAGCATGATTATAAACAAAGACTTACCTCAGATTAGTTGATGGCCTGGTTGTGCACATGGAGGTTGCTGAGGCGAACGGTTGTCGCACTCTACCATCCTTCCACCTTTTGCAGCAACAACAGCACAGTTAAAAGATCATCACAGCCAAGTTATACATATTATTTTACCGGCGTTTGTCATCAGCGATCATGGAAGCGGTACCCAAAAACCCAACATGGCTGCAACCATGTGGTTGGCATGGCAACATACAGGGTTTGGCAAACAGCACTATCAAGCCCTCATGTGGCCTGTTCAATTAAACCAAAAGGCCATATTCCAGTTCTTTCTAACCGAAGCTCTTTTGGAGGTGGTATGCCAGGCCCAACCACCTCCTGAACAATACCACCTGAAGCATATCCCATGAGCCAAACCCCCTAAAGCAAAATCCCTGAACAAAAAAGTTACGTTTGACATTAATTACCGCTGTCGGTATGGTTTATTAAAGTTAACTGAAATATGAGAGAAGAAGAGCATACATTTTGGGCATTAGAATAGTTTATATTAGGCGGGCTCACGCTAGTGATGCGACACCATTTTCTTTGCTTCAAAACTGCAATAGAATACATAGAAAGCTGAAACATAGAGAAAATGGAATATATGCGAACGCGGCAACCAAATTGTATAGAAGCTATCATGCTTACATGTTTATGAATTATGCGATGCGGTTATAATAAATAAGTTACAGTTATGGTTTTATATATTATGACTTTTTTCTTTGCTTATAGCATATATTCGCACAAACTACTGAATTTCGTAACCAAAACCAAAACCGCAAATATCATACCTGGGACTGATATTTGGAACCCATAAAAACACCTCCAGGTACACTCCTAAGATGCAACCGCACTCTGGCCACTTGTCACCACACCCTCAAACCCATTCGGCACCTTAACAGCCTTATCACCATAAGTCACTCAAAGAACCTGTACAATATAAGTATAACAATTAGCACAAAAAATTCTCACAAAAAAAAGAGCACCTTTATCTGATTGCTATTTTTATCTGGTGATTTGCGCACATAAAAAAAGGATGCACTACTTCCTAGGCAGATTAAAACATGTTATTTATAAGCATAATCAATCAAAATAATCAATTCCAAACACAAAAGTCGATGTTTTATCATAAATACAACAACCATAAAACTTGAAAATAAATTAGAGAATGTACTTTGATTATTGAATTTATTAATGTTTAGCAAATAGAAGTTCCTTTAATCTCTAGCCTATACCTGCAATTAAAATGCATCAAGAAAAGTTCAGTATAAGTCAAAAATAGCTTTTAAATGTTATGTAAGCAAAGACTGCTATAAGCCTATAACTACTAACAACTCAAAGCTGTAGATGTAGTAGGTGTCATTTTTAACACATCAATGTGAAACAAATGGATCGTAGTACTGTCAAACTATATATGCACATCATATACACATGTCGTAGTTGTTACTTACAAACGATAATGGTAGCCTGAAATGTTTCGTTTGCCATAAACCTTAAACCTCGCACCGTACCCCCTTAACAGGTTAACCATAACCAACAACTAATAGATCATGTTGATAATACCCCAAACATGGGTTTGATTCAGAAAAATAGAAAAACAGAAAACAAATACCTTGAAACCCTCAACCACAAACAACATCAACAACAGCAGCTCAACCTGCAAAAGAAAAGTTCATAGAGCAAACCCCTTTCTTGTTGTAACCTTTGTTATTGTTTTTTACTATCAATGTCTTTTGGGTTTCCGAAGTTCAACATGATTCGAACATCATCATCACCATCATCAATTCATCATCACCGGCAGATCTGATTTTTGATTGTGTGCATGCGTGTGTGTGAATTTCATAGAGATGTATCTGGAGAATTCCAGATTCAATCCATATAACGAGAATGGCGTCGGACGCCGCGTTGCGGGCGGGCATGTTTTTTTCCCAACCATTTAGTACATAACAAAGCCGTAAACGAAGGTCATTGTTTACCTCATCAAAAGATCCTTGTCTATTTGATTGGGAAGCTGAAGCAATCCGGTCTTGGCCTTTTAAGTGTTTCTCATTTTTGTCCCACTTATAACTACTGTACATTATGAATCTTATAAACTTCAAAACTAATGCTAGCACATGTTATTAATATTCATCATCCTCAAAAGTTTAGATAGTAGATATTCAATAAATATAAGAAGCTTGCAAACCATTTATCCAAAATACAATGGTTACAAATAAAAGTCACTATGCTTATATACACCTATTTGTAAAAAGATGATCTGCCATCCAAGCTCATACCTTGGATTTACCAACTCAATGTTCCTGACTCGATCACATTTATTAAAATTTTATGCTTAAATATGACTTACCTCAACCATTGGTTGTCCTTTAAGATGATCTGAAATATCGGTTCTTATTGCTTCATGTCGAGTAGCCACATGTCTACGACTACCTTGTAACTTAGTTATTTGCTTTCTAACCCCCTGGTATGACATCAGAAAACAAAGGTAGAGTGCATAAAATATAATTAGATCATCAATACCCTTATCTTTGCCACCCTGTTTTGCCGAATGCCGCTCTTTCCCTATCAACCGTTACATTAGACATTCAATTCATTCAGAGCTGTGACAATGGTATTATACACATCTTCATCAAACCCGTTCTTCAGACTTCTGATCTTCTCATCTTCTTCATCAATTATCTCCTACAGATCATGTTTGACACACCAATAAACAGGTGCTTATCTTTGTAGTGTATAACAATATCTTTTATGCCATATTAGGCAAGACTCATGGAATAAAGTTATTAATTGACAACAATGAATAGGATAACCAACTTACTACGTCTGTGATCTGTCGATACAGATTGCAAGATTAGCAACAATTTGTCGAACATTTATGTTTTAGAAAAGTTTTAGTCAGATTTGGGTTAGTTAGCATACAAATCACTGCAAACGCAAACATGATGCATTGCATCCACAAATATACCTTAGCAGCTGTCAAACGTTACAGATCTAACCAGACTGGAGACAAATATTGATAAGCTATTAATAAAGAGATAAGGGCTAAAGAATAAAGATCTAATATAAAAACAACAGATCAAACTACAAACGACCAATTAACATTCACATTTTCAATTTTATGCAATTTTAAGCAAAAAAAACTAACAGAGATTGTCAATTTTAGGACAATTACAGGGGCAGAAAAACAAATTTATGGTGACACGCCAATCATCCAAACAGTTATTACTGGATACTCTTTTTATCAAGCACGTATTCTCAGAAACAACAGTCATATTGAAGGACATTGTCTGTTATACATCTTTACTCCACTAACAGTCTAAGATAAATGGGTCACTTAAGTAATTAAGTTTAGCACGATATCTAATGTAGTACTAATAAAGTAGAAATGGGAAGTCTCAGCAACAGTTAGAAAGGGTAAATAATACAGTACCTTGATTTGTCCATCAACTGTGATGACTTTGAAGGGATGCCAGCTTGGGTCACGCAGATGTTTTTACCACAAAGATGCCAACTTTATTGCATTCTCTAGCAGGTACAATGACCTTTTTGTGAGAACTGCAGGTTCACCTTATTAGGCTTCATTCCTTGCCCAGTACGTCGGTCCTACCTTGGCTAGTACATCGCGTCCATGCATCATTTTCATGAGAACCGCAGCTGGTATTTGCTTGTCCAGCGGAGCCACCTGTTCCCGCAAATTGCAACTTAAATTAGGCATTTTATAATAATGACTTATGCTTTTCAGATATCTAAAGTAAAAAATATCAAGGTTTAAATTTTAAAAAACAGCTCTTGTTGGAATGTAAACCTATAAATTACTCATAATGACCCCAATAATGCAAATCTCATAGTTGCTATTATGCAATTTTGAGAATTTAATGTTAGAAAACTGCACATACATGTGTTTCCCCACGTATAAGAAGAGTACTTCCATGTGCTCTAGGGAGTAAGCTGTATTTGTTTCTCACGACTACCCTTTTGCTTCATCATCCGTCTTGTGAACGTGGTTGATCCAGATCACCTCTATGTCCTGCTCGACACACCAACAAATACAAAGGAAATGTACAATGAGTCCCATGCAGTTTGGTTTCGGTTGAGCCTTATCACACATTTCAGTTTTGGATCAGATCTACCGCTACATGCTTATATGCTATAATTGTATATCACTAAAATGCTACTCATAGAATACAGTATAAATGAGTTTGATCAATGTACCTTCATTGAAGCGCACCAAGCGGTTCGGTGTCCTAAGAAATTATGTGAACCATTTGGCAGCTTCATCTCACTCATCCAAGGCCAAGCCTAACCATTCCCAGACTAAGATCATACCAGACAATAACGACAATTTAGTCAATGAGACCTTAAGCTCTGACTTCCCAAGCACTTACCACTGTAGCTTAAGTGAAGGCAACAACATTTCTGCTTAAAAAATCAAGATTTATGAACTTTATTATTTTCGTATAACAGTAGTACATATATAAGTATTTTAAGATTTGTATACTAAGGGGTGTTTGTTTCAGCTTATATAGCCGGCTTATGGCTTATTTAAAATTATATAAGCTGAACAGTTTTAGAATAAGCCACAAAAAATGAGCTTAAAACACCCTCTAATTGTTTCAAATAAAACCAAATATCAGGAACAAATACAAACGCACCGTAAGATCAAATAAAAAAGTCAACCGACCCACTTTATTTTTTTACCCATTTAACCTATTTTTATATTTAACGGTTTAAATTTAGTCGGTCGTCAACTTAGAACAAAATACCTGTTTTAACACAGTTACCCAACCCGCCCTACCTACCATTTATGGCACCTGTTCATGAGATTAAGCCGTCATAACTACCTGTTCATTACCGCCTTTATCATCTACAACTTCCTTAGCCACTCGTACCCTGAAAAAATATATAAAAAAGATCATTATCAACGTTTAAACTTTTGTTTGGAAACGTTAAGATGCAGAATGCACTTGTGGATGACTAAAAACCCTTGTAAGATGTTCAATCTTGACACGTGATCGGCTAACAATATGTGACATGTGACTAAGTAAAAGATCATAGTTGCATATAATGAAGCTGTATAATCAACAAATACGGGTACGAAATGAAAATACTCACTCTGCACACTCGTTGTTTTTCCTGAGTTATGGCTCTCATCGATTTTCAGAATCAAATGGAGCAACTATAATGACAACTACTTCTCCAAACATTCCTATAATAAAAATGCAGGAACAACATGTCTAATAAATATGACTAAGACGGTGTTTGGGACTGTGTTATCGACATAGAGATACCTCAATTTTTCAATCAACACTCATGCCGTCTTGTTTTATCCATCGTTTTTTAGATCACCAATGTTGCTATGTTCCATCCTGCTTACAACATGAGGACATTGTTAGTGTTAGAGGGTTTGATTGGAAGTTAAACGGTAGCAATAAAAACAGTAATTGTAGTACTCCCTCCGTCCTATTATAAGTGTCCAGTTTGACTTTTCTTGGTCTTTCTTGTTTAACTTTGACCTTAAATAATTTTATTTGTGTTATATAATACTTGATGAAAAATAAATCAATGAAAATACGTTTAAAATCCAATCCATTCATATACTTTGCATCAAGTATTATATAATACACATAAAAGTATTCAAGGTCAAAGTTGAATAAGTTATACCGTAAAAAATCAAACTGGACACTTATAATGGGACGGAGGTAGTAATAACGATGGATTATGATAACCGTAAATCAAACACTAACAATTAACACGAATTTAGACTCACACCCAAACACCCGCCGCCCCCTGATGTTGACAGGCAGGTTCATTTAGTTGCGCAACTTACTGTGTGGGATTGCCAACCGGAAACGGACTATGGCACTGCACATTGAACGCTGCTTCACATATAGCCATATAGTTTCTCCATATCCTATCCTAGCAGAGTACCCACCGCAAAAACGGCATAAAAAATTGACTACCAGCTAACTATCCGATCAGCAACTCTGACTCTCAAGCAATTCATCAAACACATGGTAGGCACCAAATCCACCAAAGACATTAATAACAAAAGTCAATCCCAAAATCATAACTAAACCCTTAGTTTCATATTTTTTTTCACAAATCATATCAATAATCAACAAAATTAAGCATAAAGTTACAAACTTCATAACTTTCATATAATTAGGAAAGGTACTTAACTTACTTCTTTAGGAGGACGCTCAAACATCAGTGGTGCCTTGAACAGTAGCAACATCAACACCCTAAAATTATGATATATAATAGGAAAAAAAAATGTGTATATAAAAGCCATTAATCGAAATGGGCCATGGTGGGTTAAGAGGAAAAGGCCACAAAAAATAGCCAACTGGGCTAGCAGGTGGTCCATAATTTTTGGCGGGAAATCCGGGACAAAAACGGCACCGTTTGGTCCTGGTTTAATATAAACTTATAATTAAGACAATAATGTGGAAATATCTGCATTTTACACTTTAACATGGTTGTGGTTCAATTCCCATATACTTTGATATTCAGTTGTATAGTATGGGTTTGTTAAAAAATTCCAAATAAAGCAAACATTATTGAAATTCAGCATTTCAGTTATAACAAGGTCACATTTCTATACCTTTGTTTTTCGTGAGATTACAAATTGCTGAATGACGTTGGCAAGAATGTTACATGAATACGTCCAAAATAACATAGTATTGAAGTCTTCATATTATCATATATATCATCGACTCTAAAATGGTATGAGTAAATTGATGGATGTAATAATTACTCATCATGTGAAGTAAAATCTGCAATATGTAAATTATTCATAAATTCATCATATTCATATGTAATAGATATGGTGGTTTTATGTGCATATCCAGCGCAAAAAAATGGCATAGGGTCTGCAAAAGAAATGCTATGATACGAGGGCTAACATATTTCAATTTGGGAGGTGATTTGCACACTCCAAAATTTGATTAACACACTCCAATCCTTGCACTAAATAGTTGTACATATGTTACATGATGCTTACTGCACTTGTATATTGGAGTGTGTCAATCAAATTTTTGGAGCGTGCAAATCAACTCCCTATTTAAATGCTTTGGGGTTGATATCTAATAAAGGGCTGAATTTTACAAAACACTTGAAGTCAATAATCAATTTCACATTGTACATGTTAAACTGTTGGATCTTTGTGATAAGGTTAGCAAGTTTAAAATGATGAAGCATAATGAACAATCTATCTGCGTAGGAACAGAAACTGATGCAGTTATCTGCTGGTGCCCTCAGCTGACCAAAACCAGCCCTGACAAGGCCCAAAACGAGCAGTCATTCTGCACACATGAACCACCAAAATACAACTCAAACACCATAGTTTTAACTTCTTTTAGTGCAGGACTCTTGCAAACTATTGCGCACTACATTTCTCACATTTGAAAGTGAAAATAAAAACAGAAGAAATATGGTGATCCTGTGAGCAGATCCGGTGCAAAAATATTTGAATAATTTAGTTTTCATTATGGCTACTTTTAAAAACGAAGACTTACGAAGGAGCTATGATATTCACGTCCTTATCAAACTCTTAAAACCACAATAAAATCGATCAAGTGTGAAAAAAACACGTCTCGAGAAGTAAAAGGAAGATGTCAACAACTAGAATGCATAAAAATACAAACATGTCACTTCGCCTACGGAAAAACAAACACATAACAGTTGTGAATTCATTAAAATAGCAATTACAGATAGCCAAACACAAGAAGTCAAATGAAATTTAGTACTGATTTCATATTTTCCTACATTTTGTAGGTACACTCTACATTTCTCCACCCACAATAAAATAGCAACCTCAACCCATGACCCGTTTCTCGGTTTTTCACCCAGACCACTATTTAACTAGAAAAACGGGACGCACCCACCAACCCCTTAGGCACAAGGTTACCAATCAACTCAAGTAAAGTGTAATCTAACAAACCTGATGTGATTTGATCTAATAACAATGATAAAGTTGCAGCATCAAGTGAGTAATGTCTTCCATCCATTTCATGTAAAAGAATCTCTATATCATCATAGTATTGGTTCTTTAGGTATCCTTGGAGAAGAACATTGTAAGTAACATTATTTGGCGGGCAACCACTCTCTTCCATCATAAGAAACAGGTCTTTTGCATCACCCACTAGACCTTCCCTACAAAGCCCACTAATCATCACACTATATGTTCGAATATTAGGACACAATCCTTTATCAGTTAGATCCTGGAAAAGAAGCCTTGCAATATCAAACTTCCCACATTTGCTAGCACCATCAATCAGGATATTGTACACAACAATATCCATATTTAGCTTGCTATCACCCATTAAATGAAACAAAGAGAGAGCCTCTTCTATTTGATGGTTGTTGCAAAGACCCTCTAGAATAATTCCATAAGTCAATTGACTTGGCATTTGACCTTTTCTGTGCATCTCATCAAAGAGTTTCCGTGCATCCCCACAACGTCCAACCCGAAACAATCCTTGTATCATGGTACTGTAAGTGACTACATTGTGTTTCAAACGTTTTCTGGTTATTTCATTAAAGAGATCCATGGCCTCATCTATTTTCAAACTCTTACAATACCCATTCAGCAAACTGCTATATGTAACAACATTAGGGACAAGACCTCTAAACACCATTGAATCAAAAACTGTCTTTGCTTTGGTCATTTCATCACGCAAACAGTAACCATCTATAAGTGCATTGTAGGTCACTGTGTCTGGAACAATACCTTTATCAAGCATGATGCTGATAACATCCTCCGCTTCGTCTACTTTACCTTCTTTACAAAATGCATCAACTAATATATTATAGGCATGCACATTTGGAGAGATCCCAACATCCAACATTTCTTGAAGCATCTTAGAGGCTTCATCCCAACGACCTAATTTACAAAGGCCATCAATCAAACTGCTGTAAGTGATGACATTGGGTGAGATGCCTTTTTGGAAAACCATTTCTTTGAAAAGCTTGAAAGCATCATCAATCATTTTATCTTTGCAAAGACTGTCAATGATGGTGTTATATGCAACAACATTAGGTCTGCAACCTCTTTCATCCATTAGCCTAAGCAACTGAATGGCAATAATGTTATTCCCGATCTTACAAAGCCCTTTGATCATTGTGGAGTACATAACCACATTGGGTTCACAAATTTTGTCTTTAATCATTTTCTTGAAGAATCTCTCAGCCTCGAGAAACCTATCCTCTCGAACCAGTCAGTTTAAGAGTGTACTAAAAGTGAAGACATCATGACAAATACCTCTCTTGAGAAAGAAACCAAAAATGGCAAAGCCTTCATTTGTGCAAGACAAGTGGCAACAACAGTTGATGGCAATGTTCATAGTATAGTCATCAACAGGAACATGAAGAGCACACATTTGTTTAAAAATATCAAGTGAATGAGAAAAATGTTTCATTTTGGTAACAACACCCAACAACTGATTGAATTTAATGACAGATGGAAAAGGTTGTCTTTGAGACATTTGATCAAACAGGTTCAGAGCATCTTCCACGTTGGCAACTTTTTTAAGCTTTGAACCATCATTTGAACGAGAACTGAAGTGAATAATGGATGATAAAAATGGGTTTATTGAATGAAGAAGAGAAGAATTAGGAGTAAGTTTGAATAAAGCTGTGCGATTCATCATCCCAACAAAGAAACCACTCTCTTGTTCTTTCTTTCTTTAGAAAGTAATGTGTCACTTCCGTGGGTGTTGTTTTAGTTCGTTTTTATCATGATCGGTTTTCACTAGCTATACTTCTATATCGAGTGTTTCCCCTATGTGGTCATATGTTATGTTAGGTTCTAATGACAAGTTTTTTCCTTGATTGTTAGATTTTCTCTTTTGAGTTTACTATCATTGTCGATATGGGGTCATTTGGCTGAAAGTATTTCATTGTATTCTCTATTTTCGTGATATATTAAAGGTCCCTTGATGGATGTGATTGTGTTAGGGTCGTTGTATTGTTGTTTTTGTGTATTTTCAAACATCGTGCTAGTTTGTTATGTTTACTCCCAATTAAAAAAAGGGTTTTGTTAACCACAACCCATGAGGTTGTGTTTAAGCATACTTTAATTAAAATTTTTGCATTAATGAAGTAGTATATTCCATAATTATACATATTTTTTCATTTTAAATATGGAATGTGATGTTAAACATGGAATATTTAGTGTTCATTAAATGCAAAAATTTTAATTAATGTATGATTAAACACAACCCCAAAAGTTGCGGTTAACAAAACCCAAAAAAATTATAACTAGAAAATTCTTTGTTTTTGGTAGCAAATCAGACACTAGTTCGAAAATTTGTAATAGGTGTTTACAATTTCTAAAGTATTAAATAGTAAAGTATGGAAAATCTGAATTTCTACATAAAACATTCAACTTTTAACGACTTAAGACTACAAATGCATATATAGGGACGTATAATACAATAATAAGCAACTAAGAGTAAGATTGTAAACGAGTCGAGCTCTTGTTAAGTAACTCGAGCTCTTTCAAGACGACCTTTATCAAGTTCTCGTTAAACACCTGGTTCTTGGTTCTAATAAGATTAATTGTTGTTGTGTACTATAAAGCAACAAAAATATAACCTTAGAGCGCTAGGTACAGTTGGTGTCATGGGTAAAAGTAGTGCCACCTCAACATTTTTTGTCTATGGCACAACTTTTGTTCATGGCACCAAAACACTCCTCTTTAGAGCGGGGGGTACGGTTGGCTGGTGGGTGGCGCCATCACCACCAGCCGAGATTTGGCCATGGCGCACCGTACCGATGGTCGCACCGTCGTCCCTTGCGCCTTCACCATGGCTCAGCGCCGTGTTTTTTTTTCTTCCCTTGGATGTTGTGTTTATGTGTGTGTATTTCATGTTTGTGTGTGATTGTTTTTGTGTTTTTTTGTAAAAAGATATCTTTTTTGTTTTTTTTTTCTCCCGCTGCAGCTTTCCAACAAGGAAGAAAGTACATATTTTGTTTATATTTTTTTCTAATTTTGTTAAAGTTTCACTTTAAACCTTTTGTTATGAAAGTTTATATTATTAGTACTTGTTAGTGTTTTTCTTGCAATATTAGTCCCTATTTTCTATGCAATGTGTTTTAGTTTTATTAATGTAATGTGTTTTTTTTTAATTAATGAAGTTTATTTTAGTTAATATTGTGTATTTTTTTATGTAAAAGAAAAAAAAAATGGCCGACGACACCAGAATTTCTGGTGCCAACGGATACGGGCAAAATGTGGTGCCGTGAGGTTTCTGGTGCCATGGAGTTTTTTGCTGACGTGGCAGCAAAAAATTCCCACGGCACGACGGTACCTCATGCTCTTAGTACAAAAGTGGTGTAATGAAGTAAAAGTGATGTTATGAGTCTACATATACCCCACTAAAAAAAAAAAAAAAAAAAAAAAAAAAAAAAAAAAAAAAGCTTGGCGTGTGCGGGTGGCCACGACGCCAAAAACCACCATCCCACTTCCGGTGTGGTGTCTCGTGCCATAGGGTGGCGCCGATGCCATAGCACATCGAGCAAACCACATAGAACTTTTACTAGTAATTTACTCGAAATATATTTACTGTGTACAAAATTACCTGATTCTTCCTTTAAAGGAACAAAAGGGTTTTTTTTTGTGTGCAAAAGGTGAATTATATTAACATCAAACTTTGTACATATTATAAGTAACACATCTGAGTTGGGCATACCCAAAACAGACACCAAGATACAAAGAAAGCTTACACATTCAACCTCTAAATCTAACTCTGATACAACAAACAAAGAACCACACATGACAGATAACACTCTGCTTAAAGCAATCAGCAGAATTCAAACCTCAGCATCAACCAAGCAACAAGATTTTTCACCTTAATGCACCATACCATCTAGCTACATTTCCATTTCTCCTTCCCATTTAAATCACTCAACCTGCCACCACAGTGAAATAAACGGGCAATGATAATGGCTTCACTAGGTACCCATTCACTCAATCCAGTCAAGGGCTCTTCCAAGCTTCCTACATTTCCATCTTTACAAATGGCTTCAAAAGCTTGGAAACACTCACCTTGAGGGAGAACCAGCCTTTACCTCCTGTAGTGAGGCATTGAATGGACCAAGTAGGTTCATCTTTCACTCCTCACTATTCCATTCATCATGCCCCACCCACCTATTCACTCTACCCTTCATAAGCAGGAAACCTTCTTTATGATCTCTTTATCCAACTAATCTCAAATTCAACACGGACACTCTAATTATTTACCTAACAAAGGCCTAATAATGGATTTCAGGTTAAATTTAAGGCAAGCTTTCAAAAGAGATCAAGGTACAAGGCCATCACTTAATGAGTGAATAAATTTTATACTTTACCTTCCATTTTTGTAGAAGATAAAGTATATAAAGGATATACCTTTATATAGATTTCATTCAGGACTACACTTGAGATTCATCTGCAGTACCAACACCCCTTAATTCTTAACCTGAATCAACTTGCCTCATTACTGTTAATATTCATCTCCACCATCCAACTCTTAGCCACCTTTTCCACATTAGCAGATTTCTTCACTTTTAGACCAAGTAATTGCAGCCTAACATTTTCAATAATTGTTTTCAAAACTATTTCTTTATTTTGTTTCTCATCAATGAATAATCTTGTATTTCTCTCCTTCCATATGTAGTATACAGTTGTTGCAAGCACCATTCTTTGTAGCACACTTTTTATAGAATTGTTGTTTTGACTGTGTGTATAATACTCAATCACATTATCCCACTCATCAGGCGTAGAGTTGTTCACCAATTTCCTCTTCAGTTCCACCCATATACTATTAGTGTACTCACATTCAAAAAACAAATGCTTATGAGAGTCATTGATCTTTCCACATAAACCTTCCTTTTATTGCCATCCATAACACAAAAGCATATCTTGGGTTTCCTTGAGAGAACCACACCACCTTATTCCATGCCACTTCATCATTTTGTTGACTGATAGCACCCAAATTGCACCATTGATCATGCCATATATTTGTATCTTTACCATCTCCTAAAATCTTCCAAACACTGCTTCTTACTTTATTTCTTAGGTCAAGCATTGTCTTCCACATCCAACTGTCATTGTCATACTTCTGTATATCCCAAAAGGGTTTATTTTAGGTAAATCATTGGATTGTCGTGTCACTACTCACTACTCTTTGAAATGGCGACAATGGTGTTACGCTCTAATTCTGCTGCTAATTCCTTCATCAGACTTCAATTGGGTATACGAATCTCTTCTTTTTCAGCTTCATTTCACTCAAATTATGGTCGCCCAAAAATTACCAATTTAGATGATGCCTTGAAGCTGTTCGATGAAATGTCACAGACACGACCTCTACCTTCTGTTGTTGAGTTTACTCAATTGTTAATTGATGTTACTAAACTTAAACATTTTTCATCTTCAATACGTCTTTTTAATCGAATGTGTGCCCTTGGTGTTCCTGTTAACGAGTATACTATGAGCATTGTTATCAATTGTTGCTGTCACTTGCATCGCTCTAATGACGCTTTTGCTGTCTTAGGCTGTTGCTTTAAGCGAGATATTGTACCTAATGTTACCACTTTCAGTACACTCTTAAATGGACTAGTTGTAGAAAATAGGATCCATGAGGCAGAAAGACTGTTGGTGAGAGTGATCACGAATAAACTTTGTGAACCTGATGTAATCATGTACTCCACAATGATTAAAGGCCTTTGCAAGACTCGTGATTACGTTCAAGCTATTGGTTTGCTTAAGCTAATGGATAAAAGTGGTTGTAAACCTAATGTTGTTGCATATAACACCATCATTGATAGTATGTGCAAGAACAAAATGATTGATGATGCTTTCAAGCTCTTAAAACAGATGGTTTCTCAGAAAGGCATTACGCCAAATGTCGTCACCTACAACTCTTTGATTTCGGGCCTTTGTAATGTAGGTCGTTGGGAGGAAGCTTCTACGTTGCTAAAAGAAATGTTAGATGATCAAAAGATGTCTCTCAATGTGAAAACCTTTAATATATTAGTTGATGCATTTTGCAAAGAAGGTAAAGTTGAAGAGGCTGAGGTTGTTATCAAAATCATGCCTGAAAGAGATATTCTTCCAAACATCATGACATACAATTCACTTATAAATGGTTATTGTCTGCAAGGTGAAATGAGTAAAGCAAGGACAGTTTTTGATTCACTGGCATCTAGATGCCTCATACCCAATGTTGTTACTTATAACACTCTATTAAAAGGGTATTGCAAGGAGTCAAAGATAAACGAGGCAGTGCATATGTTTCAAGAAATAACTAAACAAGGTCTGAACCCCGACATCGTCACTTACAACACAATGTTACAAGGATTGTTTCGTGTTAAACGTTGTGAAGATGCTAGTAGAATTTTTGCTGAGATGCAAGCACAAGGCCTTGTTCCAAATGAACTCACCTGTAGAATAATGCTGGAAGGTCTTTGCAACAGTCATCAACCAAAAGAGGCACTCTCGTTGTTCCACTGGATGAGTGAAAACAATATATGTAATTCAGATATTGTTGTGTATAATATCCTCATCAATGGTGCATATAAATGTGGGAAACCGGACATTGCAAAGGAGTTGTTTCTAAAGATGAAAGAGAGTGGCTGCTCACCTGATGTTGTTGCATATAACACTCTATTGAAAGGGTATTGCAAGGAATCAAAGATAGACGAGGCAATGCATATATTTAAAGAGATAACTAAACGAGGTTTGGAACCCAATGTTGTCACTTACAACACAATGTTACAAGGATTGTTTCGTGTTAAACGTTGTGAAGATGCACATAGAACCTTTGTTGAGATGCAAGCACAAGGCCATGTTCCAAATGAATTCACGTATGGAATAATACTGGAAGGTCTTTGCAACAGTCATCAATTAAAAGAGGCACTCTCGTTGTTCCACTGGATGAGTGAAAACAATATATGTAATTCAGATATTGTTGTGTATAATATCCTCATCAATGGTGCATGTAAATGTGGGAAACCTGACATTGCAAAGAATCTTTTCAATGAAGTATCTGTTAAAGGTTTACAACCTGACGTTTATACTTACAATGCAATGATTAAGTGTTTTGGCAAGGAAGGTCTACCCAAGGATGCAAAGGAGTTGTTTCTAAAGATGAAAGAGAGTAGCTGCTCACCAGATGAAAGTACTTACAATGTTCTTCTCCACGTGTGTCTACAGAACCAACAATATGATGATGTAAAGATGCTATTAGTAGATATGGATGAAAGAGGTTACTTACTTAGGGATTCAGCTTTATCACTGCTACAGAGTCAGATCGCAGCAAAAATACTTGACGAATCTTTGCTCAAATCTTTGATCGGTAAGCTTGAGCCAGAGAATTCTGTTAATGCTTCTTGTTTGGATACATAGATAACTGCCCATGAGGAGGATTGCATATTGAGTCGGCAAAAGGAAGTAAGTATTAAATTCTCTTTGGTCTTGACGTTGTTGATATTAGGCATTTTCCTTTACAAAGAATTCACAACCTTTGATGTATAGTAAGTTATGTTTTTGAATTAGTACCCAAGTTCTCGCCATCTATAGTGTTGGTAGATTCCTTTATTACATTTTGAAAATTTAATCATTTTCATTATACTTCCGAATGTAAGAACTTGCATTGCATGATAAAAGCATCAATAAAATCAAAATTACGTTTTCGTTTAACTTCAAAAAAATTAAGTCATATTTAGCTCTATATTTTTCTTTAAATCATTTTTGTATGACTTATTCTAGATTCTCATCTAGACATCTAGTGGCTAGAGTTTGATATATATCGTTTGTTATGCTACCAAAGTTTGTGAGGTTTTAGCTAATCTATAACTTTTTGAAAAAGTATTCACCAAATAGTAACAGTTCTAAAGGTATTAGCCAAAAAGGATCCTAATATAAAAATCCATTTGCTTTGAACTATCTACAAACTCTAATAACGAAAAGCAGGAGAAATGAGTAGGAAAAAGCCCAAAAACCGACTGAAACTATCCAAGGCTCCGAGCCACCCTAGCAGCTTGTGTCATGATCTTCTTCAAACCTTTAAAAACTCATTTGGCAAATACTTATTAATATGTTCTTGCCAAATGGTAACACTTCACACATCACAGATAATATGTTTATCTGTGTTTCATGAAAAGGCTGCACCTTAGGCCTCTGGTTCTGCACATTGTTCTTGCCATGTGTAGCTGCTAAAATGCTGTATAACAGTTAGCTACGTTTCGTAACTTTTTACTAAGATGATCCCACTTGTTTTGTGCTAATAATGCTTTTAATTTCTTTGTTGCAGATCATTAAAGTTAAAGTATAGTTTCTTGTTGCATTTCCATGTTAGTCTCTTCTTGCATCTTCAAGGTTAGACTTAGATTCTAGTGTTAAAGTCATGTGATGTGTGAATGTAGTGGGAATCCCAAATGGCGATGGTGTGCAACTGGATGTTCAAGTTGAGGTTTAATGTAGAAGACTGATTTCAAGTGTTGAGTTGATGTTGTTGGACAATTCAATTTTCCCAATGTGTGTAAGGATCCTTTATAAGATAGTACTATTCAATGAAATTTCTTGTTTTGTAAGAAAAAAAATTATACTGCATGAATATAACTTGCGGGTGTTATGTTAATCAGTATTCAGTTGAAGTATGCATGATTGCATGGTTTTGGCACAAACTGAATAACCTGGCAAAACTGAACCAAATTGGTTTGGGTGACCCTTCATAATTTGGGAGTGCGGTTTGTAAATCTTATAAACCATTAAACCCCGCATGATTTGGTTTTAACGAAAGCATTGGTAAAATAATTACCCCTTTAACAAGTAAACCAGAATTGATGTTTATAGCTTCAACCTAAACACTCTGTTTGTTTGATTTCGTAAGTGTTAAAAGCATGTTCTGTTAATGATTATTTTAGAGGCCTCCTCCCAGACGTCCTAAGTTGCAAAGGCCATGCATTAAAAAGTTGCAAGTGATAACATCCGGTGGGATGCGTATTTGGAAAGCCATTTATTTAAAAGCTTAAAACGCATCATCTATCAATTTGTCGTTGCAAAGACTGTCAATGATGGTGCTATATGCAACCACATTAGCCTTGCAACCCCTTTCATCCATTAGCCTAAGCAAAGCAATGGCAATAATGTTATCCGCAAAAATCTTGCAAAGGCAACTACATTAGGTTCACAAAGTTTTCCTCTAACCAATTTCTCGAATAATATCTCAGCCTCGACAATCCTACGTTCTCGAACAAGTCCGTTTAAGAGTGCATTAATAGTGACGACATCAAAAAAATACCTCTCTTGAGACACAAGCCTAAGACAACAAACTTTTATGTGTGCAACACAAGTCGCAATAATAGTTGATGACAGTGGCATAGTGTAATCATCAACACGAACACGAAGAGCAATGTCATAGTCTAATCATCAACACGAACAGGAAGAGCACACAATTGTTAAAAAGATCAACATAGGAAGTCAAAAGTTTCGTTTTGGAAACAAGACCCACCACTGATCGAATTTAATTACTGATAGAAGTGGTCTATAGAACATGGCAAGTTCAAAGCATGATCCAAGTTGGCAACTTTTTGAAAATTGGATATACAATGATAATCATTTGAACAAGAACAGAAGTGAATAGAAGCTACAAAGGTGATACCAGGACATAAATGGAAATATGAATTAAAAAAAAAAAAAAAAAAAAAAAGAAAAAAAAAGAGAGAAGGTTATTAAGGATTAAAGAGTTTGTACTAGTAGAATTAGGCTTTGAATTTGCCTTTCTATTAAAAAAAAAAAAAAAAAAAAAAAATAGCTTTGAATTTGGAGAAAACATTAACAACCATTTTTTTTGGAGCGATTCATCATCAACATCTCTGTCTCCAACAATGACAGCAGTATTTTGACGATTTTTTGAAATGGTAAAGGGACGTCAAGACTGTTTGAATAAGTTTTAAGTTTCAAAATGTTCTATCGTCAAATTTGTAGTGAAGCTTAAACTAATATGACTAGTTAGGGAATACTAGCAGGGTACCTGCGCGATGCGGCGGCGGGTACCCTATAAGTATATTTAATAGCAAGTAAATGTTGTTCGATTACATGTTTTTTTCTTTAACAATAACTGCACAAATGAATGATGCGGAATGCAGCGACAGGTACCATGTGACGATATTTTGCGGCGAGCAAATTTTATTTGGTTACACGTTTTTTCTAATAACCATACAAATGAATGCTATTTAAATTAAAATAATTTTACGCAATAACAATGATATATCACCATGCATACCACTTAGTCCAAACAATCGGTCAAAACCACCTAAACTAAACAAAATGGGTTGTTACAAGTTTTGAAATGGATTGTATTAATTTAGAGGGCTGTTTACGAATTTAATACACTTAATTTTTTAGATGTAAAGTTTATTTGTGTGTGTGCGCAACAAACTATTGAAATTTCCGTAATATGCAAGTGTTGATTTTAATTTTTTAAGTTTTTCATTTTAAGCAAGTCCCCAATGTTTTATAAAATAGTTTAGATTAGTTAATTAAAAAAAAATCTAAAACCATGGTTTAAAAACAAATTACTCCGTAGGTTTTATTGAAAACACAGAGAAGCTTCGGCTCACACATCTATCTAAATGGGCTTAGATACAAAGCCCAGTCCGGTCTCACATACATATCCTTTTAAGTTTGAACAACCGCAAAACCCTAATTCGAATTAGTATGTATACACTGCAGTCTCCACATGTTCTTTTCCGACTGCTTTAGAAACATTTTCATTGTGAAACTTTTTTGTTTTTTGTTTTTCATAGATTTATTTTTATAAAAAGTTGTTGTTTTTTATTGATGATAAGCTAATTAGGTCAAATATGTGCCAAGAGGGTCAAGGATAATAAAAATTGCGCATCCATGGTATTTAGTTACCTTGGAAGTCCTTGACTCCATGAAGAATGTGGCAACATGCTAATCTGAGGCTTTTATAATTAAAAAAAAAAAAATCATTTTTTTTTTAATTTTTTAGCGCATAAGTTCTTCTTGGAGATGAAAATAAATATATATTTTCAGGATTTTATTTGTGCTTATATCAATCTTTGTGATCATCCCTTCTGCTTAAGTCTTCTCCTTCAATTATATATGGGGTTGTGCTTCAATGTAATGGGTTGACATTACTGATTTGTTACAAATATTTGCCACAAAGTATTTCAGTAACTCATGCTAAAAATTTTGGAAACTACGAAGGCTTTATGTTTTGTCTAGATTTATAGGAATTTTTTTTAACTTCAACAGTTAATAGTTAATGGCTAGGAATTAATATGGATGGGTTTTAATGGAGGGTTGTACATTATTCTTAAATGGTTGTAATATTGGGTGTATGAGTGTTTTTAATGCTATTAATGTATAATTCTAAGGATTTTGGTCCAAATTTCGATCGATGCTTGTTTTTGTTGTACACAATGCTTTGCTTGTTGTAATTATGAAAATTCTTTGCTTTAAAGTGTTGTAAACCTTGCATCCTTTTTTGTACATCTTAATTTTTTGGAGAGAGAGTCATTCCTCTATTATAAGTAGTATAGATAAATGTTTTCTTTTTATTATACAGTAATCAATTATAGTACATTTTATAGTTATAACTTTTCACCCGGTAAAAAAAAATAAAAAAAAATAAAAAAAAAATAAAAAAGGTGAATGCACGTACCTGCAGGTGACGAGTTTGAGTTAAGAATGTTCACGTTGATGAATACCTTTCATTTATCGAGTCAGAAAAAAAAGTAAATAGCAAAATAAATAAAAGATACATAATAATAATAATAATAATAATAATAATAATAATAATAATAATAATAATAATAATAATAATAATAATAATAATAATAATAATAATAATAATAATAATAATAATATGTTTTGGGAGCACAGCTGGTGTCTAGACTCCCATATAACTTTATGTAAAATTGTTATGTTTCAATAAAATTATTATTAAGTCTAAGAGTAACGAGGTTGGGCTTTCTATGCTTTTGGTGGATTTTAAGAATGCTTTCAATCTGGTTGATAGGAGCGTCTTACTTCAGGAAGTTAGGGTGCGATGTCCATCCATTGCTCCTTGGGTTGAGTTCTGTTATGCCCGACCTGCTAGGCTTTATTATGATGACTCTATCCTTTGGTCATGTCAAGGGGTTCGACAAGGGGATCCGTTAGGCCCCTTGTTGTTTGCCCTAGCTTTGCACCCATTGATCCAGTCTATTTATCAGTCTTGTGAGCTTACCCTTCAGGCTTGGTATCTTGATGACGGTACTATTGTTGGAGATACCCTTATGGTTGCCAAGGCACTTGACATCATCAGGACGGATGGTCCGGTTCGTGGTTTAGTTTTGAATGTTGATAAGACTAAACTTTTTTGGCTTGTGGAGGATCCTAGAAGTAAGGTGGAGGGTGTTTTTTCTATAAATATCTCTCGCCCGCTCAATGGTGTCAAACTTCTTGGTGGTTCAGTCAGTTTGGATGATAGTTTTTGTCGGGATTTGGCTTTGAAAAGGGTTTCTAAAACCATCACTTTAGTGGAGGCGGTCCACAAACTCCATGATCCCCAATGTGAGCTCCTTCTTCTTCGCAGTTGTGCTGGGGTTGCAAAATTATCTTATGCTTTGAGAACCTGCTCCCCTTTGTATTTACAGGAGGCCTAGGTTTAGTTTGATCAGTCGTTACGCACTTCCTTGGAGAAGATTGTTACTGCCTCAAGGTCGGGGTCTAGTGATTGGCAGTGGCGGCTTACCACTCTCCCAATCAAGTTGGGTGGTCTTGGTATCCTTTCAGCAGGTGATATTATCCAGTATGCTTTTCTCGCCTCTCGTATGTAAACGAGTGATCTACATGATAAAATACTGTCTAAAACTGGTAATGTCTCCCATGGTCCTTCTTTTCAGCATGCTCTTGATAGTTTCAACATTACTTGTAACATAGACGCTCTCTATGTCGCTAATTGCGCTTCTGCCCCCAAATGATGAAAACCTTGGCAAAGTGTTACTTTGGTTTCATTGAGAAAGACATTGTTTCTAAATACTCACTGAGTCCAAGACAGGTGGCTATCCTCAGTTGTATACGAGCCCCACATGCACATGATTTTCTTTTCACTATCCCTATTGATGACTTGGGACAGAGGATGAACCATCGCCAATTCCGATCTCTGTTGTGTTATAGGCTTACTGTATCTATGTTTTCTGAAGGTAGCCGTTGTCCGAGTTGTAATGTGCGTCGTATGGACAAATGGGGAGATCATGCGGTTCACTGTTCTAGTGAAGTGGGCGTTAACTTCAGGCATAACTTGGTGCGTGATATACTTGTTGATATATGTTCTAAGGTTGGGATCATGGTGCGTAAGGAGGCTCCTATGGGGTTCCTTTCGGATGATGGGAAGGAGCTACGACCTGCAGATTTGTTATTATTTAATTGGCTTCAAAGTAAAGATGCATGCTTGGATGTGACTGGTATCTCTCCATTTGCTGGTATTGGGGCGACTTTATAGGCTCCTGGGGACGCCTTGTACAATGCTGTGGAGAAGAAAAAGAGAAAGTATGCGTCGAAATGTGAGGACAACGGATACAAGTTCATACCATTTGCTTTTTTTACGTTCAGGGAATTTGATACGGAGGCTTTAGACACACTTTCATACATTAAGTCTATTGCCATTAGCCACTCAAATAATGTTAAGAGTGGTGTTTTTATTTTTCATAGAATAAGTTTTTGCATTCAGAAAGGAGTGGGAACGCATCTTGTGTCTAGACTCCCATCAAACTTCATGCAAATTTTTATGGTTATACTAAAGTGATGGTTAATAATAATAATAATAATAATAATAATAATAATAATAATAATAATAATAATAATAATAATAATAATAATAATAAGAGAGAACTGCAAAATACATCCCTGTGGTTTACAGATTTTGCCATCTTACATCCCTGTCAGAAACTTTTGGCAAGATACATCCCCCGTTAGGCAAACGTTTGCCACTATACATCCCTCATTTACAATGAGAACTAACGGTGCAATTTTTTTCTTTGTTATCTCTTAACGAGACAGAAAATATTACACCGTTAGCCTTTGTTAGCCAAACGTTTGCACCGTTAGTCCTCATTTTGAGTTTTTTTTCCGTTTTTTATACGTTTTATCAGTTTTTTTACGTTTTTATCCTTTTTTTTACGTTTTATCCGTTTTTTGTCAGTTTTCCCTTTTTTTGTACGTTTTATCGAGTTTTTTTTACGTTTTATCCGTTTTTTGTACGTTTTATCAGTTTTTTTTTACGTTTTTATCTTTTTTTTTACGTTTTATCCATTTTTTTAACCAGTTTTCCCCCCTTTTTGTACGTTTTATCAGTTTTTTTACATTTTATCCGTTTTTTTAACGTTTTATCGGTTTTTTGTCAGTTTCCCCCCCTTTTTTGTACGTTTTATCATTTTTTTACGTTTTTATCCGTTTTTTGTATATTTCACCCCTTTTTTGTTAGTTTTTTTTTCCGGTTTTTATACGTTTTATCAGTTTTTTTTACATTTTTATCCGTTTTTTGTCACTTTCTTCCCCTTTTTTGAACGTTTTATCAGTTTTTTTACATTTTTCTCCGTTTTTGTACATTTAATCCGTTTTTTGTACGTTTTATCTGTTTTTTACGTTTTTATTCGTTTTTTGTACGTTCTATCTTTTTTTTACGTTTTTATCCATTTTTCGTACGTTTCATCCGTTTTTGTCAGTTTTTCTACGTTTTATCCGTTTTTTCAACGTTATATCAGTTTTTTTTTACATTTTGATCCGTTTTTTGTACGTCTTATCCGTTTTTTTGTCAGTTTTTTTAAACATTTTTGTCCGTTTTTTGTACGTTTTTATCCGTTTTTGTACATTTTATCCGCTTTTGCCATTTTTTTTTACTTTTTATCAATTTTTTGTACGTTTTATCTGTTTTTTTGTATGTTTTATCCATTTTTTAAAAGTTTTATCTGTTTTTTGTATGTTTTACCCATTTTTTGTAAGGTTTTCTTTTTATTTTTTTTTATGTTTTATCAGTTTTTTACGTTTAATTCATTTTTTGTACGTTTTATCTATTTTTTATCAGTAAAAATTTGATAAAACATAAAAAAAGGGAAAAACTGATAACAAGTAAAAAATGGAAAAACTGATAAAAAATAGATAAAATGTACAAAAAATGAATTAAACGTAAAAAGCCAATAAAACATAAAAAAAAAGGAAAAACTGACAAAAAATGGGTAAAACATACAAAAAAGTAGATAAAACTTACAAAAAATGGATAAAAATTGACAAAAAAGGATAAAACATACAAAAAACGAATAAAAACGTAAAAAACAGATAAAACGTACAAAAAACGGATTAAATCTACAAAAAAAATGGATAAAACATAAAAAAAAACTGATAAAACGTACAAAAGAGGGGAAAACTGACAAAAAACGGATAAAAATATAAAAAAATTGATATAACGTACAAAAAAGGGGAAAAAACTGACAAAAAACGGATAAAACGTAAAAAACTGATAAAACGTATAAAAACGGAAAAAACTGACAAAAAACGGATAAAACGTAAAAATACTGATAAAACATATAAAAAGGGGAAAAAAACTGACAAAAAACGGATAAAACGGACAAAAAACAGATAAAAACGTAAAAAGACGGATAAAACGTACAAAAAAGGAAAAAAATGACAAAAAACGGATAAAACGTACAAAAAACGGATAAAAACGTATAAAAACAGAAAAAAAATGACAAAAAATGGATAGAAACGTAAAAAAAAACAATAAAACGTACAAAAAAGGGGAAAAAACTGACAAAAAAACGAATAAAACGTAAAAAAACGGGATAAAAACGTAAAAAAAACTGATAAAAAGTATAAAAAACGAAAAAGAAATTGACAAAAAAACGGATAAAACGGAAAAAAAAACCCAAAATGAGGATTAACGGTGCAAACGTTTGGCTAACGAAGACTAACGGTGTAATATTTTCTGTTTCGTTAGGATATAACGGAGAAAAAAATTGCATCGTTAGTCGTCATTGTAAACGAGGGATGTATAGTGGCAAACGTTTGCCTAACGGGGGATGTATCTTGCAAAAAGTTTCTGACAGGGATGTAAGATGACAAAACCTGTAAACCACAAGGATGTATTTTGCAGTTCTCTCTAATAATAATAATAATAATAATAAACAACTCGTCGGTGAAGGATAAAGTGTATTAACTACCATAAGCGAATACTATCCCGGCAAGCGTAATTATAAATTATTATAAATCAAAATAAATACGTACCAAATAGATACGACATAGCGTACCAGCTATGCCTAATGCGCCTAAAAATGGATACATGTACATTATAGATAGTTAAGATAGTGAATTTCAAAAGCAATTAAAGAAAGTGATCCAACAACATACCATATACTTACGTAAATGCACCTTCAATTACATATAAAAATTCTACTTATTAGATTAGCCTTTCAATTTTTTTTTTATTATTATTATTTTTTTTAACGGCGAGATTGGCCCTTCAATTACATATAAATATTCAACTTATTAGCCAAAAAAAAAAAGAAGAATGTACGCGCACTAGTTTCACCCGCATACGCACGGAGTTTAGGCATAATAATGATATTTTAATTATTTTGTTTTGAAATTAAATATTGTGACAATTCATAAGTCCATAGTTTTATAAGGTCAAAGATTTTTATATAAAATTAATTATATTAAATCTTTTATACTTACATAGAAATAATATTCGTACACGTGTGAGTTTTTACATAAAATTTTCATTATGTATTAATATCGATTAATATTTTGTATAAATATTTGTTGCAAAAAGAATTTAACTTTGTTTAACTTGCATGGTGTATTTAAAAATTAGCTATTACTATCATGTTCTAGACATTATGCATTTATGCGTGTTTAGTAACACATAATGACCATTGCAAAAATATGTGTCGTTGCTATATGTACAATCCTATCTTCTCGAACAAGTATGTTTAAGTGTATTAAAAGTCCAAACATCAGGAGGAATGCCTCTTTTGAAAAAGAAAGAGAAGATGGCAACGTATTTTTCATAGTATACTCATCAACAAGAACACGAAGAGCACACATTCGTTTATAAAGATCAAGTGAATGAGAAAAATGTTTCATTTTGGTAACAATACCCAACAACTGATTGAACTTAATAACAGATGGAAAAGGTCGAATTTGAGACATTTGATCAAACAGGTTCAGAGCATCATCCAAGTTGGCAACTTTTTGAAACTTAGATTGAGTACGAATTAAAGTGATCTAAGTAAGCTAATTGAGAATCTATACCACATATAAAGGAAAAATGGTCAATCTTGAAAAAATGATCAATCTGAAAAGTAAAAATCTTGAAAAATCTTATTAAAGAAAATTATGAAATATAATTAATACTCTTATTAAAACACCCTATTACTTAAAAGTACAATGATTTATTCACATTGTACAACCAATTAAAAACATATCTACCAAATTAAATAAAACCAATTAATACAAATCACAAACTGTGTTGACCCGGGACGCTTCAAACCAGACGGGTTGAACCGGTTTAATTTGACACATTTTTGACCCAACCTAGCAAGTTGACCCGGTTTAAATCGACCAATTTTTCGACCGGAACGGTTCACCTGGTTGAACCACCCGGGTCGAACCGGGTTTCAAGACATTATGTTTAATTCCTAAATATTCAAACTTTCATTATTTTTCATTTATAACCTATAAACTTTTTTTGATAAATAAACTATTTATCGCTATAAAGAATGTATGGTCAAATCTTGAAAAGTGAAATCTTGAAAGTTAAAGGTGAGAGAAATGCATAGTATAATTAATACTCTTATTAAAACACCCCATAACTTTAAAGTACAATAATTTATTCACATTGTACAAAGAATTAAAAGTATATATATCAAATTAAAAACAACCAATTAAAACACCCATTACTAAAAAGTACAATAAAATTTTCACAATATACAATTTAAACAAGCTACAACATAATCTAAATATAAAATAATTAACACACTAACTAATGTTATTTTACACATTATACAAATTAATAAAACACACAAAGCTTCATACAAGCTAACAAGTTGATGGTACATATAGTTTTGAAAACTAGACCGGACCAACGGGTTCAACCGGGAACCGGTGTCGCCACCGGTTCGTCTAATTAATAAAAGCCATACGAAAACATATATTTCAAAATAAAACTATTAATAGACATCGAAAACTGGGTTGACCTGGGACCCTTCAAACTCGGCGGGTTGACCCGGTTTAATTTGTCCCGTTTTCGACCCAACCCGTCGGGTTCACTCGATTTAAATCGACCAATTTTTCATCCAGAATGGGTCGAATCGGCTTTCAAAACATTATGTTTAGGGTGCGTTTGGTATGCTGCGAGGAATGACAATGAGTATGAGTTTGATAGTAGTGGTGGGTCCTCAACTATGAAAGTTCCATTCCCCTCTAGTTTGAGGTATATGGAGTATGGATAATATTGAACTTTCATAGTCATAGTTGTGGGCCCTCTCAACTAAAACAAACATCATTAATCACTATGATAGTCATAGTTCCATTTCCTTAGTACTATACCAAACGCACCCTTAATCTCTAAATCTTCAAACTTTTATTATTTCTAGTTTATAACCCATAAACTTTTTTTTTTTATCACTAAACGATCTATCGCTATAAAATCCCGTTGCTATGTGTAAAGAATATGCGTCAGATCGAAAACTGGGTTCACTCGATTTAAAGGTTTTTTTTTTTTTTTTTTTTTTTTTTCAAAGTTTTATTACCTTATGAAAAGTGCAAAACACATTACCCTTGTATACCCATGGAACGACACGTGGCATCCGGTCCACATATCGTTAACCTAAATCGAGAAATGGAGATCCATTTTAAAAAGAACCAAAGATGTTTCTAATGTGTAAAGATCGAGTAATGTATATTGGTATTTTTTATTTATTTATTTTTTTGTTAGAAAAAAAAAAGCTTAACGTTATGCGTTGTCATTGTACATTTTAATTGGAAAAAATGAGTGCGTTTTTTAACCACCGAGGGTAGCTTAGTTGTGAAATAAATGTGACTATCTATGGTATCTATAAAGTATTTACATTATTTTTTATTTTTATTTTTAAACTAGAAAACTTAGAAAATATTTTAAAAAGGTAATTTAATCTTTAAACTTGAAAACTTAAAAACTATCTTACACATTTTTGAAAACTTAAATGGAGACCATTTTTACACTGGGACACGATGGACATAAATAAAACTTAAATGGATACCTTTTAGTCATGAAAAGTTTATAATAACTATAACACCCTAGGAACTTGCATACAACAAGTTACGTGCAAAAACTTACTTACAAAAGTGCAAAAATAGAGACTTGCTTACAAAAAAGGACTTGCATATACGTATACAAATGTAAAGAGAGGAACAAACATTAGCTTATAGTGTCATGTCATGTCAATAAACAAGCAAAAAAAAAAAAAAAAAAAAAACGTATTATATGCACGGGTACTCGTCCATAAAAAAAAGTATTAAATAACCATGCAACTATAAAACTTGTCTCTATAAATTTTTGTTGCTATGCACATGTACTCGTTTAGTCATTAATAGAGTATAAATTAACACAATGTAAGAAACTTTAAATTTAATTTTGTGACTCGGTGCAAATTACTTTAAAATACTTTTTTTGAAAGGCAAGTACTTTAAAATACTCACGTGAACTTTTAATGATAAATAACTTTACTTGATTTGAGTTTGTTTAATACTGAGTTCAAATCTCACGAATTAATTGATCAAAAGGTCGAAAACATGATTTATAATTTATCGATTCTTACATCCAATTAAACAAGCTGAATCGAGCCATAAAATTATTAAAAAAACACCACCGCTTATGACTTACCCATTGAAACTTTTTATTCATGTGTTTCGACATTTGATCACGTATAAGAATTTACTGAATAAGAGAGTATATATTTGCAAATTCAAGAAAAATAAAATACTACTCACTTGGTTTTGGACCAATACAATTTTTGGTTATTAATAAAAGTGACAACTTTTGACACGATATGAAATATTTAAAAAGTTATTTGAACCATCAATCATTACCGAATCATCGTTTTTATACCAACTATCCTGCTAGTTGGTTAACAAGCAGAACTAAAAGTCCAAAAGAGAAATTAAATCCATTAAAAATTTGTTAAGTAGTCTACTAACAATAATACTTAAACCCAAGACCAGGTCCATGTACAGACAGCCCATTAGCAATGCAAGATCCATGAACAAATTGAACCCCACGTGTTACCAAAATGAACTTGGTTGAACCGGTTGACTACTAACATAAGAATCCAACAAATGAGTCGTTGACTAAAATTCAAATATTTGACCCCGATTCAACACATCCAAATCGAAGACACCATTTGAGTATCTTGTTACAGACACGATAATAATTAACAACTTGGCTGATTCATTGAAGTTGTTTGATAAAATGTAACAGACACGACCGCGACCTTCTGTTGTTGAGTTTACTACAATGAAACATTTTCTTCTTCAATACATCTTTTTAATCAAATGTGTTCCTGTTAATGAGTTTACATTGAATATGGTATGAATAGTTGCTGTCAGTTGTATCGCTCAAATGACGGTTTTGCAATGTGCTGTGTTCACAAGTTGATAAGTCAAAATGAACAACTTATTTTGTCTTTTTGGGCAGGCAAAACAGGGAGAGTATCTAACCTGACAAAAGCCTTTTAAGAAAATACCCACAAGTGGCGCAACACCAGAATATTTTGTAACTAGCAATATGTGGGTTTTGCTATCAGAGAATTGTTTGGGTACCTGATCAGAATACAATCGAGTGTAAAACTGATCTCTTGGTGTATGTTGAATTCAATGTTGTCTTAATTTTTTATTAATACAAAATGTCGCTTCTAATCTCTTTCAAAATGTAGGCTAGCTCTCTGTGTATCTATTTACTCTTTCTCTCATTAAAGATATGAAAGTCGTCATTCACCACAACCGATGCAACGGTTTGATCTCGGTGTAATTCACATGCATTTTGATTAACCTTGAGTTTTTTAACTACCCGGGCGTTGTTCCGAGGTCAACAATAAAATTATTTTATGTACAATTCATGTTGACAACCTCGTGTGTGTGGGTAGCAAAATGATTTAGCCAAGGATCAGGGACGGAGCCATGTATATATTGGGGTTGGCCAAGGCTACCCAACAACTTCGAAACTATGCTTACCATATTAGTATTAATGTAAATTTGTTCATTAAAACACACTTTGGCCCATCCAAGATCTATAAAAATGATAAAGCTTGTGTCTAAATTAAGATATTAGGCTTAGTAGCATAGTAAAATAATATGCTTTGTTACAGTATCACTGTTGGAATCATATAACATGTCATGCATAAATATAAACAATAAACGTCAAGTACACATGTGGAAACGTTATAACATGTAATTAATTAATCAATAATAAATAGTAAACAAATCTTTGTGATTATAGCCCGAACAAAAATCAAGTAATTGCAATTCTTCAAATCAATAACCCTAATAAGGGTTTATAGGATTACACGAATAACCCTTTACTGTTTTGTTATTCAATCCAAGATATAACCAATAGTTTGGTTATATCACGTTTTTGTATACACGTACTAATAACGAATCAATGTGAATGCTAGTTCTTGAATTACGAATAAACCACAAAACAATGTTTAGCTTTTAATAAATTAAATCGGGTCAAGCCCTTTTATTTTATGGGCAAATCGCATAAAAAGTTACCCATCTTAGTTCTAATTTCAATTAAAGGTACCCGTCTTTTTTTTTATTCGATTCGGTATGTTCGGTTAATTTTTTTCTAGGTCAAACCGAAAACCGAACCGAACCGAACTGAATTAAAATTTGATTCAACCGAACCGAAAACCGAACCTCTATAACCCGAATTACATAATTTTAATAATTTTTTCATTTAATTATATATAATTTTAGAACAATTTTTTTTTCAAGCTTAAATAATGTTGTATTTATACTAAAAAAGACTTTTAGTAATTATTTTTATATATAAATACATAAAAAAAAATATATATTTATATATTTTCAGTTTTCGGTTTGGTTTTCGGTTTTCATTGCCAAACCCATATCCGAACTGATAACCGAATATTTAGTTCGGTTCGGTTTGGTTTTGACCAATTCGGTTCGGTTACAAATTCGGTTTGGTTTTTTTCGGTTCGGTTCGGTTTTGGTTTTCGGTTTTCGGTTATCGTGGATATTACCCGATCCATGAACACCCCTATTTCAACAGAACAAAAAAACCATACATTTCTTTTCAATCGTAATCCATGATCCTTTCCAAATAGTAATACAATACAATATCCTAATTCAAACTTTGATTATTTATGCATAAGGTACACTAATCCATTTTCACTTATTGGTAATCATAAACCCTAATTTGTTGTTTATGTTGGTTTGTAGGATGGAGGCTTCATCTTCAAAGATTTTGCTTACAATGGATGTTCATCACAGTGGGCATTTCACTCATAATCCATTGGCATATGTAAAAGGTAAAAAGCTCACCTTGCATAATATCGAAGTTAGTTGTTTCAAATTTGAAGACCTGTTTGAATATGTTTGAACAACAACTGATACCGTGGTTACTAAGATATATTACAACCGAACAAAAAAGTCTTTAGCAAAAGGAATTAGTATACTCAGGTGATGATGATTTGAAAGAATTTGTGAATTTTGGGAATGAAAATGATGGTAGAATTAGTTTGTATGTTTGTCATAAGAATGAGGATTTGAGTAGTTATACTGATGGTGGGATAGACAATGAAGAAGATGATATGGATGAAGGATATAGTGAAGCTGATAGTGATGTTGCATCAGTTGATCACTTATCAGCGGGTGAAGAGGAGTTAATGCAAGTTAGACGAAAAAAGCTAAGTGCAAAATCAATAAAAAAAAAAAAAAAAAAAAAAAGCTTAGATGACTATGATTTTAATGTTCCTTTAGAAAGTGAGAATGAAGAAGAGGCTGGAAAAGAGTTTAATCCGATGTTCTCAAATGTAGAAAGTGAAAAAGGGGGAAATATGTTGAGCCTTTGGCAGATGTAAAACATTTGTTCTGCAGCTATTATGTTTGTATACAACAGTTAAAAGAATGATGGAAAGCAGGGTGTAGGAAAATCATAGGCATAGATGGTTGTTTTTTGAAGGGAATATGTCAAGGTGAGTTGTTGGCCGTAGTTGGAAGGGATGGCAACAACCAGATTTACCCAATTGCATGGGCAATGCAACCAAATATACTCTCATTCATTAAATTGAGGAAAAAAAGATGGCTACCTTTAATTAAAATTGGACCAAAATTAGACCTAAGATGTGTATATAAGAAACAGATGACGTGGCACTCAAGTTTAGGTGTAACCGGATAACACTTAAAAAGTGACCGGAAACCTACTAATTTCCTAGCATTGCAACAAAAAATAAGTTGGGCACCTTAAATTGAAAAAAAAAAACAATAATAATAATAATATTAATAATAATAAAATAAATTGGTACCTTTAATTGAAATTAAACTTAAGATGAATACCTTTTTATACCATTTGCCGTTTTAGTAACCTTCCCTATAATGCTCTTTTGCAATACTACTATTAGACCACACATGCTTTGTCAGATTAGACCACAAGGAGCATCCATTCCATGTGAAGAGTAAGGGTGCGTTTGGTATGCTAGGAGGAATGACAATGGGTATGAGTTTGATAGTACTCAACTATGATAGTTCCATTCCCCACTCTCTAGCCATATATGGAGTATGGAAAATAATGGACTTTCATAGTCATAGGTGTGGGCCCAGGCACCCTAAACAAACACCAACTATCACTTTCATAGTGATAGTTGATTCCCTGGAATGGGTACCAAACGCACCCTAAACTTCCATGCTTTCACGAGTTTCACCTATTATTTCATCTTTTCTTCTTGAACATTATCATATACCACCGTTAACATTCAATATTCAATCTCAAAAAACACATAAACCATGAGCTGCAAACCAGTGTCCTTTCTGTTTTTCTTGATCTTTCATCTTTTTGTTTTTTCCTTCGGGTATTAAAATTTAAAAATATACGTTTCCTAGAGCACGATTTCCACCAATAATGATGGCAAGATGACATCTCACTTCATTTTCTACAGATCCATCCATGCACAAAGGCGCAACAATGAATGAGCTTCTCCATTATTAAACCGGTCCCCAACCGGTCCATTCTGGTTTGGGTTTTCGATGGCAAAAACCGGTTTTCATGAACCGTTCCGGTTTGAGTCAAAACCGGTTTTGACCAGTTTGACCCAAACCGAAACCGGTTTGAAAACCGGTTTGGTTTGAAAAAAAAAACCCGATTTGTGCACCTCTAGTTTATGGTATGGTTGTAGTTTTTGTGGAGAAAATGAATTGTTTATATACCTATATAGGGAATGCCGGATTTTTTGTATAAAAGTGGGGGGATTTATTTTTTGAATTTTGATAAATATAAGTGTAGTAGTGTGTATAGTGTAAATGTGGTGGATTGGGTTGGTTATCGTAAATATGGTGTAATCGACTTATAAAATATGCATGTAAAAGTCATATGACACGTGTTGGACGTAGACTAAACTTAGCCTAGTGCAGTTTCCTTTAAAGTTGTTTTCCGGTTTACGCGATTTAACTTAACGGTTATAAGTTAAGGTAAATGTTCAAGTATACAAAGTAAAACGTTTTGAGGTTATATTCAAGTCTGAAAATGCCGTTTGCTACATATTAAGTGTTTATTTTCTTTTATTGAATTTGACAGCTTAAAGGCCTTTGTGAAGTTATAAGTAGCTTGATCAACTTTAGTTCCCCTTACGTAAACAAGTTCATGCAAAAGGACATAACTGATCATATTCATGTAAAAATTAAGCACAATATAGGAATAAAACACTACACGTTGATTTGTCACATGAAAATCTGTTTTGAGTTCACTATCTTGGGTTCGGATCATATACACTCTCCAGATTAATAGACATGCTTCCACTTAAGTTCACTGGTTCTTTCACCTGACGAGCTCGCTCTATCACCAAACACTCATTTAACTCCATCACCACATCTGTCATGGTTGGCCTTCTGTTAGGTATATCCGCAACGCATGCCATTGCCAGTTCTACTGCCCTCCATGCTGAATTCATGTCAAAATCCTCCAGTAGCCTTAAATCGACAATGTTTTTCACATTCCCTTCAGCCAGCTTTAAACTGACCCAACCGCTTATGTGTATGTTATCATTATCATATGTGGTTACTGCAGGTTTGCCTGTAATTAGCACTAGAAGCACAACCCCGAAGCTATAAACATCATTTTTTTCGGTCAACCTGGCTGATGTGTAATACCTGCAAGCCAGAATTCTTATTATTACGTTTGCATTTATACCTAAAGATCTATGGCTAACATAAATACGAGAGGAAAATATAAATTTACTGAATTGTCAGGATTGGCATTTGCAAATTTTATGTATATAAGACTAGGAAAACTCACTCAGGGTCAAGGTACCCAGGGGTGCCAGCAACTGCTGTCGAGATATGGGTACCGCCTTCGGTAGGAAAAGCTCTGGACAACCCAAAATCTGCTAATTTGGCTTGAAATGTTTCATTTAGTAAGATGTTGGTACACTTAATATCTCTGTGGACTATCGGTGGCTTGCAACCATGATGCAGGTACTCTAGCCCTGATAATAGATCCCCATTGATTAAAAATCTTTGAGAAGCCAAAAATACGAGCAAGTAAATTTGAAATGATCAGCTTACTGACCATGTGCTGCATCAGATCCTATCTGCAATCTTTCTTCCCAGTTCAATACATTTGAACTTGCTGCATCTGCCAAGTGATTTAAATAATAATTTCATTCGCATCGAAATTTGAAGTACAAACAAGTTTGTACATATCTAAGTTAAATTGGAAAATACCGAATAGATGCCTTTCTAGGTTCCCATTAACCATGTACTCATAGATGATTCCCTTATGGTTTTCATCATTGCAGTACCCCATGAACAAAGTCAAGTTTTTATGATGAACACTAAGGAGTAGATAGGCCTGTACATGAGATTAAATTTTAGCTTTTTATGAAATTTTACCATGTTATTGTATCACTTCAAATTTTGCGTTCCGTACTGTAGGAAGGGAAGTTACCTCAGCCTGAAATTCTTTGTCCCCTTGGAGCGATGATTTTGAAAGCATCTTGACAGCAACTTGTGTATCATCAATATTTCCAAGGAAAACTGTTCCAAATCCTCCTCTCCCAATAACTTGATTGAAGTTATTTGTGATGCGTTGTAACTCTGTGTATGTGTATTTTTTTCTTTTTTCGAGCCTTGCGCCTGTACGTGTGAGTTTTCATATATAAGTATTTAATGTGTTACTAGGTTGTATACTTATTACAGTGGTTGTAATATATACCTTGTTCTTTTTTGTTCTTAATCATCCATATCACGGTAAGTGCAATCACAATCATAAAGATGAAAGCAACCGTTGCTATTACTGGTACAATGACCCCATTAACATCCTTCTTGTTTCTACAACGATTTGTGTCACAGATAGTTGCATTAGAACTGGTAGGCTCGCCATCAAAACTGATTTTAGGACACAAAGTTTAGATAATAAAGCAGTGAATCTATCAAAATTGAAGTCTATGTACCCGGAAATCAGTTGCAAACCTCAATGACAATAATCCCTTTTTTGACTTTGCTAGGAGCTTTGCTGGAATCGGACCGCTAAAATTGTTTCCTTTCAAATTTCTAACATGTTTGTCAGTTAAGATAAGTTATTAACTTATTACTACTTTAATTAACTGCACTTTAGATGCTAGTGTATGGGGCAGATAACTTACAAAACCTTCAAGGAAATCAGTCCGGTGAGAAAACTGGGCACAATTCCTGCTAAATAATTGTTTGACAAATCCCTGTAACAACAATGGATATGAGTTAAATTTGCAACTTTTATCTATATATATATATATATATATATATATATATATATATATATATATATATATATATATATATATATATATATATATATATATACTTCTTAAGATTATTCACTCACAGGGTATGTATCATAGTGAGATTAGCTAATGCAGGATTTATTGGTCCATACAGTCCACTGGTAGACAAGTTCCTGGTTTCATATCATTTAGTAGACTATGAATAAATTGTTGCAAGTAGAACGGATCAGAAAATGTAAAATTACGAGAGGTGTTTAGATATTATACATACAAGAATACAATCCTATGAGACCCGGTTTCATTGTAGCTACAACTGATACCATCCCAAACATATTCATGTGGATCACATGGATCTCCTTGCCAATTTTTTGTTAATCTGTATGCTGACTTGATGCTCCGCATGGCGGAAGCTAATATACACATAATAGATAAATCTCAAGGAGTAAGGTAAGTCAATCAATCTTAATTATCATCACTCGTATATAAACATAAAACCTGATTTGCTATAAGTCTACAACTCTAGAGAATAGATTTGACACGTACCATCCTGATCATCTGTTTGCCTTTGTGGGAGCTGCTTTATAGCATAAACTTCTACAGCATTCATGATGGGAGGAAGTGTTGACCTGTTAGTCTTCTTTAATGCGATTTCATACATCGGTGCTACTGTCTCAGGTTTGGTGCTATAAATACTGGTTGTTGTGTGATATTGTGGAGAAAAAGGTCCATTCCATAAGTTACCATTCCAGTACAGGTTAAATTCTCGGGTTTCGTTTCTTTTAAGTTTCTCAAGTTCAGCAAAGTACATGTAAAATATAAAGTGTTCTGTAGCATTACGAGGAATCCAAGTAATTCCCGTTGAAAACGAGGATATTGGCATGAGGGCAGTTGTCATGATATCTGAGGGGACAGCATTTTTAGATAATGCTGAAGCAATTTTGTCGGAAGTATATAGCAAAGTATTATTAGTCGCAGCAATTGATTTCCATAGACGATCATACTTGTCAGCTTTGTACCTTGGTTTAAGAATCATAAATAGTGAAGTTAGTATTTCTTCGTTCATAAAAATGACAAGGGGTAAGGATAGCTGCTAGAAAATAACATTCTAAATTTTAACCTGACTGTTCCTTGTCCGGTTCCAAAATCTATATGGAAGTAAAGATTTAATGATCCGAAAACAGTTTCTGAATACATGTTGGTTCCCAGAGGCCGTAGCTCTATTGCTGAAATGAAAGGAGTTCCACGACCTGTATTCACAAGACAAACATGTATGTATTCTGATGATAACACATGTATGATCTCCATGTCAGTTATACTAGTTGTTGAAGTAATATTCACTGTATCCCAGTAATCAGGTCCAAGATAGACATCGAATTCTGGAAGCTGATCGATGTGGTCATAGTTCCCATACATAAACCTAGCCCTTATCAGATACTTGTGGCCCTTTCCTTGGGTTGGTGTTAGGGTGTAGCAGTTTCTGGTGTTTTCAGGAAAACTTGTAAGAGTGGTAAGCTGTGTAAAATCTGCATATGTGTTGTATACGGGTAATATGTCATGGATTTCGCCACTGTCTGTAAAATCGGAATCTGATACGTAGTTTATACCGGTTACATTATCAGTGTAGTTTGAGCCTTTGACAATCCCACAGTCTATGCTTATGAATCCTGCAATGTTTATAAAGTCGTATGATCGATTAGTCGGTTGGTTAACGCTCTAATTATGATTATAGAAATAAATGCAATACAATAATAATACAAATCTTTTATTAAAAAAAATTGAGATTTATTCATGAAAAATAGAATCTAGAGAATTTCCAACCAAGTTGACTCCATTATGATGAAACACAAGACAAATTCACTACTAGAAAAAACAGTAATCAGTTTATTTTAACAACAATAGACAACTCGTCGCTAAATTGTGCATTTAGCATCTAGTTTTAGCAACAAAATTGTTAACAAAGTTGCTATTTTTTTAGCAACAGAAAAATTAATTGATATTTTTACAAATAAACATAAAAATTTGTTGCTAATTTAACAACGACTAAGCAATTTCGTTACAATCTAAAATTAGCACCGGTCAAATTAGCAACTAACACCAATTATTGACTCTAATTCGACCGGTGATAATTTGAGAATGCAACGAAATTGCTTTAGTCGTTGCTAAATTAGCAACAAATATTTATAGTCATTTCTAGAAATAGCAACCAATTTTTATGTTGCTAAAAAAATTGCAACTTTGTTAACAATTTCGTTGCTAAAATTAAATTAGGAGCTAAATGCACAATTTAACAATGATTTCTCTAGTGTTGTTAAAATAATTGTCGCTAATGACATTTTTTCTAGTAGTGAAATCAAGCCATTCATAAGTAAATATATGGGTTGCACTTGCCACTTTCAATCAGATGACATGATAGACATGGTTATTAAATGTACATAGAGATTGTATGGTTTAGTACCTGATTGATCATAGTTAGCCGGTGGATCATAGTTAGCCGGTGGATCATAGTTGCAAGTCACAAACCATGCACCGCTATTGCATTGGACCCTAGCGCATCCAAGACGAACTGAGTTTATAGAAACAACTTGAGTATAATGTACACATTGCTTTCCTGGAGCGCAAGTATTTGAGTTGTAATCATAGTCAGCTTTCTCTGCAACCCATAATTTAACTGCACTTTCACCAGTGAGTTTAGTTCCCCATGCAATATTCTCGCCATACCGTTTGTCTTGTGAGTGCACCAGTTGGCAATCAGCCTGTCTTTGATTGGCATAGTTTTGGGCAAAGCTAGCCACACGCTCATCCCACACCATAGGCCCCACGCCGACCTCCCGTCGAGCTGCATTGTGAGCGTTAATGTAGTCTTGTGGAGTGTTTTGGGCAAATGACAAGTGTGAAATCGCCATAATCATAGCAAGAAAAAGTGAGATATAATTGCTTGAACCCATTTTTCTATACTTTTTGGTTGATATGAAAATGAGTTATGTTGTGATTATATTAGTAATTCATGAAGGAGTATTTATTGAGTGATATCTATGTGGAAATTTTTATAAGGTGATGATAGATTCTCTCACTTGTCTATTTGAGTATTTGCCGGCTCTATTATCACAATGGTTTCTAGTAATAAAATGTAATACCACTTTAAGCCAACTAATAGAAATGCTGTTGTTAGTGAACAAACCATCATCAATGACACTCAATCTTTTTATTAGAAATCTGTATTTTAAATCGCATAGGTATATAATTTTGAAAATGTCACTGAAAAAATTGAAACAGTTACCAAGATACCTCATTTATACTTTGCTTCAAGATTTTTAAGATACGAAGTAAGACGTTATAGATGGTTTATAATAATAAAGGATAATTCATAATATAAGTTTTGCTAATGGCAACTCTAAAGGCTGCGGTTAAGAGAAACATTTTCATTATGTACATAACCATCGATTAATAATTATAATTCAATAAGAAAATCCAGAAAAAACATGAATGTTGTTCCAGAAAAATGAGATACAAAAATAATGCTTATTTTACCTAGACCACGTTTTAATATTTATAAGTCTCGTTTACCTATAATCTACATGAGCACGAACCAGCATTGATGTAAGAACTAAATTGATAAGAACCAATACTGTGAAAGAACCAATGGACATCTTCACTACTATATTTTTTAGACTCTAGACATGGTCTGCTTTATACATGTGAACGGACGCATTTTCTAAGTTTCACTAAATTAGCAACTTGGACAATTTTGTTGGTTCGTCTGGCTCGTTCTACACGGTGGACTTGACTGACTTTTGAGTCTTGCTGCATCCATTTTGGTTTAATAAAGTTTGTAGCATGGCCCTTATGGAATTGACCAACTTGACTAAAGCTTGTTAATTGTGGCTCATGACCTTCATTCCAAAAAAATCTATTGGAGTGACCTTTGTATAGTGCGTTTGTTAATAATGAGTTTTTTTCCTTCTCGTTTTTGTTAATTGACCTTGTCTTGTCGTTTCTTGTTGGGTGTGCAAACTCAATCCCACATCGGTAGAACTCTAATCTCAAGCTCAACATATAAGCTTAGTGGGTACTCCTTCTTTTAGCAATTGGTTTGAGAAATAGAACCTCAGTTTGGCTAATATGTTTAACTTGGTTAAGGACTGTAGGAATCCTAACACTTCTATGGATAGAGGTTTTGTCCAAAAGAGAAGACTTTTAATCTTCATTTACCAAATACAGTGATTCTGAAACTATTTACCAAATCATATTAGTATGCGAGGTGAGATCCATGCAAAACATATACTATCTAAAGAACAAATAAAGCAATCTCAACCATCCATCCACCTTTCATCTAATGGCTGAGATGAAGCCAAAAATTACAAGCAAGGGCAACATAGTAAAATCACGTGTCTACATAAAAGGAAAAAAATATCTGAATCCCCTCATTTAATAAATTGCTCTCTCTCTCTCTCTCTCACACACATATCAAAACCCAGATCTAAACCAAACTCGTCGGAATCATCAAACTCGTCGGAATCACCATGAATCCGACGGATTCATCATCAAAACAGCCGGATTCGTCATCAAAATAGTCAGATTCGTCCTCAAAACAGTCAGATTCTCATCAAAACAATCGGATTCATCATCAAAACAGCGGATTCATCATCAAAAATAGTCGGATTCGTCATCAAAACAGTCGGAATTCATCAATAAAACACAATTAATCACTGAAAATCAACAATTAATGACTGATATAGTTACAGATGTTGCTATGAAAGAAGTTGATGTTGTTGATGATGTAGTAACAGATATTGATGATGCAGATGATGTACTTACAGATGTTGCTATGAAGGAAGTTGATAGTAAAATCCCTTAGGATTCTGAATTTGTTCTTTAATGTTATAAAAAAAAGTGTAAATCCAATGGGGAAGTGTTAAATTTAAGCCATGAAAGAGTTGTCACTGTTCCAGTTTTCCCTTTTTACATTTCTTCCTTCGTTAATTGTGTAACAGAAAGAGATGTAACTGATAAGAACGTGCAGAAAAGGATATTGATCCTTGTGTCTAATTGTAAGC
Source organism: Artemisia argyi (assembly GCA_030686995.1). Classification (NCBI taxonomy): domain Eukaryota; kingdom Viridiplantae; phylum Streptophyta; class Magnoliopsida; order Asterales; family Asteraceae; genus Artemisia; species Artemisia argyi. Next base: position 24,473 of record JARVZY010012407.1, on the reverse strand, counting down.
CTATAAATTTTCTTAAGAACAAGATGAAGACATCTATGGGGAAGTGTTAAATTTAAGTTCTATACCAAACATTCCCTCTGAGATTATCCTTGCTGCTTGTATATGATTAACAGTTAATCCCATGGGATTAACTGTGAATCCCATGGGATTAACTGTTAATTCCTTGTTTTATTTTCTTGTGATACTTCTTTATGTATGAGCATGTTTAGGATCCCATGGGATTCATACACAATCCCATGGGATTCACAGTTAATCCCATGGGATTCACAGTTAATCCCATGGGATTTACATTTAAGCCCATAGGATTAACTGTGAATCCCATGGGAATAACTGTGAATCCCATGGGGATTAAATCCACAATCCCACGGGATTAACTGTTACTTCCTTGTTTTATTTTCTTGTGATACTTCTTTATGTGTGAGCATGTTTCGGATCCCATGGGATTCACAGTTAATCCCATGGGATTCATACATAATCCCATGGGATTCACAGTTAATCCCATGGGATTCATACACAATCCCATTGGATTCACAGTTAATCCCATGGGATTCAAACACAATCCCATGGGATTAAATACACAATCCCGTGGGAATAACTGTTAATTCCTTGTTTTATTTTCTTGTGATACTTCTTTATGTGTGAGCATGTTTAGGATCCCATGAGATTCATACACAATCCCATGGGATTCACAGTTAATCCCATGGGATTTACATTTAAGCCCATGGGATTAACTGTGAATCCCATGGGATTAAATACACAATCCCATGGGATTAACTATTAATTCCTTGTTTTATTTTCTTGTGATACTTCTTTATGTGTGAGCATGTTTAGGATCCCATGGGATTCATACACAATCCCATGGGATTCACAGTTAATCCCATGGGATTCACGGTTAATCCCATGGGATTCACATTTAAGCCCATGGGATTAACTGTAAATCCCATGGGATTAAATACATAATCCCATGGGATTAACTGTTAATTCCTTGTTTTATTTTCTTGTGATACTTCTTTATGTGTGAGCATGTTTAGGATCCCATGGGATTCATACACAATCCCATGGGATTCACAGTTAATCCCATGGGATTCACAGTTAATCCCATGGGATTCACAGTTAATCCCATGGGATTCACATTTAAGCCCATGGGATTAACTGTGAATCCCATGGGATTAAATACACAATCCCATGGGATTAACTGTTAATTCTTTATTTTATTTTCTTGTGATACTTCTTTATGTGTGAGCATGTTTAGGATCTCATGGGATTCATACACAATCCCATGAGATTCACAGTTAATCCCATGGGATTAAATACACAATCCCATGGGATTAACTATTAATTCCTTGTTTTATTTTCTTGTGATACTTCTTTATGTGTGAGCATGTTTAGGATCCCATGGGATTCATACACAATCCTATGGGATTCACAGATAATCCCATGGGATTCATACACAATCCCATGGGATTCATACACAATCCCATGGGATTCATAGTTAATCCCATGGGATTTACATTTAAGCCCATGGGATTAACTGTGAATCCCATGGGATTAACTGTGAATCCCATGGGATTAAATACACAATCCCATGGGATTAACTGTTAATTACTTGTTTTATTTTCTTGTGATACTTCTTTATGTATGAGCATGTTTAGGATCCCATGGGATTCATACACAATCACATGGGATTCACAGTTAATCCCATGGGATTCACATTTAAGCCCATGGGATTAACTTCGTTTAAAATAACTTCAACCATTCACAAGAAAATTTATATAAAATATCATAAAAATCTCATGTAGTTCTGTATGAATCCCATTGGATTTTTATATAAAAAAAACACATATAAACTTACAGCTTTTCGCCTTGCATCGCGAAACACTATTCCCAAGCATGAACTCAGGCCTAATCACTTTCAATAACACAAGGGATCAAAGAATCCCATGGGATTAGTGATGAATCCCATGGGATTTATTTCTTTACTTTTAATATATCATATTAATCCCATGGGATTCATACACAATCCCATGGGATTCACAGTTAATCCCATGGGATTAACTGTGAATCCCATGGGATTAAATACACAATCCCATGGGATTAACTGTTAATTCCTTGTTTTATTTTCTTGTGATACTTCTTTATGTGTGAGCATGTTTAGGATCCCATGAGATTCATACACAATCCCATGGGATTCACAGTTAATCCCATGAGATTTACATTTAAGCCCATGGGATTAACTGTGAATCCCATGGGATTAAATACACAATCCCATGGGATTAACTGTCAATTCCTTGTTTTATTTTCTTGTGATACTTCTTTATGTGTGAGCATGTTTAGGATCCCATGGGATTCATACACAATCCCATGGGATTCACAGTTAATCCCATGGGATTCACAGTTAATCCCATGAGATTCACATTTAAGCCCATGGGATTAACTGTAAATCCCATGGGATTAAATACATAATCCCATGGGATTAACTGTTAATTCTTTGTTTTATTTTCTTGTGATACTTCTTTATGTGTGAGCATGTTTAGGATCCCATGGGATTCATACACAATCCCATGGGATTCACAGTTAATCCCATGGGATTCACAAGGGATCAAAGAATCCCATGGGATTAGTGATGAATCCCATGGGATTTATTTCTATACATTGAATATATCATATTTCTTATATTCTGTTTCAATAACACAAGTGATCAAAGAATCCCATAGGATTTGTAGGAAACTACACAACAGTTACGTCACCACTAAAAGATCAGTTACTTCAACACTTAATTCTACCATGGAAACTGTTCTACCATACACAACAGTTACTTCTGCACTAAAGCAAAACTACTAACTAAACATTCAAAATGTTAACTAAACAATCATATTTCGTTGCTTCACCAGTGTTTAGACTGCTATTTAGACTCGGCAACCAAACCACAATCCCATTTTCCAAACAATTCTTCAACGATTACAATATAATAAAAACATACAATATAACAATTCTTCATCCTTCTTCTTGATTGCATAGCTGCACAAACAAAAAGACAGTCATAAGATTACAAGATGTTAGAGGTGATAAATTAGGGCGGTGCAAGCAAGGTTAAAAACAGGAAAACTAGTTCAAGTTTAAATGGGTCCTTTTTAGTACATGTCAAAACAAACCAAAAACAAATTTTGTAGCGACAAGAATAGTTTCTTTGTCCATTTTTTAATAAAATGTATAGATAATCTAACAACACAAAAAGCAATACGTTCACGATGACAATCTAGATATTTAAATAGATAGATTTAGTTGTAAAGTAATTAGAAGCCAATGGTAAAATTCTAACTGTAAAATATTGTTCCTCTACTAACAAGTATAATAAGTCAATCCATTAGTTAAAAACACAAACCAAATTAGCCCATTTAAGTAGAAAACGGATGTGCAAACACAAATTTACATAAAGGATCAAAGCCACTAGTTGAAAGTACCTGTTTGACGAACCCTTAGCAGCATTGATCAACTCATCAGCAAGGCACTCAGCAATGGTCTTGACATTTCTGAATGCACTTTCACGTGCACCAGTGGTTAGAAGATAGATAGCCTGGTTGACACGTCTTAGAGGTGAGATATCAACGGCCCTGTCGCCTGACAACACTAGCAGACCCAATCCTAGTTGCATCTTCTCTTGGTCCACTACCACATGAATAAAATAATTACACAAGGACTCAAAAAGAGTACATACATATAGAACATAACGGCTGCTAGACGTATACCTGTTGATGACAGCATCAACGATGATTTGGATGGGGTTGGCATCAGTTAGGAGATGGATGATCTCCATGGCATGCTTGATCCTCCACAGAAAGATCAGGAATCTAATCACAAACATAAAGTTGCAGTCAGCAAACTTTAAGATATTTGCTAATGGAAATGATTGTATGGTATTAAACATTTAGAATAAACTAAACCATCATCATGTCCATCTGACAAATACCACTACTACATGCATCCAAGTGCAAAACAAGATCTAATAACATTGGTACAATTCTCATTCTGGTTGCATATGCAAGAATTAACAGCTACTTAAGTTTCCCAAAATTTAAACATATTGGCGCAATAATACACTAGGAGTTTAAGACAACTACAAGGCTGTTTGAATTAGCTTATTCTACCAACTTATGGGCTAATTAGAAAAAATCGCAACCCCAATTTATTCAGTCAACGAGCAGGTGCGACTAAGCTTATACTTAAATAAGCAATAAGCTGATCAGCAGTACAGGCTCAAAGACCAACAAAAAGTAGGCTTGTGAACTTTTCCAAATTCAAATAAGCCCCATAGATCAGAAATATAAGCTAATCCAATCACCCTTCAAACAAGTAGCAAGAATGAAATAACAGAATGCGAAGCGATTTTTGATACGCGTAAACTCAACAAACATCAATATCATCAAATCAACGCTCAACTTAAGCATACTCATACACACTCACTTATTCACTTAATCAGCTTATTAATACAACAGCTTACCTCAAGTAATCATTCACTATCACTAAATAAGCACAAATTAAGCTGAAAAACAAACAGTAGCAGAATTGATGTGATTATACCACACGAATAGAGCCGATAACGATTTCGATACACGTAAACTCAACAAACATCAATATCATCAAATCAACTCTAAACTTAACTACTTAAACTTAACTCTAAACATGCTCAGTTAATCACTTAATCAACTTATTGATACAACAGCTTAACCTCAATTTTAATCATTCACTATCACTAAATAATAACTGATTTAAAAAATGAGACAAGAATATACCAGAATCGACATTTAGAAGCTTATTTTGATCCGATCCCGCCAACAAAGAGTCTTTAGATTGAGCAATTTCTTTTCGTAGGTCCATTTCAATGATTTACCGGTGATTTGACAGTGATTTAATGGTGGATTGACAGTGGATTGACGGTGGATTGGGTGGTTAGGGTTAGGGTTACGAATTGGGGCAAATGGGGAGGGAGAGAGAGAGTGTAAAACGTATGTGTGTGTGTGTGTGTGTGAGTACGGGGAGGGAGAGTAAAATGTGTGTGGGTGGATTGACAAAAATGCCCCTCCGCTTTTTTTTTTTCTTTTTTTGTGTAATTAATCTACACCGTTGGATGGAAGGGAATGGATGGATGAGATCTTTTGATTTGTACTTTAGCTAATTGTTGTTTCGTATAGAACTTTTCTCATTAGTATGCATGGGTTAAAAGATTAAATACCGCCAAAATTATTGTAAGTTTCTTATATTGAAACTTGAAAGTAAAGTTTAAAGCAATTTTAGTTCATGTATAAAACTCCATGCGTTCACGAGACTTAGAACTAGTTAGCAAATGAAACAAAATGTTGGCTAATATGAAAGCATATGATTAATGTTGATAAATTATCACCTAATAAAAACGATATGTTTTCTCAGCAAATTAAAAGGTGAATCTTAACAGTAACATTTAAGCTGATTTTTTTATTTTTTATTATTTATTTATTTATTTATTTATTTATTTTTTCTAGAAACAAGTTAAAAATTAGTTTTGGAATATGTGTTTTGTAACAACGAAAGGCAAGTTGTTAATAACCATCTTTAAACTGTTAGAGTATACACTGAGAGAGAATATTATGAGAATGAGTTTTGTATTATTTTCTGTGATCATCACAAACAATAGATACATAGGATATATAGCTAACATGCTAAATCTATTTAGGGTAAGAGCCAATTACCTTTAATGACTAGACTATCTATAATCAATCACGGCTCATGTCTAGCCTATCAACATCCAATTACATATCAATCAAATACAACCAATTACAACTAACACTCCCCGCAGTTCGAGCGACGAAATCGCGAAAGCTCGAACTGTACAAATAAATCTAGAAAAGAAAAGAAAAAAAAAAAAGCATTAACATAATAAAACAATAACTTTAATCGACTCGTAACAAAACCCTACTAACGGTCGCTATAGTCGACTGGTACCAACGGTCGACTAAGTCGACTGGTAACACAACCGTACCAACGGTCGACTTTAGGGACTAGTACCAACGGTCAACTTTAGTCGACTGGTAACAAAGCCGTACGAAGAATCAACTAATTGACAAACAATAAACTCATGCAGTAACATCAAAATAAAAGATGATAAAATGAAAGTTGGTTCTAAAACTTCAACCCCCAAAGAACCTTCCAAACAAACGGGGCGTGTTTTCCCCTAGAAAAACATAAAGATCACAGATTTAGAAGAAGTTGTGGTTTATTTTGGTTACGGATTAAAGGTAGCCCTCCGAACCTCCGGCGTGTAGCCGGTGGCCGGAGGCGGCGGCGGAAGAGTTTAGGTTTGTTAGGATCGGTTTGAATGGACTCGTGATACCATGTTAGAGTATACACTGAGAGAGAATATTATGAGAATGAGTTTTGTATTATTTTCTGTGATCATCACAAACAATAGATACATAGGATATATAGCTAACATGCTAAATCTATTTAGGGTAAGGGCCAATTACCTTTAATGACTAGACTATCTATAATCAATCACGGCTCATGTCTAGCCTATCAACATCCAATTACATATCAATCAAATACAACCAATTACAACTAACATAAACTACTTAAATGTTATGTTTTTTTTAAGAAAGAACTTATCAAACATTTCAAGTGATCCGGTCAATCATATGCATGGACGGACCCACATGTATGCCGGGTGTGACACGGGCTACACTCGATTTTAGGTCACGAAGTGCAAAAAGATTTCAAAACTGACGTTTTTGTAGTATGTGCAAACCCCAAACAGTTTTTTGCTACTTTCATTTCTTAAGGTGTAACTTTAGTTAACTCAATATTTCTTTTGTGCAACACCCTTTTAAAAATTTTGGGTCCGTCCCTGATCATATGATCATTATCCTATCATTGGCCTTTTTATTTGTTTACTAAAAAACAACAAATAAAGTCTGGTTTAGCGTTTCTCTTCTAAAATTATACATTTATACATGAAAATATCTTACTTCGTTGACGTTTTAGATGATGGGCTTATTTCTAATAAGACAAAGGTGCAAGACTTTGAAACAATGGTTGGATGGATGTGTTTAAAGCCCCCAATTGCGGGTGGTTTTCTATGACTCATTTCGAGCAAGAAGCCAATAACTATTTTGCTTGGTGTATGAAACGATTGGATTTTTGTGGTCCACCAAAATAGACTCTATAGATATAAAGAACCACATATCGTTTTATCCGGAATAAATTTAACGAATACTTGATCATCACTAAATTGTTTCATTGTATATTCTCGTTGTCTTTGGATTGCATTTTATAAATAATTATTTGATTATTTAGAATTCTCTTTAATTTTTTTTTTAAATCATTACAAAAAATAGTGTTATTCTCTACACTTATTTTTCATGGTATGGACAACTGTGGACATTTTTTATATGGATACTAATTTTGCTACATTTATATATAAGTGTGTAAAATTACAATAAAGTTACATTTATAGGTATAGCAAATTTCTCCACACTTTTTTTTTGAACATTTTTTGCAAGTTTGCCACATTTTTAGGTGTTAACATTCAAAGAATGTTTTCACACTTTTAACCATAGACATTTGAATAATATCTCCACACTTATAAGTGTAGCGAAATTTATCACACCCATTATTACCACACATGAGAAAGGGTAAAATCAATAATTTTACACATTTTCAAATGTGACCATTTGACCTTTTAAATGTGAAGAATTCAACTATTTTTTTTTAATGCATATTTATTGCTTAAATCTGAAAAGAAAACGATTTATGCTATCTATCTATTTCTATTCTAACCAACATAGCACACTTTTCAAAAGCACCCTAATTAATTTTTTACAAAAATAACTACGCCTCTCAATGTGTCACGTGTCCTCTACATTTTTTTACGCTAATTGTTTAAAAACGAGGTTTTTAGCCCGCGCGTTGCCGCAGGATGTTTGCATACGCAACTTAGAAAAAAAGGGGTTTGAAGTTACATTGAACTAATAAGTTTCGTGTACCATATTACTGTATTTACGCATAACTTCTATGTCTAAAAGCTCAACTTATCGAAGAGGAGGTGAACCATTAGCTTTTGGAACACACTTGTTATCTGCAAGTAAAAAAAAATCATTAGAATCAGATTTACAGTGCCATTCCAACTACTTATTAGTTTATAAAATAGTATAAATAAGCAAGAGTTCCTATTGTGTCGACTTACCTGAAGTGAAGCTCTAACAACAGAAAAAAAAGAAATAAGATCACCAATGCCCACTCATGTTTTGTTTCGACAGCTGACATAGTTACCCCCTCCATGCTATGGCTCGCCATCTGTAAATCCAGATATTAGAAATAATAAGTTACAAACCAACCATCTCTTTGCAAATCCAGTTGTTTCCATAGTAAATATGGCACGTTATTCCGCATTACACTTTTAAATCCTGTTTCTGGAACCAAACAATTCTGCATAACAATTTGGTTATAAACAATTTACCTGCAACAATTGAAGCTTTAAACAAATATCATGGTAAGCGATACATCAAAAAACCATTAGAGGTTGTTAGATACCTATTTTCCCAGCCCTCTCTGAACCCACCCTGTGAGCACACCCCCTTGAACACGTCACTTGAACATACCCAATGAACCAACATACTTAACCAAGTCACTGAACTAACTCCCTTAATAGACCACACACCCCTTGAACACATACCCTGAACACGCCTACTGAACCATACACAATCAGACCTCAATACGTTGTGACCCACCCATACGCTTTCTGTCAAAAGAGCCTGTAAACAATGAACTAAAGCGAACACTCACAAATCAAATTTAATATATTGCATCAATGATAGTGCGTGTTTTTTTAGATTATCTGCTTATTTGTAGAACTTTTGTGTGTTTTGCTAAAAAAAATTGTTCGAACCTATAATCAAAATCTCAAAGTGAAACCTTTTAAAGAAATTCGGATTCAACAACAACAGTTAAAAGATATAACCTTAGGTTCTTGGGCGCAGGAGTGACATCGGAAAGAGCAATACTGCATATAAGCAAACCATCCCATGTGTTGCTACTGTATTCACTGAACATTGCTTCTACCTTTCATGCGTTGATGGTGTTGTTGCCGATCCACTGAAGCCGGAGGTTTATGACGCCATTGTAGAAGGCACTTGGAACCTGAAAAATGGTTTCGTGTTATCATTTCAAAAGTTACACATTGAGCGGCAAACAAAATAAATCCCATAATAGCAAAAGCCTTCAAAAGTTATCATAATCAAAAGTTATCTTGAACGAAAAAATGGGTTCGTGTTATCATTTCAGAAGTTACACATTTAGCGTCAGACAAAATAAATTGGCATAATAGCAAAAGCCTTGGAAGAAACGCTAGTTCTTTTATCCATCTCCTTTGCTGTAAATTGCTACCTACCAATGATCCCATAGCGAGTCCAAGCGCGTGACCATTATTTCACAAATCAATTTCATATATGTGGTCCTAACTATACAGTTAGGAGCAGGAAAAAACCATAGATTGGTGTGTTTATAGACCCTTTTAACTTAGTGATTATATTGGGTTGTTGCCCACAACTCTTATATATGATGTCATGAATATTACAGAAGTTACTAAATATGATATAACGCTAGCAATGCCTATAAATGTAGTCAAACTGCCAAACTACGTGAACATCAGTTTTCATATTTTCTACATGTGTTCAATTTCTCACACTTAGCTTTTAGAAGTACTACGGTGTATTCGATATAGATGCTCGCTTCAATGTATCATTAAAAGACAATAATCACACTTTTGGTTTTAAAGTGCAACGACATACATTCTCTTAAAATTATACTGTATTTTATAATAATTGGAAATATATATCTTACCAATCCAAAGGTGTAATAATGACACCAACCCAAATAGGCCCGGCACCGTTGCTCAAAATCTTGATTGCAATGGCACTTCGTCTGGTGGAGTCTCTATAATTCCAATATGGCTTATTGATTCAATCTCTCTGCTCTTTCCCCACAAAACACAATATAGTCCTCCCACAATGAGCAATGCACCTAAAATTCTGATATCATATCAACCAAGAAATCATGAGAAATTAGTCAGGATTCATATGGCATTACTAATAAATTTACGGACGAAATTTAGGTTTGCAAATTTCATATAGCTTTAAGTCTTTATCTGTGCAAAGCGGAGATGATGGTAATGGTTTTACTTACTTGAAGGACAAACAAAATAGCCCAACGAAAAGCCCGGAAGATAATTAGGCATGTCCCTATTAGATTTCCATGGTTAGTGTCATTGATGAGTGCTCAAACACTCATCATTTTTGGTCAAATCTGAACTGCAAAACATACAAAACACTCAGAAATGCATCAAAATACTGAAAATATTTCAAAATTGTGTTTTATATGTTTTAGATGCAAAAAGAGTAAAAACAGATAAAAAACGTACAAAGTTTGCAAAATTGGCAGTTTCAGTCCCCCAACTTTTATAAAATATCAAAACTAGTCCCTGGTCATTCAAAATATGGAAAATTATCACCAAAGGTCCTTTTAAAATCATAAGTTGTCATATTTAGTCATTTGGTTTAAAATCTCAAAAGTTTTGGAAATTTACAATTTTAGTCACTGGAGTTTAAAAATTGGCAAACTTGGTCCTTGGTGGGATATTTTTGAAAGGAAAATCATTTTGGGTCCTTGGGAAATCACAAATATCAATTTTAATCCTTGGGTGTGAAGTTTGGAGAAATGTCAGTTTTGGTCCCTCAAGTTTGGCAACTTGTCAAATTTGGTCCCCGGGTGTTTTAAAGTGGAAAAATTCATAAATGATCCTTGGGTTAATGAAGTTTGGTATCTATGGTCCTTGTGAATACTTTGGGGAGATTATAGTTTCAACCCCTGGATTTTCGGATAATTACATGTATGGTCCTTGTGATGTTATTACTTAAACCAAATAAACCAAACAATCCAAACCAATAATCCACCCAATCCCCAAGGTCTGATCCATAAATAAATCCCCAAGCCCACCAAACCGGCCCAACCCTTTTTAAATATATACTCCACCCCGTTTATTATATCCCTGGTCAAACAAACGTTTGACCACCTCTTCCCCACCCACTTGGCCTGGAAACACCTTCCACACTCCATCTCCCCCCTCCTCCACCTCAGCTAACCCACACCTTGTCTCCCCCAGCTCACCCCAACTCTCCAATACATCCAAACTACATTTAATGTTTCCTTATCCCCTCACTCAACCCCTAACTGCCAATTTGACCTTTTTCCCGCCAAAAGAGAATTCAAGGGCCTGGATCACTACAAGCCATCCAATGGTTGAAAATGAAGTGGGATTGTCAGAATATCACTCCTAAGGCTCAAAAGGTCAATAAAAAGAAGAAGGGAAGAGACAGAGGGCATGTAGGTAGTTGTAGTTTAGTTTAAGAGGTCGAATTAATGTAATTTAAGTTTCTAGTTGTTAAAATTAGTTTAAAAGGCTTGTACTCAGTTCTATCAATGTAATTCCATCTTTATTTAAGCTCAATTTCAGTTTATATTTGCAAACTCAGTTTATGCCATTTTGCTCAAAATCTCAAATTCACCTATATGTTGTTAAAGTTATTGTTTAATGGTCCTATAAGCTCACTTAAGTTCCTAACAAGCTTTCATAAGCTTTGTAATCATTGAAATCAGTTTTAGCATAAAAAACTAAAAATACTCAAAAATAGGAATAAATCAATGAAAAATAAAAAAGTCAGTTGAAAAGAAGAAAAGAGGCAAGAAGCATGGTGAAATTGGGAAAAAAGTGGTTTTAGAACCTTAGGGGAGGTGTGAGGCTTGTTTTGTCCTTGGGTACTTGGTTCTCAGTTTCAATTCATTTGTAAGACCTTTGGCTCTATTTCTGCTAGTCACTGTTCATATGTGTTGATATAAATAATGTTTAAAAATGTTATTAATATCTCTCAATAAACCTATGTTTTGATAATCACAAAACTCAAATCAAATTAAGTCAAGATTAAGACGTAAACAAGTATTTGGTAACAAATATTTACCTCTACATCTAATATCACTTAAGGTGTGCATAAACTAAGCATCTTATGCATTACATGATCAAAGGAAACCTTGTCTTAAGACATAACTTTTTATAAAATGATATTAACATTTTATATATATTTGTAAATCATTTTTGGTATTGTTATATTAAACTACAAAGATATGATTTCAAATTTCCAACCAAAAAGGGCAAATTTTATCCAGAAAAACTTTTCCAACGTTCAGGAGGGCGGCCCCATTAATTTTACTAGGCGGCCCCCTTAATCATTAAGGGGACCGCCCCCTAATTAAGGGGACCGGCACGCTCCAGAACAGTATTTTCTGGCCCTATAAATATTGGATCATTTCACATATTTTTCTCACCTTTTTGCACTATAAACTTTCTGATCCAACCTCCATTTCTAGATCTAAAATGCTTTGATCATATAATTCATAAGTCTTTGTTTCCAAGTGATCCAAAGCTTCATCCACTCAAGTGCAAGAAGAAGAACACTCCTCTACATCCGTCTAATTGTAGTAGTGTTGTGATTAGCTAGTTTCATATTGTAGTAGTGTTAGATATTTGTAAAAGTGTTGTGTGAATTTGTTGATTGTAGAAACTAGGTGTGTTGTAAAGTAGTTTAGTAGTTGTGACTTAGTTGTGCATAGAAGAAGGTGTGAAGTTGACAAGGTGTGAAGTCTTGAATAAGTTGTGAAGGTGTGAAGAAGGTGTGAAGCCTTGAAGAAGTTGTGAGATTGGTTCTAGCTACGATTAGAACTCGACATTTAGCTTAGTGTCGTTAACTCGTGTAAGCCAAGGTGTGTAAGGTTTCTCCACCATAAGGAGTTTGTTGACATAGTGAAGAAAACTCTCGAGTGTGGTACTCGGGGAGTGGAGTAGGGCAAGGAAGGTGTCCTTGTAGCCGAACCACTATAAATTCGCGTGTTGTGGTTTGATCTTTCTAAATCTATCTTTTCTTCATTACATTTCAATACTTTCATTATTAGATTAGAATTGCTTATATTGGTTGTCACTTGAATTCACTTGAGATCGAATCGAAAGTTTTTAATAAGCTACAAAATATTTTGGTAATAAATTTAAAAAGGACGTAAAACTATTCAACCCCCCTTTTAGTTTTCCACAATTGGTATCAGGAGCCACGTCTAGCAAGATCTTTAAAATATATTGTATTTTAAAACTTGTAACGATCTATGGAATCTGAAAAATATTTAGAAGGGCAATCTATGCAAAGACCACCACTATTTGAAAGTGATGGATTTTTATATTGGAAAAATCGATTCGAAACTTACGTGAAGTCAAAAGATCTAGATCTTTGGCATGTTATTACTAATGGTGATTTTTTACCTATTCAAAATAACCCCGAAACAAAGAAAGATGAAATCGTACCTTTTGAAAAACAAAATGATGATTTAAAAAGAAAACTTGCTAAAAATAATGAAGCAAAAATGGTTATTTATAATGCGTTACCACGTAAAGATTACGAAAGGATCTTTATGTGTGAAACCGCAAAAGAAATTTGGAACTCTTTACTAATAACTCACCAAGGTAATAGTCAAGTCAAAGATAATAAGATAGATCTACTTGTTCAACAATATGAGCAATTCACTATTCCGGAAGAGGAATCAATTGATAATGCTTTTGCTAGATTTAACACTATCATCACAAGTTTAAAAGCACTTGATGAGAATTTTTCTAGTAAGAATTTTGTTAGGAAGTTTCTTAGGGCTCTTCATCCAAAATGGCGAGCTAAAGTGACGGCTATTGAAGAATCAAAGAATTTGTCAACATTGCAACTTGATGAATTAATTGGAAATCTAAAAGTTTACGAAGTTATTATTAAGAAGGATTCCAAAATGGTCAAAGAAAAACAAGAGCAAAGCAAGTCAATCGCCTTGAAAGCTAGAAAGGAATCTAGTATCGAAGATAGCTCATCTTCCGAAAGTGATGGCGAAGAATACGCCATGGCCGTAAGAGATTTCAAGAAATTCTTCAAAAGGCGAGGAAGATTCGTAAGACAACCGCATGATGAAAAGAGAACATTTCAAAAGAGTAAGGATGACAAGAACAACAAGATTGAAAGGAAATGTTTCAAGTGTGGTGATCCAAATCACCTCATTGGAAAATGTCCAATGATGACAAGAGATCAAAATCAAAGAGCTTTTGTTGGAGGCGCTTGGAGTGATAGTGATGAAGATGAGAAAGAAACGACAAAAGAAGAGAAGTGTCTTATAGCGAATACATCAAATGAGGTACATTCCGAAACCGAATATTTTAGTGATGAAAGCTTATCATTAGATGAAAAAGATCTAGATAATGAATATAATAGGCTATGAAAATTAGGACAACTAGTAATGGCCAAAAACAAATCACTAAAATACATAAACAATCAATTGGAAAATGAAGTACTAGAACTAAAAATTAAAATACATCAACTTGAAAGAGGTAAAGAAATTTTTGAAGAATGTAAATCATGTCAAGAGCTTAAAGGTGAAAACGAAATACTTAGGGAGGAAATTCGCAAACTTGATAAATTTGAAAATAGTAGTCACTCACTTAGTAAAATAATAAGTATTCAAAGAACATCCGGAGATAAAACCGGTTTAGGATTTAATTCAAATGAAGCTTCAACAAGTGATATTAAAAATGTCAAATTCGAAAATAAACCTAATGAACAAAAACCTCCAAAATCTAATCCTAAGTATATACTTATTAATGATAGAAAAATATCTCTTGTCAACAATGAAGAAGTAAAAGCTTTTTATAAACCGTCTTTAAAAAACGAGGTAGGATCTTCTAAACCTAAGACAAGATCTAAAACACCACCACCTAGAAAACCAAATAATCCTAATCCTAGGTCTAAAACACCTCAACCAAGAAGAAACCAAAATAGGCAAAACTATAATAACAATAGTAATCAAATGTGGAACTACCAACAAAGCTACAATCCTTGGGGTATACTACCACCTTTCATGCATCCTAGTAAAATGTTAAACATGTTTGGACCAAACAACTTTGGACCAAAGAGACAATGGGGATCGAATAGCTGGATGAACATTCCTTGAGGTAATTTTGAAGTTTCTCTGAACATAGACTTTTTCAAAGTCTATGTCATCTTGATGATTTTGAAGATTTTTTTGAAGACCACCGGGTACGCCATTCTTTCACAACTCATTGCCATGCTTAGATAAATATGCTTTATTTGATTACGTTGTTTGCATAGATATAGCTTGCTATTTCCCTCTATTTGTTCGATCATATATATATATATATATATATATATATATATATATATATATATATATATATATATATATATATATATATATATATATATATATATATATATATATATATACTTACTTGCACATAACCTAGATACGTCATTAGTTGACTTTCTAGAACTCCAGGAAATTGTTCATTATCGAACCCATTCCTTCCCCCTCGCATTATTCTATTAAGTCCTCTTTTAGAAGACTCATGATGATGAAGCGATATGAGTCAAGTGGACTTTTATCATGCAAGAACGCCTTCGCACGTGAACACTATGGATGAAACAAACTCCTTTCGCCGACTATATTCTATCTCCGCTATTATCTTTCAAACCTCACCCATCAACCCATCTTTCACTCACATTTATAATTATATACATATATACATACATACACTTATTCACATATTCCCGAACACACCTCAAACCCTCATCAACTTAACACTTTGATCAGTTTATCGAAAATTGTCAAAGGTACATTTTAATTATCGAAACGGTAATTAAAAATTGTTAAGTATTTTATCATCGTGCCAATAAACGTTTACGTATTTTTGATATATTATAAATCTAATTATATACGTATAAACATATTTGTTCCAGAAACTAATTCCGCAAAAATTCAAAAAATTTCAAGGGCGGCCCCCTTAAAGATTAAGGGGACCGGCTTGTTATCGGGGGCGGTCCCCTTAATGTTTAAGGGGACCGGCCATCTGACACTCCCAAATCCGTTTTCCACCTTATTTCCATTCCCAAACACTCCATTTGCTCATATATTTCTTCCCCACCACTGCTGAGTACGAACCAAAACACCCAAAACCATCAAAATCCTCCACCATATCACCAATCCGGGGTTGTTTCGCAAGGGGCAAACGTTAACCAAACATATAACAACATCTTTTGTAAGTTTTCCAACATGCATTTCATCACATTTCATTCAATTTGGTGTCTAATCAATAATTAGGCATTTTATTAAAATTTATTTTAATTCAAATTTTAGTGAAATAGAAGCTAGGAATTGAACTACCAAATGCTTCCCATAGGATTAGGATGATGTATTGCAACTCAAATTTAGTATAACATATCATTTTGTCAAAATCATTAATCGCCCATAAACCCTTGTTGAATTTTGATTTTCAAAAGGCACATTGTTGATATAACTCTTAAAAACTATTTAAAACTTACTACATTACATTGTTTTAATGTTATAAACAATCAAAACATACTTTTCAATTCGTTATAAAATGGTTCATGAAGACAACATGGACGTTTGGGTCATGAACAAACTATAACTATATGTAGTTATTTGAAACTTAAAACTAGCTCATAAAATTTGTTAATACTACTAGAATCAATAGATGTCATCAAGATATATAATCAATATATATATTGATGTTTTAGGATAATTTTATCTAGTTAAGGGAGCGTTTGGTTTATCTCGAAAAAGATATTTTTGAAAACTAAAATTCGCATTTTAATCCTTTAAACAAGCTTATGTTGTGTCAAACTCTTATGAAATAGAAGATATATAATCTAATATATATCTAGCCTTACTTTGAAATGAATTATGATATCATACTCTTTGACGTCATATATTCTAAACGAGTTTAAAATCAAAAAATACAAGGAACATTGTGAAACTACTTCATAGAATATTTTTTTTTGTGTCGAAGTAGAATTTCGTTCCACAAATATTGCATATATATATATATATATATATATATATATATAACATATGCATGATAGTTGTTTCTATATTAATTTTATTTTTGTTGTTATATTGTTTAGGTGAAAATGCCTAAGACCACGGTTGGTGATGTCTCCAAAACTAAACAATACATTCCAAATGTCTCTTCTACTCCCGGCATGTCTCCTTCAGTTGCATGTTTCTATCGTCCCATTGAAAATAGAAACATTCACGAAGGAAGAATTGTCGATCCATCTTTCTATGAATCTGATCAAACCGAACGAATGTTCTCCAATATTCGTTTTGAATGTCTTTTCCAAATCAACGAACCAATCATTCCTCATTTTATCCTCGACTTCTATAACCAAGTGACGGTGCAAACCGATCCCTATGGTCATCTCCTCATTTCCTTCATGATTCAAAATCAATTCATCACTCTCACTCTTGCTCAATTTGGACAAATTCTTCGAATCCCATACAACGGCCAAGCCGTTTTCTCAAATGAATGGGATCTTTTCTCTCTTGAAAGAAATCGTCCTCAAGATGGCTCCTACTATTCTGAGATTCCTAGTCCTGAAGACATTCGTCGAATGCTTGAACTAGAACGTCGTACGACTAGTCGAGTAATCAAGTCGAAGAATGTCGATATTCATGCAAATCAAATCCTCCTCAAAGAGCTAAGCCAAGATATGAAAAAGTGGGAAGAACTCATTCGCGAGAATGCGTTCGGTACTGGTGGTTACCGTGATCATGTCACGGCGAGCATTGCCCACATGTTGTATTGTGTAGTTGCTGAAGAGCAATACAACTTGGCTTATCTTTTTATTCATCGAATCATGTCCGCCAAAAACACCCCAAATGCAAATCTTCCTTATGGTATGTTCCTCACACGACTTTAACATTACCCAAATCTTCAACGAGATTACTACGTTCATATCCTTCCTACTTTGAACCAACTTACTCATGTTCGTACTCGTCGTTCTCGAAGTGACAAAGGAAAATCTCGTGTTCCTTTGTATTCTAGGCCTCGTGGTTCTACATCTCATCGTGAGGATGATGATGATGAGGAGGAAAACACCTCACGTGTTAGTACTCCATCCCCCACGACCTTTGTTGAAAATCTTTCCGATATTGACGATACCGAGTATCAAGTTCCTCTTCCTCATAAACGTACCGATGAGCTTCTCTTCACTCGTCAAACGTCCATCATCAACCGTCAACAACAAATACATGAAGAACTTCGAGGAGGATTCAAATCCGTTGGGAAGATGTTTAGGAAGATGCTTGGAAAGAAGAAGAAGTAGAAGATATTGACGTATTGCTACTTGTTATTATTTGTTTCTATTAGACATTTGTATGGTTTGCTATTTGTCCGATTTATTCGGAAATACTTGTGTTATTTCTTGTTTATCTCTTGAATGATGTTTAGACTTTAACTATTATCATGCTACTATCTTAATGTTATGCTATGCTTCTTTTCAATGTGGATTATAATATGTTAATTTGCATGCAAAATTTGGTTATATATATGTTTATATATTATCATTCCTAGAGTATATACTTCTAATAGAGCTTGCTGGAAAAACACACTTGAAAAATCACCAAATTATGCAAATTTTGGGTTTCTGGTCGTCTGGGAAAACACCAGATGGGCGGCCCCCTTAATTCCCTAGGCGGTCCCCTTAATCATTAAGGGGGCCGGCATACAATTAAGGGGACCGACCATCTGGAACTGGGTTCACTGTTTTCTTTTGCATCTTGAGAACCCTTTCTCTAGTATCAGCTACCATTTCCCATTTTAACCCAACTGATTTTAGAATCTCATTCAACCATTTCAAATACATACCAAAAACAACCATTTCCATACTATAAATTCCCTCCATAATCACCATTCTTCATCTCATCATTCATCATCTAAATCATCATGACTCCACCAAGAACCTCACACTCCAAAGCCTCCAAGAAACAAAAGCTTGTGGTCATCCCCCCAAAACAACTCTTCATTGACTTAACAAATGAAGACAACAAAACCCCATCACCTCCACCCAAATGCTCATCCCCAAATGCACCTAATGCACCATCTAAAACACCTTCCACTCATGGAACTTCCTCATCCTCCATACCCTCAACCTCATCAATCAATGACTACATCAACTCACACTTGTCACCACAAGTATCATCACCACTTCCTACACAAGAACCTATCTCCACCCATCTTACCATCTCACTTTCACCAATAACACCTCTTGATGCTCATCTCTCATCTCCACCAATTACACCACCATTCTTTGCCAATCCCGTGCCTTGGAGGTTACTTGAATCCCATGGGGATACTTGTCTTTGTTGCATCCACAACCGCACCGTCATCTTTGGCCTTAGAGATGAAATTCAATATATGTTTTCATATATTGAACATTTGCTTACCAACCCACCACCACCACCAACTCCACCATCCCCTCTAATCATTCCTCCACCACAATTCTCACCCATTCCTCCACCATCACCATCATGCTCTCCAAATTAAGCATTTGATATGCTTAATAAATAAAGCCTCTACCACCCTTTTGCTTGCAAGCTCTATGAAGACCATGTACTCTTTGCATGATGATGTATTTTCCTAGTTGTTAATTTGTGCACTAGCTTTTCTACTTGTAATCCTTATTGCTACTTGTATGTTGTGTCTTGCCACAACCATTTCTTTAATATGAATGCTTTCTTTCAACCATGCTTATTTTTTTCTTATCACCTAATATATGTTTGCATGAATATACTTGTGCTTCTAATATTTTTGTTTTGCAAAGCATTCCATAGCTCATTCTCTTGGTGCCCCCAAATGAGGGGGAGTACACATCAAGGGGGAGATAGCTTCCCGTCAAATTTTCACATTTGAAAATTGTCGGCATAACCTTTTTGATTCTACAAAAAGGGGGAGAAGTAAATATAAACTCACAAAAATACTTGTTTAAAAACTAATTTTTGAGTTAATGAGTTTAAGTTTTGTGATCATCAAAAAGGGGGAGATTGTTGATATAAATAATGTTTAAAAATGTTATTAATAACTCTCAATAAACCTATGTTTTGATAATCACAAAACTCAAATCAAATTAAGTCAAGATTAAGACGTAAACAAGTATTTGGTAACAAATATTTACCTCTACATCTAATATCACTTAAGGTATGCATAAACTAAGCATCTTATGCATTACATGATCAAAGGAAACCTTGTCTTAAGACATAACTTTTTATAAAATGATATTAACATTTTATATATATTTGTAAATCATTTTTGGTATTGTTATATTAAACTACAAAGATATGATTTCAAATTTCCAACCAAAAAGGGCAAATTTTATCCAGAAAAACTTTTCCAACGTTCAGGAGGGCGGCCCCCTTAATTTTACTAGGCGGCCCCCTTAATCATTAAGGGGACCGCCCCCTAATTAAGGGGACCGGCACGCTCCAGAACAGTATTTTCTGGCCCTATAAATATTGGATCATTTCACATATTTTTCTCACCTTTTTGCACTATAAACTTTCTGATCCAACCTCCATTTCTAGATCTAAAATCCTTAGATCATATAATTCATAAGTCTTTGTTTCCAAGTGATCCAAAGCTTCATCCACTCAAGTGCAAGAAGAAGAACACTCCTCTACATCCATCTAATTGTAGTAGTGTTGTGATTAGCTAGTTTCATATTGTAGTAGTGTTAGATATTTGTAAAAGTGTTGTGTGAATTTGTTGATTGTAGAAACTAGGTGTGTTGTAAAGTAGTTTAGTAGTTGTGACTTAGTTATGCATAGAAGAAGGTGTGAAGTTGACAAGGTGTGAAGAAGGTGTGAAGTCTTGAAGAAGTTGTGAAGGTGTGAAGCCTTGAAGAAGTTGTGAGATTGGTTCTAGCTACGATTAGAACTCGACATTTAGCTTAGTGTCGTTAACTCGTGTAAGCCAAGGTGTGTAAGGTTTCTCCACCATAAGGAGTTTGTTCACATAGTGAAGAAAACTCTCGAGTGTGGTACTCGGGGAGTGGAGTAGGGCAAGGAAGGTGTCCTTGGAGCCGAACCACTATAAATTCGCGTGTTGTTGTTTGATATTTCTAACTCTATATTTTCTTCATTACATTTCAATACTTTCATTATTAGATTAGAATTGCTTATATTGGTTGTCACTTGAATTCACTTGACATCGAATCGAAAGTTTTTAATAAGCTACAAAATATTTTGGTAATAAATTTAAAAAGGACGTAAAACTATTCAACCCCCCTTCTAGTTTTCCACAATATGCTTATTAGCTTATTTATTTCTTGTTTCTAAATGCTTATTTATGTTTGTTGTAACTTTTATGCTTATTTTGTGGCCTAGATAGTAGTAGTTTCTAGTTTTGTGTCTTAACTGTCTAAATTAGCTCAACATGGCTTATTGTGGTTAGCCTATTGTAGGTATTTGTTTTTGGTTACTCAATGCTTCTTACATCATGACAGAGCTTACTTGATACTCACCTTCCAATTTCCAAAGCTAAATCACTCACTTCATTTGAAATTCAATTTACAGACTTGCATTAGGGGTGTTTGGATCTGCATGTACCAATGTGTTCTTGTTGATTGTTGTTGTTGTTTCATGAATAGACATAGTACATTAGGTTATAATAGCTTAGTTGTGTCATAAAAATCAGTAGCTATTAGTAGAAAAGTCAAAATCCCATGCAAATCACCCTCAGTTGTTAACTATTAGGTCTTAGGGATAGTTATCCCATCATTTCACCTCATAGATAGAAGTTCTAGCCTAATTTAGTTTAAATGTAGCTTAATATAACATATTGAATTAGTAGGATTAATTTCAAGTTCATTTTAGTCAAAAGTTCATCACAAGTGAAAAAGTCAAAATTGCATGTTTTCAGTTTTTTCCAAATCTTGCATGATTTTTCTAGATTTTTGTGTTTAGAGTTAGGACATGAAATTGTTACTAGCTAATCTCCCCCACCTCATCTTTGAAGTTCCATGGTCCCTCTATTTTTGTGATTTTTCTGGTGGGTCCCAAAGACCCTTAAACACAGCTGCAGGGCAAGCATTTCCCCTGTGCAGCAGACCCCCATCCACCACCACCACTTTGGTGGTTCACTTTGGCCATCACAGTGGGTCCCACAGGCCCCCTCCTTGGTTCCTTGGACTCCCCTCCTGGCCCCCTCTCCACTGCAACCACATTTTTGAGCTCTAGCTCAGTGGACCCCACCTGGAATAACCCCTTTTGTTTGTCCCTTTTCTGTGTTTAGCTTAAAACTTCAAGTGCTTATTTCTTGTTCTTATTAGCTTATCAGTGATTATTTTTTGTTGTTCCTAGCTTATATAAGTCCATTTAACTCATCTGAACCAAGTTTTACCTCTATGGACTCCACATAAGCTAATTTGAGCTTATTTTCTAGTTTGGTCAACCAAAGTCAACTGTCAAGCTTTTAAGCATGCATTTGGCTTAATTTTAAGTTCTGAAAAAGTTGTTTTTGTAAAAGTTGTTTGTTTTTAGTGTTAAAATAGTTTTGTAAAAGAAAAATCAGAAAAATCAAGTTTTAAAATAAGTGATAGTTTTTATTTAATGTAATTTATCTTTTTAATTTATCTTTTTAGATTTTTATTAAGTAACTTGCACTTTTATATTTTTCTTAAATTTCTTTTATGTTAAAGTAATTTTTGTAATTTTTCCAAATTTAAATTTTTTAATTTAGTATTAATTAGATTTAATATTAGCTTTATTAATAATTAATTAATAATTAAGTATTAAATAGCAAAATTAGTTTTTATAAAGTAAACCCTAGTTTTTATATTTTTCCTAGCTTTTATAAGTTATAAAATAATTTTATGAATTTTCTTATAATTTCTATTGTTCATCTTCTAGTTTTTATAATTTAAATATTTTAATTAGTAATTAATTAATATTTAGTTTAATAATTAGTAAAATAGTGTAAAAATAGGTAAAACAAACTTTTTATAATTTTTTAGGATTACTTTAATGGTTAATTAGATTTATAAAAATTTTCATAATTATCTAGGTCTTTTTAGTATTTTTAATAATTTTAATTAGTTTAATTAGGTAATTAGTATTTAATTAGTTATTTTATAATTTTAGAAATTTAAATTTCATTTTTCTAGTGTCTAAATAATATTATATTATATTTAAGTTATTTTAATATTAATAATTAGTATTAAATAGTATTTAATTAATATTAAATAATTAATTAATGTAAAAATTTATTTTCTTTTTCTAAAAATTTTCTTTTATCCTTAGGTTTGTAAAAAAGTCATTTTCACCCCCTGTGGGTTTTCAGATTTCAGTTTTCACTTTTTATTTCGTACGTTCACGTAAATTTAAATTAAACGTACGCATTTTTAGGTTTTAAACGTTTATGATTTTTCCTAATTTCCAGTCTTGTTCACATAGCTTATTTAAGCTATTTCATTGTATATCTCAGTAGTGTAATCAATCTCAAACCCCTTTATGTCCATATTCACCCGATCACAAACCCGTTTGAATACAATCCACACCTCGTCGGGACATAACGACCCGGGGAAACACTATATTCCGCGGAGATTGACTCTAGGCTGTTTGACCTAGTTGACCATCCTTTGGTCAATTTAGGTTGACTGTTTGGAGCCAATCAAATTTTGGCGCCGCTGCCAGGGAGGTTGTGTGCGTATCCAAACGTATTTGAAGATTAGTGATCTTTGGATATTCATTCCTTTGTATATTTACCATCCTTGTTCATATTTTCTTTTCATATAAAAAACAAAATGGTTCACGAAAACATTTTAAAATCAGTTTTTAATGAACACAAAAAACCCAAAAACATTTTCTTTCTTATTTGTATATAAAATGTCTTTCCAAAAATCCAAAAGTATCCATCTTTACCCTCCTACCCTTTTGATTCTTCATTCCTTACCCTCCCAAACCTTTTGATTCTTTCTATGTCTCATCCACACCTTTTGATTTGCCAGTGATGTGGTAGTTCTTATAATGGTGGTAATTGCTCCGGTTGTGGCATGGTAGAGTCAGGAAACGGGTCTATCTATAACCAAGATCCCTATTCTTACCATGACACAAATGATTTATTCCATCAGCTACCACACCATGAGACTCAACAGTTTTACTGTTGTGAGTACTGTGGTGGTTCACACTATAGTTCTGATTGTCAATCGGGAAACACGCTTGTCTATGAGCAGTTTCCTGATAACGGTTATGACTCTAGCACATACGACTCACAGCCACTTCAGTTTTACTGTTGTGATTACTGTGGAGGTCCACACTTCAGCTCAGATTGTCAATCGGGGAATCCATATCCTTGTGACAATTTTGACACACCTTATTTTGACCAACCTCCACAGTACCAAATGAATCAAGCACTTCTTCCAGAAATGCAAAATGTACTGGAATTACTTGATGAGCTTAAGGGTTTAGTTAAAGACTTTTCCCAAAAAGACACTCATAAAAAATCCATG
>JARVZY010001242.1:0-22227 GCA_030686995.1 Artemisia argyi | reverse complement strand
CACATCTCATTGCAAGGGAAGAATCACAAGAACCTAATCCACTCTTTTGATTGTGTCAAGAGTCTTCTTATCTTTACCTTTTCTACCACAATGGAGTCTCTAGGTTAGGTTATGGCTTGGTTGAATAAACAAACACTTATTCTTTTAATTTGTTTGTAAGGGAAATCTTGTGTCTTAGTGACCAAGCCTAGATCATTGGGGATCTAGATTGAAGTCTTGTGTCTTAGTGACCAAACCTATATCATTGGGGATCTAGTTGGGGTTTGATAACTCTGGTGGGAAGTCTTTGTCGTGGTCTTAGTGACCTTAGTGGAAGTTGAATCACGAGATTCTTTTGGGTGGTTTCTGAGGGTGGAATACCATTGGGAGTAGCTCCTTCTTAGTGAGCATAGATATTTGGGAATATCGATGGAGTGAAGTTGTAATGGTTTGTAGTCCATCGAAAGGATTATACTTAGTGAATAATATCGGTGTTGTGGATTCGCAACTAGACGTACGGATGGTATAAACTCCCCATCCCGAACCAGTATATATCGTGGTGTCTCTTTACTTGCTTTATCACTGGTACAGAAACTGCTATTGGTCACGCCAAAAATGTGTGACGATATGCATATAGTCACACACGTTTTTTTCATTGTGTGTCACCAAAGGTGCCGCCACCTAGGTGGCATATGGTCACATTGTTGAGTTCGTGGCCTTTTCCATCGAAAAAGAGTGACCAAAACCCCGAATATGTGTGACAAATTAGGTACAAGTTTTGTTGGATTAGTCATTATCAATGACCGTAAACACTTTATAGTCACACGAATTTTTTTTGAGAGTAACTATTTTTCGTCCTTTGGCCACATAAATATATAATATATGTGACATTTGAGATGATCTATTTAAGTAAATGTGTATTTTGTGTGACTATTTCCCGTCCTGTGGCCACATGAATATATAATAAATGTGACGTTTGTGATGATTTAGTCACATAATGACTGTTGTTTTTCTGGAGTTAGTCACATACAATTTAAAACAAAGTGGCCAAAAGTGTTTATAAGTGTGACCATATGCTGTTTAAAGTGAACAAATGTGTATTTTGTGTGACTATTGATCATCCAATGGCCACATGAATTTTATGTTTGTGTCGCCTTTTGTAATATTTAGTTACACAACGCATGCTTTTTTTGGGTATTTAGTCACATGCAATTAAGAAAAAAGTGGCCAAAAGTGTTAATAAGTGTGACCATATGCTGTTTAAATTGAAGAAATGTATATTTTGTGTGACTATTGATCATCCATTGGCCACATGAAGTTTATGTTTGCGTGACCTTTTATAATATTTAGTCACACAAAGCATGTTTGGTTTGGGTATTTAGTCACATACAATTACGCAAACAGTGGCCAAAAGTGGTAATAGGTGTGACCATATGCTGTTTAAAGTGAACAAATGTGTATTTTGTGTGACTATTGATCATCCAATGGCCACATGAATTTTATGTTTGTGTGGCCTTTTGTAATATTTAGTCACACAACGCATGTTTGTTTTGGGTATTTAGTCACATACATTTAAGCAAACAGTCGCCAAAAGTGTTAATAAGCGTGACCAAATGATGTCTAAAGTGCAGACATGTGTGTTTTGTGTGACTAATGTTCACCCAATAGTCACATGAATTTTTATTTTGTGTGGCATTTTGTAATATTTAGTCACACGTCGAATTAAACAAAGAGTGACCAATAATGTTAGTACTGTTGGTACTGCTGGCGCAGAGTTACTACTGCTAGTACATATATAAAACAAAATGTATATAAATGAACCAAATATATATTCAATTGTATTTCAAATTGAATAAAACTCGAATGTATATAAATGAACCAAATATACATACAATTGTAATGTCTTATATACTCAAATTCTCAACTACCATAAGTTAAAGCCTTTTGACTCTTCGCCGCCTTAGCTTGCTTTTGCACGGCTGCACTAGAGACATATGTTCGCTTCAGTTGTAATTTTGGTCCAGGATTGATTTCACTAATCTTTGTTATCGTAGTTGGTGGTGTAACCTATAGTAAACAAAAGACGCTTGTATCAAACATTGAATTAAATATGAAGAATTATATTTATGTAGGTTAAAAAAAACAAGTGTATGTACCTCCTCTTGAAGAACAACTTGATCCTTTGGCCATGCAAAGATACCACCTATACCTTCCTTAACTGTCTTTTTCCCATTATTTGCTATGTCCGGTATGAATGTTGCATCCACTATCGATGAATCAATTGATACTTTGTAGAAATCATTTGGGAGTAGATGGTACTTGAACAAAGAAGGAAACGTGCTGAAGATGAGGCCAAAACAAAAGCACTCTTGGAATCTTGGGATGAAGAAAGGATTAAAGGTGATGCTGATATTGCACTGATGAAACAGCTCAAATAAGAAGTCCAAGAGTACACTCAATAATAAAACGATGAATGGAAGAGGAATTATGAAGCTGAAAGGAAGAAATTTTATCTCAATCAAAGAAAGAAGAGAAAAATGCTCAGTCGTCCAACAGTTAAGCAAAAGAGGAAGTACTATGAGCACTATCTAAAGAATATGAGGGGTTGGAAGCTTTTTCAATTAAAGCGATACTCAAATGACGAGATCTTCAAAATGTATGAAAGAGCCAAAAACAGTGGTTGAAAAAATAGTCAATGTGCAGTCATGACTAATAGACTAAACTCAGTTAAGTGAATATCAAATTACATAAGTTATCAGAAATGTGTGACCATGTGTATCGAATTGTGACTACTCTTAAATAATGTGTGAAAAATATAACTATAATTTAGTCACACAAAAACTCAATGTGACTAATATCAAGGTTAATAATAGCTAACTTCACATTTGGCTATAAATAATAGTCACATGAATATTTCACAATGTGACTATTTTGAATGTATTGGTCACATATAATACCCTTATAATGTGACAATAAACATCATTTAGATACACATTTGTGATATAGTGTGACTATTATAAAGCCTATAGTCACATGATCGTGCTTAAATTAAGTGTGACTATACACATTAGGATTTGGAAAACAAACACACACTAAACTTTAGACACACATATTAACTTACGTGACCATATGTATCGAATTTCAGTTACACTTAATCATGTTTCTATTGTTTAGTGTGACTATATATGACATTTGGTCACACTCTTCAAGTGTGTGACATATATATTTGTCACTATAAAATGCATATCGTGACTAACGCGTCAAACTTACTTTTCAGTTGTCACACATTTCAAATGCTATGTGGCTAAATATTCAACAAAGAATAGCAGTCACGTTTAAATAATGTGTGACAAACTTAACTATATAATTTAGCCACATACACAATTATTTCATGTGACCATATATCTATTTTGGTCACACTGTTCAATTGTGTGACATATATTTGTCACATATGTATATATATATAGTGTGACTAATGTTTCAAGCTAATTTGTATCTGTCACACGTCCCGAATTAAAAGTGACTAAATAATCGAAAAATATTTACCAGTTACCCTCTAGTCACATAAATACACAAATGTGTCACATATATTTTCCGAAATGGACACACAAGTCGGATCAAGTATGGCTGTTTATTTTATTCTCGTACATTTAGTCACGTAAATATGTTACAGTGTGACAGTTCAAAATCGACCATGTGTGACGAAAGGCCAAATCTGTACTAGTGTATATACTTTGGTTGTGATTGTTATTGTATTACAAACCACTTATTGATCTTTGAGGCAAGTATTTAAACTTCGAAGAAGCCGAAAAGACCGTATTCACCCCCCCCCCCCCCCTCTACAGTTCTACAACGCCTGTCTTCAATACCAGTATCATCGTTGTGATAATCGATAACATATGTATTGACTCGGTTTCTGCCCTAAGTGTATTGAGGGTTTTCATTTCTTTTAACCTTTTCATAACTTATTTATAGGAGTAGCGCACTGAAACATACACTAAGGTACTCTTTTCGAAATTCCAGTTGTGCACTAAGATGGACATAAGTCATATTAAAGTGCGAGTTATGAAATGAGGTGTCCATATGTCAAAAATTTGAAGTTCGAGTCCTAAGCTGAAATACTTAAAAGTCATTAAGAAATTTTAGAGACGACATGTTTTAGAAAAACATTATTTGGATACATGAAGAACTCTCGCTCAAGCATATTTACATTTTCGTATAATTGTTGAATGACATTTCTATAAATGTAAATAATATTGATTACACGAGAGACATGTCGTAAAAGAATATTTTTGTATTTTTGATTTTATAATGTTATCGGATTTTTGAAATTTATATTTTTGTATTTCCTTTTTGTTTGTTTTTCAATTTTTGTATTTTGTATTTCTACAATATTTAAAGCGAAGCTTTTGAGATAGAATTAAGAAGACACGAGAATACGTTCTAACTGCTTGGGAGTTAGGCTTTTCATTCCAATTCGGTGAACTAGATACTCAAACTTTTCTTTTGGAAAGGCTTTTTAAATAGGTCAACCAATTGGTATCCGTCTTCATGAAATAAAGTTCAACGCTACCTTTTTCAACATGCTCTTTGATAAAAGTACCCAAATTCTAATTTTCTCAAAAATTAGGCGTTTTACAAAATCTTTTAGATCCGAACAATTAAACGTACACGAGGTCTATCAACTAACAAAAGTTAATTTACAGATAACATAGAATTTTTTAAAAATCCTCAAAATTAACGGAACCCTAATTTCTTGAAAAACAATTTTAAAGCAAGATAGATCGTATATGCTTTGATACCATGTAGAAAAACACAACTAGACTAAAACAAAACCTTTATTATTTTCAAGATAAACAAATACAACCAAAACTGATCTCAATCAGTTTGCAAACAAAACAACCATGTCACCAAGAATCAATACATATCTCAACTAATAACCAGAAACAACCAAAAGATCACCACAGCTATTATGGTATGATCCTAATACTTAGATTGATATTAGTTATATTATAATCAACTGGAAAATAATACCGAATGAAATAAGAACAGATCAAGATGATCTGATCTAACTAGGGTTTGTATGTGTGAGAGTTATCAGTTTGAAAGAGAAAGTTGATATCAAAAAGTGAGAGATAAAGCTGAAGGTTTAGGGTTCAGCTTAAATACATTAGCACTTAAATTTTGACATATTGCACATCCAAGTCCTCAAGATTTTGCAAAATAACCCTTTCGTGTTTCTGCATTATTATAAGTGCGAGATGTCTTCCAACTTTTGTTCAAATGCAGCAAGGAATACAACCATAACATAAAAAGTGACAAAGTTAGTCCTTATGGTTTGTACCTGATATCAGATGATATCCGTACTTTTCAACATGTTTGTTCTCTCTTTCCTAAACTCTTTCATTACTTTACTTCGATATATATTGCTTACTTGTTTATACATGTATAAACATGTTCGTTTCGGGAATTAGGGTGGTATCTATATTCAGTTACAGTGATACGCTGAATGGAGATCTTAGCTACGAAGAAAAAGTGTCCTGAGTGAAGATGTGTTTGAGTGTTGGCATACAAGTTTCAGAATTGGCCTCTCGTTTAGTTAGCGGCATTTACGTTTTAAAGTTTTCAGCAAAGGGTGATTTTGTTTACTAAAAAATTTCTGAAACCAATTAAGCATCATCTCGTGGTTGATATATTTTTGTATAATCTGTTTTCGTTGGGATATGAAGTTTGGTCGTTTGAGATGATTTACCACTAGCTAGCTTGTTGGATGAATGCACGAGTACGTTGATGCGATTGTATAAACTTATAATAATAACCAATGGGCTTGTGGTCCACTGGGCATGTCTTATTCAGTTAAGCGTGCCTAGTGGAGAGTAGTACCGGTTTGGGTGACCAAACCGGGAAGTCCTCCCTTGTGGACCACTGCCCTGTCGGTACGATTTCAAAGTCCTTCGATGAAGGTTTCAACCCACAAGGGTTCGAATCTGGAGAAGGCAGGGTTTACTTCAATTTAAGTGTCGTGCCTTCGGGCGGCTTAAGTTGAAGGTTTTCCCCCCATCGGGTTTCAAATTGGACTTTGATTTCCCCAATGAAAATCAATTTTCAAAAAAAAAAAAAAAAAACTTATAATAATAAAGTTCTCTTTTACGCAACAAAAAAAGAAGTAACATGAGTACACTTAGATTTCCGTGATCTCTACAATTTGCTCTCCGACGGTAGTTTGTAAGTAAAATAAAAATATAATAATTATCGCTATGACATTCTCAACTTTTTTTTGACATCGTATTTATCAACCAAAGACTCGCATTTTAACAAATCATAAAGATTATAACAAAGAAAAACATAGTTTTCTTCTTCAAAACAAGACACTTTTATCTTGTAATATCCACCAAACATTTCAAAAAGACACAATCCCATTTTCTTAAATTGCAGTTTTGACAACCATAATAAGGACTCCAAGCATCATCTATTGTTGCTTCAATGGGTTCACTAACTTCACCATCGTCATCAACCTCTCCTGCGGCCGAAAACTTTCCTAGATCATCACCCGTCTCTGTCACACTATCCACTGAAATAACCGAGCCCCGTCATGAAATTTACGCTATATTTTCTTACAAACAACATGTAGATGACGTGAATGTTTTATGTGTCATGGGGTGTTATGACCTATCGCTAAACACATGGAGTCACGAGTGTTTCGTACCAGGGATAGGCGAGAACCATATTTTGAAAGGATTCGCTATGGTCTCAGTTGGAACGTCGATTTATATCATTGGTGGTAGCGTGCACAAACGATTTAAAGGTGGAGAAAATAGTCCTGCAACTCTTATAGACCAAGGTGTTGGAGTAAGGTCACTAGTGTTACGTTATGATGTTGTTACCAAAGAATGGTTTACGTGCGCCCCCCTTATGACACCAAGGTATGATTTCGCGTGTTCCGTTTGTGACAACAAGATCTACGTGGCAGGGGGACAATCCACCCTAGAAGTTGCAATGGGTGTGTCATCTGCTGAAGTGTATGATGTGTTAGTTAATGAGTGGACTCAGTTACCATCTATGACTACCGTAAGATATAAATGTGTAGGCGTTACTTATCAAAGGAAATTTCACGTCATTGGAGGATTCACTTCTAGCGGAAACAATATGCCCTTTATGGACCGTTGTTCTGCTGAAGTGTATGACGTTGAAAAGGGAAAGTGGGACCATGTGAACGGAATGTGGCAACTAGACATTCCACCTAATCAGATTGTCGTCATAGACGACAATTTAATTAGTTCTGGGGATTGTCTTAATGTTTGGAAAGGTCAGATTGAGACATATGACCGGAACCTTAATTTATGGTACCCTCTTGAAGGGTCAAGAAAGAGAGATTTATTATCTTTTTCATGCCCATCATTTGGGAATGGAAATGGAAACGAAGGACGGAATGTAGAGTTACTTGAACGAATATGTTTGACCATGGCACCTATAGGAACATATTTGTATTTCTTGGCTGGTTATCGAGTGGCTGGGGACCAATCTTCTTGTTGCACGATGTCACTGGTTCATAGGTTTGACACATCAGCGACGAACAACCAATGGGAAACTTTCGAACCAACGCAAATAGACGGCGAGAGAGAACTTTGTAGCCACTGTTGCGTTGTTCAGCTTCCGTGACATCTACGATATATACATGACCGAACAGAAAAGAAAGAAAATCGTTTAGCTTGTGTAAGGCATACAAATAAATTTTTAGTTTAGTTCATACCAGAAAATGAATCATAAACCAACGAACTGTATGAGAGAGATATGTCACGTTTGCACTTCCTCGCATCGTTGGATTCACAATTTTCATTTTGTTTGTTTAAGAATAGTTAATGGAGTTGTATACGATACCATATTTGAATTCTCCGTATTTGTTATTTTCGTTTTTATTATTTTTTGTTATTTTCGTTTTTATTATTGCTGATTTAACTTTCGAAAGCTGCTTCTAAACTAAAAATGCAGTTACATATTGCAATGACTAGAAACGCGATGAGCAAAGGAGTAAAATGATCATTTTATAAAATATAAATGCACAATGGATCATATGCGAACCAAACATCAAATTGATGGAAGACACGAAACTTGCAAAATATTTCGATAAGGAGTAAGTAATTTGGGATGGACAAAAAACGATGTGCACTTCATAAAAATAAGGATTTATTTATTTATTTATTTACTTCTTTAATTACTATAACAACAGGGTCGTCCCGTAATTTCGGTGACCCTAAGCAATACAACAAAGAAATTCCATTGCATATGACCTTGATTATATGATTCATTTGTGTTTAATATATAACGTATTTTATGTATAAGACCAAGAAAAACATGACCCTTGTAAAGTGGAGGCTCAGTGTGATATCACCACTTGCACACCCTTGTGCTCCCTCTGAGTATAAAGAAATATCCATATGAATTACGGACACCAAGAAACCTCCCTTGATCCACACCTAAACGCATATACATTTATATACCGCTCAATTTTCCTTATAGTACTTGGACCTGTAACCAATTATGGGCCTAGGAGGATTTTTGTAAGGATTTTTGTAAAAAATAAGGATTTTTGTAAAAAATAGTTCGTGTCCAATCTCAACTCTTGACTATTAGTTTGTTAGGACATGAGACAACTGTCTAGGGTTGGTTCTTAAGAAAGGGTTAAGTCGGCACCTGATGGTGCATGGCCAAAGTAATCCCATCGATGTACATTTTTTCATATAATTTTTATTCCTGGTTCCATCACTTCCTATAACAACTTTGTTGAGATATTTCCCCACAGTTATTCTATATAAAAATAGAAAATATATGAATCTTCATCACATAAATCTTCTTAGCACACCGGTTTTGTATCATCATCAAAACTTTCTATTATACAAGTTTAGTATCGTTGCCATATGGGTTATGACATAAGACATGGGTGTTGAAAAATACCCGAGAAACTGACAAACCGAATGAATTGCTCAATCAAGAAATGAAAAAACTCATAACCGAAGAAAACGAAACCGAAAAAACCGAAATAAAAGAAATCCATTTATCACGGTTCGGGTTTAATTTTTATTTTGAGATATCCGCTGCTTACCTAACCGAATCCCGTATCATATACATGAAGATTTTTAACTAAATATTCAAATAAGTGTATAAATATTTAATTATATTATTACACTGGTTTTGTGTAACGACTTTTTGGCTCCTAATGTAAACATTTACTAAACATTAATGCGTGAAAATTGATTAATATGATTGTATCCTACAATGACGAAGCTAATATTCTCATATTGGGTGGGCCAAAATAATTCTTCACAAAATTAGTTACGTTTAGAAAACTTATTATATTGGTTGTAGTAACAATATGAACTTATTTGTAATTTGATAGATCATAACATCAAAAAACGACACCGGATGAGACTGTGCTAATGTTGTAAGCTTGATAAATTAAGTCTAATCAGATGTATTAGTGATATTATATGTAAAATAAGTAAACTATTGAAGGGTCAAATGGTTTAAATATTCCGTGGGTGGGCCAAATCCGTTCTAGTGTGAAACAAAATGCCAAAATAACATAAGAAGTATACATGTAGTCAATGGCTTTGGGTTGGCCATGGCATACCCCACTCAAAGAGTGGCTCCGTCTCTGGTATCCTATAAACGTCAAATACATATTCTTTCTTATTGTGTTATGTATTTGTATTGAATGCAATTATTCTGACGAGATAATTTTAATATGTCTATAATATATTTAGTATTATTTAATTATACTAAAATGACATTTGACGTTCTAGATCATGTTATTGTTCATACAATTAAACACGGTTAAATGTCCAAAATGATTAACCATGATCTGAGCCTTCGATAACCGCGCATTTTGCGTACCCACATGTCTAATTACTAGCCTAGTATAATTTGGTTTCGGGTTGTAAAAGAACTTACCCACCTTGCGATAGATAATTTAAATCATCTAATAACTAACTAGACTAAACTGTCCCGTGTAAACCCAAATTCAAAAATCAAAACCCATCATGCAAACTATTGAAAAAAAGATGATGCGTGTGACTATGTGAATATGTGAACAATTGGAAAAATGCTAGACATACAAAATCACAAACAAAGTTGTGGTCGCTTGAATGTCAGCAAAACTGCTAGTAGTTTATTTTTAGGTACCACAATTAGTTACAGTATTTAACTAGTGTTTCAGTTTTAGTTTGACTTTCTCAATGTTAGAAAAAGAGTCATTTTTTACAATTTAATATAGAACTTTTCTAACTATTCTTCAAAATCAATCTTGGTCCTTGTAACTTATTGGGCCAACTAAATATTGGGCTACATTGAGTTAAAAACCTTAATGTAGTGTTCTTGGGTTACAAAAAACTTTTTAAAGTAAAATGAAGGCCCAGTATCTCTTTTTTATTGAACAAAAGGACTAGTAATCTCCATCAAATAAAAAAAATCCTAGAATTGTTTAAGACAATCAAATCCCTTAAAAGAAGAGAAAGCAAAGTCTTTGTCACGTGACCAACGAAGAGTTTTCAACCGCACAGGCACGTGAGACTTAGGACCACCACCTGAGTGCAAACAGTAAACAGTGAAACTTTTATTTTTGAGCATGAACGGTGAAACTTTAAAACCTCGAAGTTTGAGTACACTTTTATAGACGCCATTTAACAACTTCACATGAACGAGCATTTTAGGCTACACACTCGTGACTCATATTGTATCATTTTTTCGGCTGCTATCTCAGCTTTCTTTCTTCTCAACTTATATTCACCTCTTTCTTTACAGTGATGACATATATTTTTTTTAAACATTCAAACCATTGGAAAAGTAGATTTTTTTGTTGTTTTTGTTGTTTGAATGTCGGTCGCAAACACGACCCATATTGAATCCTTAGTACGACGACCCATATTGAATCCTTAGTCCCACAGTGAGCATAACCGATATTAATATGGGTCAACCCAAATTGCCAACCGATAAATTACGTTCCGCTGCTACTAGCCTTAACTAGAAAGCTAGACACGATTTATATAGTCTTGCGGTGAATTTATAATTGCTTTAAAAGCTAAATTTTACAATCTAGTAATTGCTTAATTTTACTGATTTGATAAAAATGAATATTTTTTTTTGAAAAAACATAATAATAATAATTTTATTATTTACTTAAATGTTTTTAGATATGTTTAGCAAAAGTAGCTGTTAGCAGTAGCAGAGAACAGTATCCACAACTCACTGTTCACCGCTCACAGCTTCATAAAGAAGCATTGAAAAATTGAGTTTTCCTAAAAAATAGCAAAGCTCACAGCTCTCATGCCAAACGAACACTAAAAATCAAAAAGTTCATTGCTCACCGCTGATCACCCCAAAAAGCTTTACGCCAAACATAGCCTAAGATAGCAGGCAAACGAGCAACAAGCTGTGCCGCAACCTTTTTTTGGATGACAAACTCAATCCTACTAAAAATAGAGTTTTGTTTAAAATTACTTTGCACAACCCATTGAACCCTAGACAAAAACCCACTTGCCTCTGGAGCTAAGAAACCAAATGTATCAAAAGCAAAAGGGATAAACACGTGTTGATTTTCTAAACAAGCCTTCTCGTGTTTAGCAACTATGCTCGATTCCGCTTTCAACGCAGCTTGTCCCGCAACAAACCCATTGTCACTGAGCCCAACAAGAGGGGACACCACAATAAGATCCACACAAGCATGTTTCTCCCCGGCCCACCCAAACACAAGTATATCAGTCGGCCGTAAAGTAGACCTCCCTTCAAGCGGATACGTTAGAAAGTTCACAGGGGCCTCCTTTTTAGAAGAAATTCGAGATGCTCGTTTAAGAACATCATACAGAATATTCCTAACCAAATCATGCCTATATTTGAAACCATGTAACTCTTTGCAATGGACCGCATGATCGCCAAAAGAATCCAAACAAACCTTTCGACAGACTGGGCAAGGCTCATCAACTGAAAACAGAGGGATCATCAGCCGGTACTTAAGGATAGGCCGGTACTCCAGAGCCGACATATGTTGGCCTAGTCCTTCGATGGGTATAACCGTAAAGAAATTCTGAGCATGAGAAGCTCGGAGATATTCAAACACTGCTTTTTGACGAGGGTACAAATCAAACTTCACTCCCAAACTTTGAATGATTTCACTAAATAAGCCACACGCCAAAACATTCTGGGCAAGGCGGGCAAGGCTCATCCACTAAATGAATATTGACAATTGAACTGTGTGAATGAGTAAAAACTGAAACAGATTCAATTTTATGAAGAATAAAAAAAGTACCAAATTTTCATTTAATATTAGGTACACACTATCACAACCTTAAACAACACCAATTTACACAGAAAGCTAGACATGATTTATTTCTAAACGCAATTTTACATGACTGTCTGGAATTGATAGTTTTAGGTACACACTATCACAACCTTTACTAATTTAAACGCAATATAAAAGGCATAGCAAGATTCAAGAATAAATTTATATATTTTAAACGTAATATAATTCGTCTTTCCAGTTAATTATTAATACTCCTTTCGTGCTAGAATTCACGTTACAAAAATGGAAAAGCTGCGACCACCTGATTTTTTTTTTTTTTTTTTTTTTTTTTTTTTTTTTTTTTTTTTTTATGTGAGGAATTTGGTCCATATGAGAATTCCAAAGTAATTTAAGTTGGTCCATACCGTAGATCTCAGTTATCCAATAGATATTTGCATTATATCAAACTCTTGGATAAAAAAAAATTACGAGCTTGTTTAATTACGAGCTTCCGAAACAT
Organism: Artemisia argyi; assembly: GCA_030686995.1. NCBI lineage: Eukaryota > Viridiplantae > Streptophyta > Magnoliopsida > Asterales > Asteraceae > Artemisia > Artemisia argyi. The sequence goes on along the minus strand of JARVZY010001242.1, from coordinate 9,457 downwards.
GTCGCACATTAATATCCGGTATGTATTTGCTTTCGATTACTCTATAATAGGGCTGAGCATCGGGCGAAAACCGGACCGGACCGACCAAGACCGGACCGGACCGAGGACCGGAAAAACCATAGACCGAGACCGGACCGAATATGGTCGGTCCGGTCTCGGTCCGGTCGGTCTTCGGTCGGTCCGGTCCAATTAGGCAAGTTTTTTCGGGTTTTTGGTCGGTCCGGACCGGACCGAGGACCGAATTTGGCAAAAAGCTTAGACCGAGGACCGGACCGAATGTTGTCGGTCCGGTCCAGTCGGTCTCGGTCCGGTCGGTTTTGTCGGTCGGTCCGGTCCATCCGGTCCGTTTGCTCAGCCCTACTCTATAATGATTAATGACCGTATGAAAAAATGGGACCGTAACTTTGTACAATGAAAAAAGAAAGGGGGGCCCGTTCAGAAAAATAATTTCATGCTTCTCGAGGTTGTACTGTTGTATTACCGTCCACTCATTTTCAATCAAATTCATCAAGTATGTATCCACTTCTACGCCTATTCCGACACACTCACTCTTTGAATCATTAAAAATCTCTTCATTTTCATCCAACACTATACAAACAAAAACAGTGCAATTCCTTTATGTAAAATGCGTTTGAATTCAATTTGTGTACTTTTATCTCAAAATTATTACATTTTTTCATGATTGTTCATTTTACAATTTGTGTACTTTTATCTCATAATTGTTTATTTTACTTTTTAAGTAAAAATTAAAAAATATAGTAAAGAATATTCTCTTTTAGTAGTTGAAAACTAAAGTTGCCAACTTTTATTAAATTATATATTTCTTGTCTTCTGACAATTATTTTGAGACAGGGAGAGTATAAAGAGGACCCATGATGTAAATATCAAATAGAGTACCGTTCGTCCATGAACTTATACCAAAACAAAACGTTCATCACCCACGATCCTTACTTCCATGTTTTTTATTATCCAAGGTTTCTTTGAGCATTATCCATCAGTCAACTACTCCTAACTTTACAACGTCTTTTTTTAGGTGAGGGCATAATGGTCTTTTTACTGTGTTGTATTATTTATAGCCGTTGTACAGTGTTTTCATTTCCGTATATTACTTTTCTACCACAATTTTCATCCTCACTCACTATTTCTAAACTTTCTCCAAAACCTTTCTTCTCCAAAGTCTTGCCCCTGTCAAACATGGTCCGTTACTAGTGTGGTAGGCAGGCAATAGTTCGCACATCGTGGATAACGATCAACCCAGGGCGTCAATTCCATGCTTTTCTGGATCAAGTAAGTGCATGTTAAGATTATTTACGTTTTTGCATTATTAGCAAAGTACACGGTAACAATGGTGGTTGTTATTTTACTTTAATGACTTGGTGTTTTCATGATTAGGGGTCTTCTTGTCGGTTCATAGGATGGTATGATCCGCAAACGTGTGCTCATTCAACAATGATCATACAAGGCCTTTTGAGGGGAAGAAATGAGCTTGTGGCAATATTACAATCTTCTTAAGCCGATGTGTGAAAGTGGAAGGTTTACCTGGTGTTCAGTTAGATCTTATTCTTGATTATTTATGCACGTGGTTAACTCTTTAGCTTTTCTGTACGATGGTGGTATTTTATGTTTTGTGAAAATATAAGTACTTGTTAGGGGACCATCTTAGGGGGTGTTTCTCTTTTTTGTTAGCTAAGGGATGCGTGGGGCCTATGTGGGACCCACGGCTGTTAAATGGTCTTAATGGAGAGAGTCTCCATTATACCACTCACATGGGGATAGAGGCACTAGTGGAAAAATGGTGGGCTTCACATAAAAAAAACATTATTATATACTTTGTGTGGACCCATTCCCTTAGCTAAGGGAAAAAGAAACACCCCCTTAGTGTAACAACATTGATCAAACAATGATGTAGTATGTACTAATTTTACAATGTTTCACGTTTTCCTAAACTAAAAATGGTAGTAACAATTTGTTATTTTCTAAACAGATTTTAGAACAGTTGACTTGAGTCTCCAATTTGATTATGAATTTAGTTTTTAGAAAAAACTTAGTTTAGCTTATCTTTATGCAGTTAGTTATGAATTTGGTTAGTGTCGACTTTTAATTGTTAACATTTTGTTATGAATTTTATTAGTATTGACTTTTTGGTTAGTGGTGACTTTATGCGCATGGTTATAAACATTGATACCTATAAAGGCTAGTGTAAAAATTTGGTCATTTTGTACTTGTTGATTTGAGTCTTCAATTGGGTACTAGTTAACCATTTTGGCCATTTACAATTGTAGGCATCAAATGTTGACTTTAGGATAATATCACCATATATGACTGGTGAGTGCTTATTCACTCACTTTTTCTTATCCAAAATTATGACTAAAAGAACCAAAGACTAACCTAAATTGCCAAAGAAAGTGTGTTTTTGTGATTGTAAATGTGCAGGTACGGATATTTCATAAAAAGACAAAAATCAAACGAAAACCGGCAAAAACGAGCACGAGAGTGGAATAAAGTCAAAAAGTCAAAGCTGGGATTCACAAAGTCAAAGTAAAGCTCAGAAAGTCCTTCAAGTTTCAAAGAGTGACAAATATGACCCTTGGATGAAGTTTGAAGAGTGACAGTTTTAGTCCTCCAAGTTTCAACAAGTTGTCAAAAATGGTCCTTTGAAGATATCTTGGAAGAGGTGACAACATTTGTCCTTAGAGAATCAGAAAAAATTGCAACAAAAGCCCTTGGATCACATTTATGAAAAATGGCAGGATTAGTCCCTATATTTTTAGATTTGGCATTTCTAGTCCTAGTTTATTTTTATACCAATAGCTGAAAAACTACTTGATCCTAGTCCAAGTCCAAAAACACAGGCCTAGTTTAATAATATAAACCCAAAACCAAAGACAAAGCCCAAAAGTCCCCCTAGCCCATTACCCTCGGTCAACATTTTTTACCCAGGGTCAAACTTAACCAAAATAACAATAAAAATACATTCTCGCCCCTTTTTATCCCAACCCAGAAACCCACAAATCCCTTAGAACCCTAGTTTACTTCACCTTCCAATTAACCCATGTAAAATCAAATAACCATCAATCAACTAATCATTGGTCCTTCTAGAAGGTTCTCACATGAAATGAGTGTGTCAGAGAGAATGTATGTGCTTAGTCAGACCACGTGGACAAATGGCAGCTGATAATTAGACACACCACCTCATTAGTAGCATTGGATTCCCATTCCAGAAGTTTCTGACACATGGCTGATAAAGCAGAGGAGGTGCACGCATGAGGATCGCCAACATGTCATTTTTAGAGCTTCTTATTGGTTGTGCCACCTCACAACATCTAATTCAAGGGCTATGACTGATTTAAAGAAACACAGATGATCCAAGGATGGAAAATTGAGCTTCCAGGACCTTCTGACATCTCTCAACCCCCTCACTCTCATTTTTCTATAAATAGGGTCGATTTCCATTCATTTTGTAAGTAGTTTTAGGTACTGTTATAATGCCAAAATGTTTGCTTAGTTTATAAAAATTGTATTTCCATTACTCTTCTGTAAACATTCAGTTGATTCAATAAAAATTTTAATTTCAGTTTTCATTAAGGTTTGTTCTCTTATTCAATTCAAGTAGCTTATAGTGTATTATAGTCTCAAAAGCTTTAATTCTGTTTTCTTTAGCTTCACAGAAGCCTATTCTAGATTACTTCAAGCAATCTTACTCTTGATTGTTTTCATTAAGGTTTGTTCTCTTATAAATGTTTTCAAAATTTTCTAAATCCAGCTTGCAATCAAGCTAATTGAAGTATAATCAATCTCATACTAGCTTATTAGCTATTGTGAGTGTTTGAATTAGCTTAAATCAGATCCAAACTTCATGTTCATGAATGGTCAATGAAAGTCAAACAATGGTGAAGTTGATGAATCTGGTTTAATTTGGTAGTTCAATCAGAGTAATGGAAGTGATTGGTGTGGAAAACTAGAAGGGGGGTTGAATAGTTTTACGTCATTTTAATTTATTACGAAAACCTTTGTTTTTAAAACTTTGTTTACTTTTAAAAACTTTTGATTCGATATTATGTGAATTCAAGTCTTGCACAATATAAGCAATTATATAACTAATTACTAAAGTAATAATAATGTAAGTAAATAATAAGGAAGTGAGAGATTGAAAGATCTAACCGAGACACGAGGCATTTATAGTGGTTCGGCTACAAGGACACCTTCTTGCCCTAATCCACTCCCCGAGCACCTAGCTCGAGAGTTTTCTTCACGATGTCAACAAGCTCCCTTATGGCGGAGAAAACGTTACACAACTTTCGCTTACACCAATTAACGACACTAAGCTAAATATCGAGTTCTAATCCTAGCTAGAACCAATCTCACACCACTAATCACTACACACCTTCTTTACAACTTCTTCTTCATGACTTCAATCTCTTCACTACTTAACGACTTCTATTTCTTCAAGACTTCAACTTCTTCACACCTTCTTCACAACTAATTCACAAATTGTTCACACCTAAGCACACCACTATCTTCTTCACACCAACAGTACTTATTCACACCACTATCTTCTTCAGAACTTCTTTAATTACACACCTTACTAGCTTTACTCCTTATATCTACAACTATCTAATTAATATTCATAACTTATACACAAATGAATGAATAATATACAAATGGTGATGTAGAAACAACTTAGATGAAAGGATCACACTAAGTTGTAATACTTCTTATCTTGATGGATAGAAGTATTCTTCTCTTTCACTTGAATGGTAGAAGCTTGAATCACTTGGAAACAAAAGCTTATGATTATATGATAAAAGGATTAGAAAGAATAGAAGAGAGGATTTAGATCAGAAAGTTTGAGGTGCAAAAAGGTGAAGAAAAAGTCTAGAGAAAGCCCAGTATTTATAGGGAAAAAGTTACTGTTCGGGAGCGTGGCCGATCCCCTTTGATTAAGGGGCCGCCTAACAAAAAAAAGTTTTCTTCATAATTTTTTTTCCTTTTGTGCGGAAGGTTTTATCTGAAAAATCTAGCCGTTTTTTGGGTAGAAATTTGAATTCAAAATATTTATTTTGAATAAATCATTTTTTATAAATACAAAAACATTTTGTATAGGTTTAAAAATGTTTGTCCCATTTTATAAAAAATGTAAGGTTTGTAAAAATAAAAATTCCTTTGATCATAGAATGCAATAAATACTTTGTTTATTCATACCTTAAGTGATTTGGATGTTAAGTGAATATTTACAACTAAATGCTTGTTTACGACATAATTTTTAGCTCAATGGGTTTACGTTTACTGATTATCAAAACATAGAGATATCGATAAATGTTAATAATGTTTTTAGGCATTATTTATATCAACAATCTCCCCCTTTTTGATGATTACAAAACCTAAACTCATCAAGGCTAAAAATGAATTTTTAGACATGTATTTAGTGAGTTTATATTCACTTCTCCCCCTTTTTGTAGAATCAAAAAGGTTATGCCGACTAGCTTCATAAATGAAGTTAGACGGGATGAAAGCTCCCCCTTGATGTGTGCTCCCCCTCGTTCGAGGGCACCAAGGAATCGAGCAATGGCAAACTCGGCTGCAAAAATACTAGAAGCACAAGCATACATAGAAAATATGCAATATACAAATAACAAGCATAGCAAACAAATATTAAGGATAATGACAATTAATTCAAAGTGATGATGTTAAAGATCCTAAACTGCCAAAGAGAGCCATCGGACTTGCTTGTAACAAAAGGTTGGTTGATTCTTATTTGAAAGTGAAAATCATTAGCATATCTTATGCTTAGATGGTTGATAATTGAGTGTTTGGAATGAAAATGGTTAAGTTAGGGTAAGATTGTTGGATTAATAGAGGTATATGTTTGGGTGCATGAGTGTTGGAAAGTTTGGTGGTGGAGAGTTTAGAGGTGTAGAGTTAGGAGCAGCAGAGGTTGATTGAGAGTTTGGATGTTGTTCAAGCGAGGGTTTTGGGTGAGATCTAGTGAGAAGATACTCAATTCAAGTGAAGTGTTCATTCAATGAAATGATTTGTTTTTGGAGAAAGATGCAACAAGGAAAATTGTTGACATGTTTTGCAACTTGTTTCAAGTTGTGGGGTGATGAAGGAGAGCTAGAGGAAAGTTGTTCCAAGTTGCATTGAGCAAGGTGTAAGGCAAGAAGAGCACAAAGCTCATGGGCTTCCTTGAGTTCTTCAATGAACTTCAAGTGTTCGGAGGAAGGTGATGATGGTAGAGTGTGGTTGTTATTAGGGATGGATGATTGGACATGCAACATAGGGATAACATGTGTGTTGGTAGGAGGTGGTGGTGATACTCTTGTTGGTGGAGATATTTGTGATTTTGGGTAATCATGAACGGATGAGAATGAAGTTGTGGAAGAATAGGATGTTTCAGGAGTGGAAGATGTTTTGGATAGTGGATTGGTAGGTTGAACAAAATTTGAGGTGTTAGGAATGAGATTGGGATTTTTGTTTTGAGATTGAATATGCTCTTCATATGGCTTATGTGGGTGAGATGAAGGTGTATTTTTGGGAACAAGGATGGATGTTTGGTTATTATGATGAGGTTTGTGAAAGGGTTCATTTGAGTGAACATGAGGTTTGTGTATCATGAAATATGGTTTGACCTTCATGGGTTAAGTTGTAGTGGTGATGACACACTTTGTAGAGTGTAGGGAATGTTTATTTGGTTGAATCTTTTTGTGAGGATGACTAGGTGGAGTTATTGGTGAAGATGGAAAATGAGTATCAAGTGATGTGATTTGTGAGAGTGAAAGAGTGATGTTCATGGAAGGGATTTCTTGGTAGGAGGGTGTTATAGATGGTGCATTAGGTGCACTAGGAGATGAAATTTGAGGTTAAGGTGAGTAAAGGTTGTTGATATGTAATGTTGGTGGGAAGAAGAGTGAGGTGTTAGGTATGTAATGTTGAAGACATAGGAGAAATTTGGTGTTGGATGTTTGACAACGTCATTTGGTTTGACGGGCTTTTAATGGAAGTTAGGCTTTCTTCTCCAAACGGGTTTCTTGGTGGTTTTGGTTTAATGGGAGAAGACATGATGAGATGAGTGGAGATTGACAGGAATGATAGTGTTTATAATGTAGGATTGGTGGGATTAAGGATGTATAAAATTTGATAGAAGGTTTAGGATAAAATAGGTTTGTGAATTTTGAGAAGTGTAGGATAAAATGGGCTAAAAAGTAGAAAAAAGGAAACAACACCTTCGACCATCAGATGGCCGGTCCCCTTCATAATTAAGGGGGCCGCCTTATGATTTAAGGGGGCCGCCCATCTGGTGATTCTCAGATTTCCAGAAAAGGGTTTTTGGTAGTGAATTGCAGAAAGGTTGTGTTTTTGGTTTAAAAAAAGTCCAACTCTTTGAGGCAATTAAGCATATACTAATTATGTAGGCAATTATGTAGCCAAAGCATGTTAACCAAAGAGATTAAGTAAACAATCAATTTCATCTAGCATGTAAACATACTCATCAAGCAAGTAAAATATAAGTGCTAGGAAACAATAAGCAACATCAAGTATTTCATAACTACGTAACTAGGAGGATTAATCCAAATGTGTATCAATGTGCAATAAGTGAGTAGTTATGATAGCATGGATTTCTAGACTTGTTACAAACAAAGTCTTAATAGACAAACCATGGTCCTCTTGATTTGATTTAGTTCACTTATAAGTGTCATTTATTTGAATATAGATGACCAATATGAGATCACCATGCATGATTTAAAGAGATGTTTTTAGCATTATTCAACAATGTTTGAAAGTAGGTTTTCACGTAGATGTGAGAGTTATTTGAATAAAATTGATTAGGTTTTACTTCAAAATGTGTTAATGAAAGGTAAAGAAAATTTTCCCAGTCTTTGATTTTGATCAAAACAAAATTGTGGATATTGCTAGTGAAAACATGTTATTTAAAAGTGGGATAGTTATTTGAAAAACTGTTTTCCAAAATGTGAGTTTTTTGCATATTTTTAGAGATATTAGATTTTTGACAACAAATATCATTAATCATATATTTTAAAAGATGTTTATTGAAGATCTCATGCTCAATAGGATTGGTTAAGCATATTATTATCTCATGCTATTGTTTCTACATATCCTATGATCCTAAATGAGTGATGACGTAATTCTACATGTTCATTGTGAGAGTGTTGAATGGGGTATATCCTAACATCTATAGCTCCTTTGTTGTTGCACACTTATCTAACTTAATGCTATAGTCTACAAGAGCTTGTTTCATCCATAGTTTTCTTACACGAGGGATCTAATCCTACTTCTACATTAACGATTAATCCACTTAACTCATTTCATTTCAATACCATGAGTTTGCTAATAGTGGATATAGAAAATTTCCATTTTTTATTTTGTTCGACAATGAACATTTTCATTTTATTCCTAGGAAAGTCAACTAATGATGTTTCTAGGTTATAAGTATATAAGTTATTATGTACGTATATATGTGTAAGAGTTACAAAAAATATATATGTATAGCTAAGCATTAATCTAACTAATCATTTATCTAAGCATGCAAATTATAGCGATGAACTTAAAAGAAACGCGTACCTTTAAGTCTTCAATGGATTATCATCAAGCACTTCAAGAGACCATGTTGACTTATAGAGGTCATTTGTAGATGAGATTCCAACCTCTTTGAAGAGTGACAACTTAGCCACTTGGTCCCCATTGTCTCATTTGTCCAAAGTTGTTTGGTCCAAACATATTTAACATTTGGCTAGGATGCATGTATTGTGGTAATATTCCCCAAGGGTTGTAATTTGGTTGATAATTCCACATTTGATGACTATTGTTATTGTAGTTTTGTCTATTTTGGTTTCTTCTAGGTTGAGGTGTTTTAGATATAGGGTGATGATTATTTAGTTTTCTTGGTGGTGGAGTTTTAGATCTTAATTTAGGTTTAGAGGATCCTACTTCGGTATTTAAGAATGGTTTACAAAAAGTTTTTACTTCTTCATCACTAGCAAGAGGTATTTTTCTATCATTTAGGAGTATATATTTAGGATTTGCTTCTAAAGGTTTTAGTTTACTAGGTTCGCTTTCAAACTTAACATTTTTTTTTCACCAGTTGAAGCTTCGGTTGAGTTAAATCCTAAGCCGGTTTTATCTCCGGATATTCTTTGAAAGCTTATTATTTTCTTAAGTGAATTACTACTACTTTCAAATTTGTCAAGTTTGCAAATTTCTTCCTTAAGTTTTTCATTTTCATTTTTGAGATCATGACATGATTTACATTCCTCAAAAATTTTCTTACCCTTTTCTAAGTGATGTATTTTAGCTTTCAATTCAAGTATTTCATTTTCTAGTTGAGTATTTATGCATTTTAGTGTTTTATTTTTAACAATTACTTTTTGACCTAATTTGCATAATTTATTATATTCATTATCTAGGTCTTTTTCATCTAATGATAAATATTCATCATTAA
>JARVZY010012406.1:0-243000 GCA_030686995.1 Artemisia argyi | reverse complement strand
ATAAGACGTTTCAGCACTCGGGGCATAACATAGACAGTTGATGTATCCACATTGGTTACAAAAACATTGCCCACACGGTAATCCTTCGTCGGATGGATTTCCACAATTAAAACAAGTGAATGGAGACGGCGGTGGTGTTGGATAGTAATTGGGATCATTTTGAAGGATTGCGTTTTGAACATACTCGGGAGTATTACAAAACAAACAAACTCCATTGTGAATATCACTACCACATTGTTCGCACGTACACCAAACACATGAACCTCCGAATAACGGTTCACCACATTTAGAACAAGTCGGATCCATAAGTGAGAAAGTGAAAGAATTATCGGTATAGAGGGTTAAAGAAGAAGAATCAAATTATAAGAGGATAAGAAGATTATTTTTGGTTTTGAAATATCATAAAATCAAATAAAAGGAAAATCAAAATGGAAAAGGAAAATCTTTTTGTATTTTTAATTTTGGAAAACAAAATTCGAAAACTTAAAACTTTTTTTTTTTTTTTTTTTTTTTCTACATTACGTTAATTGTAACCGTTTCCTTCAAAACTACTAAGATGTAGTATTAAAGTAATCCGATTAACAAGCTTATTTGGTTTACAACGCTCCTCCTTTCGGTCGAGTCGAGGCAATAACTTTATTATTTTTTTTTTGGTATTTTTGTGAAAACACATTAGGAAAAGTGTTTTTGATTTTTCAACATATATATAATATATACAAAATAGAGGAAGGCTTAACAAAACACAATTTTTTTTCAAAACGAAAATTCAAAAATTCACTTCAACCTTCCCCGGCAACGGCGCCAAAATTGATTCGTGAAAAATCAAGTTATAGTATAGATATAAGCTCAAGAGATCCGCAAAGAAATACGGATAACCCGAGGTCGTATTCCGTGTGAAGGGTGAATGGAATTCCGAATTCTCGATTCGGAAAACGTGTCGTGAAAAGTGGTAAAAAGTGATTAAGATGAATTTACACTAAGAAATAGTAAATAAAACACAAATAATCAACTAAACACGTAATTCAAATAAGGAAACTAAAAACGTAACGTAGAATCGAAAACGTAAAATAAACGTAACCGTACAAAATAAAACGCGATTTTTAAGCTACGCTACTCCTACGGACTTGGAAATAATTTTCAAAAGTTAAAAATGATAAAAGAAAATTTTGAGAAAAAGAAAAATATTTTTTTGACTTTTTATTTATTTATTATGAATTAAAAACTAATTATCTAATTTAAAAATTAAAAGAAAATGAAATAAAAGTGAGAAAAATCCAAATTTACTTTATGAAATTCTAAAACAACTAAAAATAATTTTCTAATATTTTTTTGGATTTTTCTGGGGTTTTTCTGATTTTTTTGTATTTTTTAGTAATTAAAAAATGATTAAAAATGAATATAAATGAAAATTAAATAAGAAAAATAGCAAACGGACTCAGAAAAATATGAAAATTTCAGGGAAATTCTAAAATAATGTTCTTAATCTGGGAAAAATACAAAAATGGAAAAATAAGCAGTGGAACTGCTTATTAGCCCAAAACTGCTTATTATTAAGTGCTTATTGAAAAGCAAATCTTGACCAAATCAATTCAAACTTTAACCAATTGATTATAAGATAAAATAAGCTCAGATAAGCAAAGATGAACCAACAATAAGCTCAGAAACACAGGATATGGTGCAAATAGATCAAATAAGCTCAAATGGAATAAGCAATAAGCTAAAACAGTTAAGCAGAGGCCAAAAACTAATTGCAACAGTAACTACAAGTATTATAAAGCTCAAAGGAACAATAAAACCAAACTTGTAATGATCAAATCCAAAATGCAGCCCTATTCTAGAAATCAGAAACTAGCCTTAATCACCTCACTTAATGAGACAAATAAGCTGAGAAGATAAGCTGATAAGAAGCAAATTATGGATGCTAACTACTTACTAGTTACCATAGATCACAAAACAACAAACAAAATGGAACCTAGGTCCAATCTACTACACTTAAGAACCCAAGAAAAGAGGGCAAGAACTGTGGTGCAGGGCACTACATGAGCCAAACAGTCCACTTTAAGCTCAAATTTAGATAAGCAAAAGATGTCTAAACCAAAAAATTCTTATCAAAACTTGTTTTACTGCTACTAGGCTTCTAAAATCAGCAAACAATAGGAAATTCCAAACAATAATGAAGGCTACAGAAGCTATCAAACCTTAGACTAAAAGCTGAGTTCACTAATGATTTTGACTTTTTATCTTGAGAGCAAAGTTTGACGAAAAGCAATTTGCAATGATCCTAAGTGCTTAATATGTTATACTAATCTGATTTAAAACTAAATTAAGCTAACTTATCCTATATTGCACCTATAACCTAGATCTTACCTACTGATTCAAAAACCTAAGCTGATTAATAGAGATTGAAATGTAACTTTGACTTTTAGCTTAAAGAACCACTAAAACTAAATTGACTTATCCTATACTAATCCTAACTGAGATAATGGTGCATAAAGAACATTCTCAAAACAACTAGAGCACACAGAAGCTAGCTGAACCAAACACCCCTGTATGACCTGTCTAAGTGATTATATGAAGCAGTAAGGTCTCTAGTCAATCCAAACCACCAAACCTAATCTAATAATGATCCAATAAGTGCAGAAACTCAGAATCTCAATTCTCAAACAACAACCAGCCACAGATTATTAATATGAAATTTATACTAATCTATATCATGAGCAACAACGAAACAGTTAAATGAGAACTATTAGAATAAAATGCAAGCTACTATAAAACTATATTAAAATTAAAATAAACCAATAGAACAGTAAAACTAATCCAACTTAGCTATGAAAATGATAAACTACATAAGCATGAAGGAACTATGAAATAGACGAAAAAGGACTTACAAACACCTTCTCAGCACAAACAGAGAAGGTCTCCCTCACAGCCTGTCTTTGAGACAGGCCAAACGACACCTTATGGCTGTCTTACCACCAAATAAGCCTCAGCTTATTTCAAATAAGCTGAGTTTTGACTTTATGTTGACTTTTTGCTTTTTTAGAAATAAGAACAAGTGATGACTCACAAAGCTATTAGTTAGCTAACGTGAGTCACCAATAAGCAAGAACAACTGAATTGAAACCTTAAAATAAAACTTCAAACTCTTTTTTATATTTTCTGATTTTCCTATTTTTTTTTATTTTTCAATAAAATGAACGACAAAGATATAAATGATGATTAAATGAACAACAACAAACCACTGAGTACTGAATAAAAAAGCGAAGGTTTGAAACTAATAAAAAGAAAATGAAAAACAATAAGCTGAAAAATAAGCTGACTTGTATTAATAAGAAAACTGAGTACAATGCTTTGAAATGAAAAAAAGTTACACTAAAGCAGAATTTAAATGACAACAATAATAAAAATGGTCAAAAACCCTTTCTAAGAACATGAAAGGATGGACAAAAATTACAAGAGTGAGGAGGTGAGTATATATAAGCCTGAGATACTAGGGTTTTTAGATGCCTCTGGATGTGCTCATCAGCTTTACTCCCATCCGTCCATTTAGGCTTGATCATCAAGCAGCCATTGTGGTCCATTCATTCCCTGGTAGTGGAGAGGGAGTACCTTAGCCTTGTCCCATTGGTCCACGCGTCTCTCAAATACACCCTGTCATTCCCTGGTCCTTCTAGAAGCCTTAATAATGGGGTAATTATTATAGTACGAGGTTAATTTGGGTGAGGGTAAAATTAGGGTTCTAGGAACAGTTGTTATTCTGGGTTTAGTAAGAATTGGGGGGCGGTAAAACGGGGGTATTTTTATTATATTTTGATGGTGTGGGCCGGGTAAAAGAGTGGGAGGTGTTGGGCTTGGTATAAAAAGGAAGGTGGTGGGCTGATGGGGTATGTAGTATAATGAAAGGGATGTGGGCTAGGTTAGTTAGTGGATCCGGATGTACACATTTTAGGAGTAATATTTCCACTCAAGGACCAAAATTGTAATAATGCAAACCATAGGGACCAAAACTGTATTTTATCCAAAGTAACTTCCAAGGACATATGTTGTCATTTTCTGATTTATGAAGGGTAATATTTGACTTTTCTTCGGATATTTCTTCAAAGGACCATTCTTGTCAATTCTTGAAAGATGAGGGACTAAAGTTGCCAATTCTTCAAACTTTGCCCAAGGACTAATCTTGCAATATGATGAATCTCTGAGGACTTCTAATCACATAATGAGCTTTCTTTTATCCTTTTGCTTCCCCGGCTCCGGCTTTTGACCTTTTTCCAATCTCGTGCTCGTTTTTGTCGGTTTTTGCTTTGTTTTCGTTCATTTTTCACATATTCGTACCTGCACATACACAAATACAAAAACACACATTCTCTTGGCATTTAAGGTTAGTATTTGGTATTTTTGGTCTGATATAAGGTCTAAAAAGATGAGTGATTAAGCACTCATCAGAGACCAAGTAAAGAATCTTGGAATATGCCAAAGAATATTCCAAAGCATAAGGAATATGCCAAAGAATATTCCATAGCATAAGGCATATGCCAGAGAATATTCCAAAGCATAAGGAATATGCCAAAGAATATTACATAGCATAAGGAATATCCCAAAGAATATTCCATCCATTTCCCTCCTAAATTCAAATTTTGAATTTTGAATTTTTCTTTTTCCCTCCATGTTCTAGAAGCTTTTAGGAGGTCTTGATGGGCCTTGTTGGGCCGGTTATTATTGGGCCCGAATGGGCTTGTTTGTTTGCTTGGCCCGATCCATTTAGCCGATCCAATTAAGTAAGTCCATAAGTATAATTCTTGTATGCTTGGCCCGATCTATGTGTGAACAAGTAACTTGTGCACTTTACATTATGTATTACAAGTTACGTGTTTGTAATCATTAAAACATAAAGACATTGTATAGATTAAACGTCGTAACGTTTGCACTAACAGAACAAATTGACATTGATGAGCAACAACTACTGCAACAACAAAAAGAAAGGGTTGATAAGGAGGTTGAGGATTTGAAGAGGTATGAGGAATGGGTTGATGAGAAAATAAGAATGGATGCTGATATTGAATTCTCCAAGTTAGTTAAGATTGAAGAACAAGAAGTTCAAGAATTTGATGTTATTTCTTGGATAAAATAATTCACAGCAAGGAAAAAGAAAGAAGCTGCTTCTATAAGAAAGAAGAAGAAAGTTCTCAGGGGAACAACTCCACTTCAACAAAGGAGAGAACATGAGAGATATCTAAAAAACATGAAGGGCTGGAAATTGGTACAATTGAAACATAAAACTGATCAAGAAGTGTTTAATTTGTATCAACAAGCTAAAAAGGAAATGAATACCTTCTTTCCTATGGGATGCTCAACAGATGAAGAACATATTTCTCAACTGAATAAGAAGCTGGTACATGAGAAAATTATTGATGCAGAGTAGATAATGGAGGCAAAGACTATTGAAAAGTTTGATGTTGTTGATAATGTGACTTCTTCCTGTCAAATTGCTAAAAGGAAAGGTGTTGTTCATAAGTCTTTTGCTAGGAAGAAGAGAAAAGTTATTGAAAAAAATAGTAATGAGTCTGAGGAAGCAGAGATTAATGTGGATAAGAAAAAGGAGGAGATGACTCTTACTAAATGGTTTGAGATTGAATAGCCAGAAGTAATCAAGGTAAATCCCTTTGATGCTAAACATCCAATTGTCTCATATAATTTCAAAATAAAAGATGGAAGTCAAGGTTACTGGGAATTCATGTGATCAAATCATGAAGTTCAGGGATTTATTGGACTTTCCAAAATGTTTGACAAGATGGATAGAGATGATGTGACTGTTGTTTGGGGGTTATTCAACAAGAAGTATAATGAGAAGAAAATAAATGAAATCAAAGATGAATTATTTACTTATGAGAAGATAGTTCATCGCAGCTTATGGATTATGTTTGACCCTCAGCCTTTTGACAGAAAATGGAATGAAATGGGGCTTGGCAAGGTGTATAAATGGTTTTTATATCAATCTTGTGGAGTTCATGAGTTAAGAGTTGGTGCAATTACTTTGTTTTTGTTGGCAGAAAAGGATTATCCTCATTTGAACACAAATAAGAATGTACTTAAATAGATGGTTAAACCTGGAGTTCTTAAGTGTCAAAGACATTACATATCAGATCATCAAGCTTACAAGTTACATCGAAAGTATGATAAAACCTTAGATCCAAGTATCAGAAAGAGATTTCAAAGAAATCAATCGAAGTAAGTGTTTGGAAGCATCCTCCTGGTGTTTAATCAAGCTTTGAAGAAACTAAATTATTCAGAAGTAAATATTAAGTTTAGGGAAGGACTGTTGGGTTTTAAGATTATGTTGCTCAGAATTTAACCAAGTGTCAAACTACTGCTGATGAGAATCTGATGCTATTGTTAAAGAATCTGCTGCTAGCTAAATGAATTTGCTGCTAGTGTAAAGAACCTGCTGCTAGGTTAATATGCTGCTAAAGAGATAGACTTGTATACACGGATGAATACTTATAAAATAGATTGTGTGTATATCTTATACGATTAGGAAGATCTTATCTTGTGTAGAAAGTTATTGTAAACCTAATAGGACTCCTTGGCCTATAAAACGAGGTGCCTAGGGTTACAGTATGTACGTATTGTTTTAGTCTCGTGTCACTTCAAGGTTGTAAAACCCTAGCATTGTTGAATGCTCGTATAATTAATATATTGAAGTGTTGATAGTTATTAAAATTGTTCTTCTTAAGTTAAGCTTTAATATTCCGTGTTATAGCTTAAGTATTAACTCAAGTCAACTTCTATAAGATCGTTTGCTCAACTGGGATCAACAAATTCTCTGCAAATCAACCCCTAATTAAACCTCTTTTCACTTCCACTGGCTAATAGTAAATGACCACGTATGGAGAAAACCCGATATACCAAACTTGAAACTGAAGTAGAGTTCCCCACTCTTGTTTCTTAAGCTTGCACTAATGTTAGAAGAAGGGTGTAGAGAATTTATGCTCCAAGCAAATCTCTTAGTACTCACAACCCAACCAAGGCATGAGACATTACCACCTCTTGTGATTATCCACAACGACATCGGCGTGTGACACTAAGTACTACATCGTAACTCCTTAAAGTGATAGTTAACCAGGTTTTCAACCTAAGTCTCAAGTACGAGCAAGTTATCGTTGAAAGTCATTCATCCAACAAACCCCGACTTCAAGATAAACTAAGATCACGCCTTTGTGAAAGTCAACTTCAATCTCAAATACGTGATACCCAATCAACTCCGTAGTCACAATTAGTCATCCTTAGGTAATGGAACCTTAGTTGTTGGACGAGAGGAGAGTCATTTCAAGCGTCAATCAACACGTATTTTATTCACACTTCTCCCCCTCAAATATTGCATATGAGGATGTGATTTTTGATTGAACAAGTGAATAGAAATACATGTAGTTTATTCAAACTTCTCCCCCTCAAAAATTGCATAAGAGGTTGATCCAATGTTCACACTTCTCCCCCTCAAAAATTGCATTTGAAGATGCCATTTTTGAACGAGTGAATAAAAAATACAATCTGATGACAGTAATCCACCTGATGAATGAACGAGTGTGGAACAAATATGAAGATTGTTGATGAGAATGGTCAGAAGCAAGAACATTTCACTTCTTTAGAAGATAAAGCGCACTCAATCGTACACTTTTCTTTTCTTTGAGGAAACGGGGCCTGAAGTGTTGTCAGCAGACACCATAATATTGACAATGAGAACAGAGGCTTGAACTGATTTGTTCAATCATCATAGTCATTGAAGAACAAGGCTTGAACCGTTGTGTTCAAATGTCATAATGATGAAGAGCGAGGCCTGAACTAATGTGAACAAACGTCATTGCAGAAATACATCAACATTGACCTTCTATACCTCCTGAAGTAGGAGATATGCTTGCTTTGGGCCTCCAGACTTTGAGTTTTCTCATGTAGTGAATGATCGATGTACCTACAACTGAGTAAGGACTACCTGCACTAACATTACAAACTTGATTCCATATATATGGGTTAGTGACAAAAGTATCCAAACCCTTGGGGGTTTCACTGTCAACCATGGTATTGCCATTGGTAAGTATCTTTCTAGTAGGTATCCACTTAAGTCCAACATCCTTAAAAATTCTACCAGTAGGTATCCACTTATGGCAAGGTCTAGGATTGTTAAGCTTCTTTTGCTTCTTATGCATTGTGGATGACTTACTATAAGTCCTAGATTTAACAGGTTGAACCTTAGCAGTGTTCCTAAATATCCTAGGAGGGATCATACAAGGTTGTAAACCTAAGATTCCATCCTTATGAAGTAGTGCCCTTTTCTTAGCCTTTTCTAGATCATAGTTCTTGTACAAGTCATTTATGTCATAAGTGTTTTGAACCATAATTCTAGGTTTCGACACTGTTTTTGAACTAATCCTAGAGGAGCTGGGTGTAGGAGTAACTAGTTGTTGACACTTAGCAGAACTAGAAGCAATAATCTTAGGCAAATAATGTGTAGTGACTGGTTTTGTCAAAACTTCTTTCGCATCAACTTGGAAGGAAAACTTTGTTTTTGAAAGTTTTGGTCATTCAGATCTAAACGAAGTTGGTTGCCTAACAACGGATTGGTTTCTATTTGATTGAGAAACTGGTTTCCCTAAGATTGACAGTTTTGCAAACTTAGTGTTCACACTATTCCCTGTTGCTTTTCTTAGCTCGTTCTTTAATGCTGTTATTGTGAATCCCTTTTCTAGAAGTTGAGCTTTGAATTCATCATTTTTGGCAATCAAAGAGATTGTTTGTTCTATCGTCTTAGTTCTCGTTTCTTTAATTGACACATTAAGATTTTTACAATACTTTTTCAAATACTCATTTCCAAAAGTAATTCAACCACTTTTTGCTCAAACTTTCTAGTTGCAATAACATCACTGTCATGTTTAGCCTTAACTTCATTACAAATGTCACACATTTCATTAATACGTGTTTTCAGGTTGTTGATTTCCAAGTTTTTGGTTTCGAGCTGAGCTTTCAAATCATTAATCATAAAGAATTCACGGAAATAAGGAAATTCCGGATTTTTACAAGGTTGGTTAGTTTGAAAACTTTGTTCCTTTTGTTGCATAGCGATTTCAAGTGAAATACAATGTTTTTCAAGTTGTAGAAATCTGTTTGAAAGTTCATTAAACACTTCTTTATCAACCGTATCATTTGATTTGAAAGACTCAGCCGTAAGCAAAGAACTTGACTCATCATCATGTTCAGCATACTGATCACTTTCTCCCTCTTTATGATTCATATTTGTTGAATCAAAAATGACATTGCTATCAGTCTTTTCCAACAAATATGTGTCATAATTGGGTTTAATTTGATCAGTATGTTGCCGTTCATTAGAAAGCATATTATGTTGATAAGTGACATGTACCTCAGCAGATGGAACTTGGACATTTTCTGATCTGTGATTAATATCAATGCCATGAGTAGTATTAGTCCAAGAGCTATCGTTTGTATCATGCTTATCAACCGTAGTGTCACTGCATTGATGATTCTGCTCCCTTTCATTAATGAACTCCTTGACATTACCCATGAGAATGAGTAGTGTATCTCTGAACGTGTCAACCTCGATTCCCGTGTGATCAGCAAAACATTTTATTTTCATTTGACTATCGTAGTCATAATACATAGTTAATTTCGAATCGATGAACACTTGGAGTTGTTTGTTGAGTACACAAAGGGCAGACATGTGATGCGTGGGGTTTGCACCAGGCTTTACCTCTCAAGGGATCTTGAGAAGCTTACAACCCCCACCAGCCAGTGTACCTGATCGATGTAGTATAGTATAATGACAAGTACCGGGGGATTGATCGTTCAACTAGGAATAGTGTCGCTAGGATTGGAAAACCTAAAGACTAGGTCTAAAGATGAGGGATGATTCTTTTTGTATTTTTATATTTTTTAGAAAGCAAGTAAAAATCTCGGTTTTGATGGAGTTTGGCGGAATTAGTTACTAGTCAACTAACCCAATACTAAGATGAAATCAAAATAAAATACTAAAAATGAAATTAAACTAAATTATACTAAAGTTGTGAGCAATATATGGGAAAAATGTGTTTACTTTGATTTCACTACTCCCTAGATATGTTTTACACGTTAATTACTTGTTATAGTTGCGTGGATGACGGATTGTATTCCTTAATAGCATTCATGGGGTGGCGTACTTACTTCCCCAATCCTATGAGCGCCTACTTCACTCCTATGTCGAGCCGGCTAAGAAGCTCCTAACATGGGATCATTAGAATTTACTCATGCATTAAATACAACCAATAAAACCTAGTACACATCGGTTCATGTTTCCTAATTCGTTCAAGCATGTTACACAATGGAGATCTGCCAGTTTTCTTAAGCCTAACATTGAAATCATTCATTCAATACAACCATAAACAAGTAATCAACACATAATTAACATCTAGGTTTCATTAGATCCAAGCAAACACAAGATAGATCTAGCCTGGCTTGTTGAAATCAAGACAAGCACAAGATATAATCAACCAACACATAGACATATTGATTGAATTAAGAGAATACTTATCTCAATAGAACATGGAAGGATTCAAGGGGTGAAAACCCTTGAACGTGCTGTAAAATATGAGCTAGGGTTTACAAAGTTCGGCCCTAGTTTCTCCACACAAGTTCCTCCCTTTATGAATGAAAAATAGAAAACTATATATAGAGTTTCATAGATGACGGCGTCAAGAACAAATGTCTGACGCCGTCATCTCGCCGCCAAATAATTCCTCGAACTGCCTAGGTCTGGGTCTGATCCCGTCATGTATTCTCCTTATGCAGGCCGTCACAAAATTTAGTCTTGACGCCCTTGTTGTGACGCCATCATGTTTGCACTGGGTCGTCACCACTTTTACTCTTGACGCCGTCAGGGTCTTCCTCTTGACGCCGTAAGGTACTGTTCTTAGCATGGAAAATTAAGACTTTGCCGTTTTCTTCACTTTTATGCTCCAAAAACGTCCGAATTGCTTCCTTTTCCAGAATTCACTCCCAAAGTACCTAAAATCACAAAAGGAACGATTTAGGGTAATATTTGATCAAATAAATTCAATTCCGGGCTTAAATGACCCCCTAAAAGTGGTTCATTTTTCGCCTCATCATATACCCTTACACTTGAGATTTGCTTGTCCTCAAGCAAATGCGCTTTTATTCTAATCAAAATACAAGTTAGGGGTCATTTAACACTAATATAAAAGTAATTACAACAAATAATCGTACCACTAAAGACCAAAGACAAGCACGGAGGTCATAAACTAGCACCTCACAAATAGTGTGTAGATACTCACATCTCTCGGGTGTAATAAAGTAATATCACATTATGGAACTGGAAAACATCTCTCACTACCTGTCATAGCAAAATAGATTACCATAGGCTTGGGAAAGGATCAAACCTCCACCACATGGCGTAAGCACCTAGGATAAACTATCAAAGAGGTCTTTTAAAGGGTTGTAATGTTAGGTGTAGGGATATGGAATACACGGTTTTGTTGGATATAGGCAGTCTTTACTGGTGGTGAGTTCACAATCTTGGTTAATTACATGTACAATATGGCGTTGCTAAGCCAAGACTAGACTCGACTTAAGCTAATAAATGAAAAATAACAAAAACATAAAATGAACATAGAATAAAAAGGGATGGTAGTCCGTATGTTTTTTTCTCTTTTCTTTTTCTATTTTTTTTCTTCTTTTTCTTGATTTTTTTCGATTTTTTATTATATATTATTATTATTATTTTTTTTGCATACACTCTTACCCTACCATCCAAAATAATACATCGTAGGGAATGAAAATTCCCCTTACACTTGAATCTTTACATACTTTACAACAAACTAATCTAATGACTCGAATTAAGAAAATTAAAACACTTGGAGTACTTTTAAGATTAACGCATATATGGGGGTAATAATATGATGTTCTTCCCCATTACTCCATACACCAGTACTTTACCCATGAGTCCCAATCGTCCCAAAACAATATGTACAAGGATATGACTTGACTTAGCAACCATGTAATCAATTAGATAATTAACTAAGGGTTTAACAAATAACAATAATGCATTAAAGATGAGTGCATACACGGAAGGCTAAGGCGATTTGGGTGTACATTTAAGTGGGGTGTAACAAATTCTTCCTTTAAGTAAGATGCTTAAAGTTAGAAACGAAAAGATAGGCTCAGAGGGGTGTAATAGGGGTTTCATGTACTAAAAATGAGTACAACGCTAAGGTGTGGGAAAAATTAATTGACTTAACTAGCCAAGTAATATGACTTAAATGGTCAATAAATTATAATACGGGTTTAACACAAGGGTGATCCTAATGCCTCTTATCATGTAGTAAATCCTACTACACGAATGTAGTCTCACTAGCGGTCTCGGGATGCATCACTAACGCAAGTTCTAGAATCTAAATGCTACCGGTACACTCATAAGCACTAATAGTAAATGTTTTTCCTATCAAATCTAAAGGCGAACCTCACATATTTGGGTGGAAAATTTTTCTGAATGGTACGGTTTTGTGCTAGTCATACAATCTCCTATCCATGAGACGTTTGCTATGGCTAAAGTTTCACTCCTAAATGTTGTAAAAAATTTTAATTTTGGCGCTAAAATTACACTAACAAGTATTTCTCATAGTTTTATTACACATCTACCATCAAACAAACAAACTCAAGCGAAAGTGTATCTGTAAGATATCATCATTTTACCCTCCCCTTACACTTAGGATGAACATTGTCCCGAATGTTCATGTAAAGAATGTAAAAGTGAAATAAGTAAAACGAATGAAATAAAATACTCCCCTGATTCGCTCGGTATGGATAATAAGGTGGCCAGGTTAGATCTTCCTCCAAGAAAATGAACAATCAAAGCTTCTCTTCCAGAATATAAATCATCTTCTTGTCATACACAACCTGTAAATCCTGAGAAAACAGACAAGGCAACCTCGCATAAAATCGGCGGCAATCTACATATGCTAATAAATCCTAGAAAACAAAGTAAGATATAATGCTTGTGGAATGATGTTTGCAGATTTCCTAGAGATTATAAGACTAATAATTCAACAAAAATTTTAAGACTCCGTTAGAAAAACAAAACTGGTAAAATTTCCAGATTTTTACACGTGACGCCGTCAGAAGTGACCTGCAGAAATTCTTATGTTAAGTTTCCGGAAAATTTCTGGAAAAACTTCGTCCTACTTCCTGGAAAATCCTGCAAAACTTTATTATGACTCGATACAAGCATTTGACTCTAACAAATACGAATATACATGTTCACTTAATATTATGGAGAATCATGATCGGTTTGTTTCATAAAAACATATTTGTAGTTTCCCCTTACACTTATCTTTTTGCAAAAATACCTTTGGGTGAAGTTAAGGCTAGGCCAAACAACAAAGTAAAGTATTTTCACTATTTAGTTTTGAAACATGATCTACCAACAATAAAAATAAAGCATGCATACGGAAGCAAATAACAAACAAACAAAATAAAAATCACACAACGAAGAATGACACCATAAGCACATTCTATTATTACTAATTAACGTAAGCATAAAAAAAATTATCCAAGGCCAACAGAGGCCACATCCTAAACTATTACAATCCCAATTATTTCAAATCACATCATCATCAATAAATTGTTCAAACATAACAGACATCAAGAAAGATCACTGGGGAGGAGGACCATAACGGTAGTCATAACCAGGAGGGAGGTGTCCCGTGTACCCGTAGGGAGGGTAGTCCGTCTCATGACCGGGGAATGGGTCAATCTGCAGGTGGGGGTCGAGCTGATCACGGGCGGAGAGGTGCTGCATCTGGCGGATGGTATGATCATACATCCAATCAAAGCGCTGGTCAGTGGTGGTCCGACATGTGTCCACCTGACCCATCTAGGCCCCCTGGTGTGCCTGCCAGTCTCCCCAACTCATGTATCGGTAGTAATCAGCTGACCCAACCTCATAACCCCTGAACTGATGCTGCTGGGGCGCTCCCTCATCATCATCATCATCATCCTCATCATCAGGTCCCCCTGCTTCATACCAGCCATAGGATCCATCCGCCAGCTGCATCACGATGCTCATCTGCCTGAGGGATTTAGCCCTCACTACCCTACAAGCCCCGCAGGTGCTCAAATATCCCATGATCGGGGGAACAAGCAGATCATAAGATCGAGCCAACCGGGTCACGAACATCCCCCCATACACCTTGTCAATATCCCTCTCCCCCATACTGGTCTACAAATAGCTAGCTACCCAAAATGGGATGGTATACAGGTAGAAATGATCTGAAGTAGTGACATGGTGAGTGGTACCATGATGCCCAGACAAGCTGTATGTAATGCATCTGTGGACTAACCTAACGATGGGGTCCCTTATTGATGCTGCCCCAGCAGTCGAGGTGTACACCCCGTTCCCGATGGTCGGCCAAAAAGTGGCGCACCTCATATCGCTCCACACAGTCTCCCCATGTAACAACCTCTGCATAAAACCTCCCACAACAGCCTCCTCCCTAGTATACAAACCTATCCTCCATCCAAACTCAGTAACCGAACATGATCGAACCTCCCCTCCTAACCTAAAGTAAATAGTGGTACCCCCCATGTCCGTCCTAGCCTCTGCCTGATCAAAGTGGAAGGTTGCAAAGAACTCCCTCACCAACTCACTATACACAGTCTCTCTCATCCTAAACAACCTCTCCCATTGAGGACCCGTGAAGCCATCAGTTTGGATCCTCCCCAAAAACGTAGCCTCTAACCCTTGGGACCTCAGAAACGCCTAATCAATCACAGCACCAGCATCAATGTGGTGATTACAAAGCTCCGCATACTTAGTTGTAGCGGCAACATTGTCGAATTCACCCCAACTATGGACCAATTCCCCATAGTTAACTTGTTGGGACCTAGAGGAGCTGCCACGGTGTTGTCGTGATCGCTTGCTCATTTTCCTGGAAAAAGATAGAGTGGACGGAAACGATTAGAATGAGAATTTTATTGGCTTATGCTGTCAGACACATCTGACGCCGTCAAGAAGGAGACCCTGACGCCGTTAGAACAAGCAGAAATCGAACCATGCAATAGTGAGGGAAAAATCAATTTTCAAACTCTTAACCCATTACCCAAACACTCCTTTAAGGAGAAAACATGGGTGGGGGGTCAAAAAATCCGTGGCGTGAAGGATTTTTCCTATATTAACGCATGATTCAACTAGGACAACATCATCAAAGGGTAACCTCATGATTAAAAATCACCAAGGGTACGGCATTACGATTTATCAATGATGGGTCAAAAATGGGGTTTCGGATGAAAGGGGTTTTCAAAATTGGTTGAACCTAAGGACAATTGAACGAAAAAGAGTGAGGGAAAACTACTTACCAAGTGGAGATTAGTCACGGAAGATGTCGGATTAGATGATGGAGACTCGGAGGTGGAGCAGCAGTTTGGGTGAGATTTGTGGGGTATGTGTTGAAAGTGATGGAGTTTGGGTTATTATTGCTGAGATAGCGAGGTGACGGCATCAAGAGTTACCATCTGACGCCGTCAGATGCCCGTATCAGGTGTAGAAAGTGGTAATTCCACATTTAGTCCCTGTACTTAGTGTGAATAGCTAAACACAAGTAAAAACTATGAGTAGCTATCCCATTAGTGAAGTCCACCAGGGTTGAACGTCTCATCACTGTCACGAAAAGAGGTGTGGTTGTAGAAAGGGGTGGGTGAGGTTTTAGTTAAGTGGTAACCTTCGCATTGGTCAACGGTGGGTACAAAGAGGTGTTGTTCCATAGAGGGTCTCAAAGCTATGGTGTTTTTGAGGTGCAACCTCTTTACACGGGTTTAAAACCAAAAGAACGTCTCTTGCACAAATTTGGGAGCGTTGTTTGCAAGCGTCCAACGAAAATGTTATGAAATTGCGAATTCCTCTCTTCCTGAGGATGCTCACAAAAGTAGGAGGTGATTGACGGTGAAGCACTTGGAAAGGATTTCTTGTTATCCTCTTGGTCAAACACCAAAGGAGTTGAAACCTCGAAGACTTTTTCGATTTTTCTTGGTGCAGATTTTTCCTTAATCTTCTCTTTGATCCTTGATATGAATTTGTCTGCTAAATCCATAAAAGCATTGCGAGTGCTTTCCATGCGTACTTCTAAGTGCCGGATTTGTTTTTCCTGATTATTCATGAAGGTTACCATTATCCCCTCGAACTCCTCTTGTCGTGAACGTTCAGGAAAATTATGGTCGATAACCGCATTCCTACGTGCATTAGGATTCCACATGGTTTCAGTAGCAGGTTTTTCAGCTCTCATTAATTCTTGTACCTGCTTCTTGATACATCCTAATAATTGTTCTTGGGTGGCGTGTGCGTAATCAAGTTTCCCCTTGCTTGAAAACATCGGGTCCTCCCATCCTTCTTCTTCGTATTGTGCCAACCCCTCAAGAACTTTCCAGCATTCGTCAATGCTAAGTCTGTTTAGCCTGCCATTGGCTGCGTAATCTATAGCTCTCCTTGTTTGATAGTTAACTTTATCATAAAAGATTTGAATCTAGAGCCATGGTTCGATGCCATGATGAGGGACTTTTCGGAGTAGGTCTTTATATCAAGTCCATGCTTCGTAAAAGGTTTCACCTTGATGTTGTTGAAACATCAAGATGTCATTTCTAAGCTTGGTAATTCTCCCCGGTAGGAAAAATTAAGCAAGGAAACGAGTGGTGAGATCATCCCATGAGGTGATGGATCCCGCGGGTAAACGTTCAAGCCATTGGCTAGCTTGATCACGTAGAGAGAATTGGAATAGGCGTAATCGGGTTGACTCTCTAGTTGTAACATCAAGGTCTATAGAATCTATGATTTTAAGGAAGTCCTTGAGATGTTGGTTTGGATCTTCAGAATGAAGTCCATGGAATGCACATCCGCTTTGCACCAACCGGATGGTGTCGGATCGCAAGGGGGTCACATTGGCTCCGGTGAGCTCAATAGTGTTTCGATAGCCTTAGTGGCTAGGTCGGGAATACTCTCCTAAGGTTCGGGGCCTAAGAGGTTCTAGTGGTGGGTTTTGTTGTGGTGGGATGACGGGTTCAAAGATGTTCCCATCGTCCATGATGTCGGGTGGTGAAGAGTTACGAACAAAAACACGAAGAGATAAGATAGACTAAATAGATCCTAAAAAAATAAAAATAAAATCTTACTAGAAAGGAATCTAGCAAGTAGACCTAATAAAAAGAGATTCTAACCTAGACAATAACTATTCCCCGGGCTGCGGCGCCAAAAACTTGATGTGTGGGGTTTGCACCAGGATTTACCTCTCAAGGGATCTTGAGAAGCTTAAAACCTCCACCAGGCAGTGTACCTGATCGATGTAGTATAGTATAATGACAAGTACCGGGGGATTGATCGTTCAAGTAGGAATAGTGTCGCTAGGATTAGAAAACCTAAAGACTAGGTCTAGAGATGAGGGATGATTCTTTTTGTATTTTTATATTTTTTAGAAAGCAAGTAAAAATCTCAATTTTGAAGGAGTTTGGCGGAATTAGTTGCTAGTCAACTAACCTAATACTAAGATGCAATCAAAATAAAATACTAAAAATGAAATTATACTAAAGTTGTCAGCAATATGTAGGAAAAATGTGTTTACTTTGATTTCACTACTCCCTAGATATGTTTTACACGTTAATTACTTGTTATAGTTGCGTGGATGACGGATTGTATTCCTTAATACCATTCATGGGGTGGCGTACTTACTTCCCCAATCCTATGAGCGCCTACTTCACTCCTATGTCGAGCCGGCTAAGAAGCTCCTAACATGGGATCATTAGAATTTACTCATGCATTAAATAAAACCAATAAAACCTAGTACACATCGGTTCATGTTTCCTAAGACGTTCAAGCAAGTTACACAATGGAGATCTGCCAGTTTTCTTAAGCCTAACATTGAAATCATTCATCCAATACATCCATAAACAAGTAATCAACACATAATTAACATCTAGGTTTCATTAGATCCAAGCAAACACAAGATAGATCTAGCCAAGCATGTTGAAATCAAGAGAAGCACAAGATATAATCAACCAACACATAGACATATTGATTTAATTAAGAGAAGACTTATCTCAATAGAACATGGAAGGATTCAAGGGGTGAAAACCCTTGAAAGTACTGTAAAATATGAGCTAGGGTTTACAAAGTTCGGCCCTAGTTTCTCCACACAAGTTCCTCCCTTTATGAATGAAAAATACAAAACTATATATAGAGTTTGATAAGTGACGGCGTCAAGAACAAATGTCTGACACCGTCATCTCGCAGCCAAATAGTTCCTCGGACTGCCTAGATCTGGGTCTGACGCCGTCATGTATTCTCCTTATGCAGGCCGTCACAAAATTTAGTCTTGACGCGCTTGTTGTGACGCCGTCATGTTTGCACTGGGTCGTCACCACTTTACTCTTGACGCCGTCAGGGTCTTCCTCTTGACGCCGTCAGGTACTGTTCTCAGCATGGAAAATTAAGACTTTGCCGTTTTCTTCACTTTTATGCTCCAAAAACGTCCAAATTGCTTCCTTTTCCAGAATTCACTCCCAAAGTACCTAAAATCACAGAAGGAACGATTTAGGGTAATATTTGATCAAATAAATTCAATTCCGAGCTTAAATGACCCCCTAAAAGTGGTTCATTTTTCGCCTCATCAACATGGATCCAATTTTGGATGTTCTCCTTGGTCAAGTTGTTGTTGTAGTTTATCTAAGTTAAGAATCATTGTCTCTGTGAAATTCTGAACATCTTGACCAAAGAGTGTTACAAATGCACGTTCGAATCCCATTTTGAATCCAGTTCCCTCTAAGAATACCGTGAGGTGGGAATGAAGTAGTCGAAAACATTCAATGCAACTGTCCTTTGCCTTATCAGGCAAACTAAGTGGCCAAAGAGGGTCTTTCTCATGAGAATTTGAGCACGATGATTACATTTCAGTGTTGTCAGACTCAACCACGTTTACATGTTGTACAGGGTTGGAAATCTTATGATCATCATTCATGTCGTACAATTTGAGTATCTCAGATATAACGGAATCCAAAGAATTTGACATGATATGAACGAGCACAGGATTTTAAAATTCTATGATTTAAACCGAGAAATATATTCTTTCGCGGGATTTTACAAAATCAGTAAGAAACCGTGAGACAAATATAATTGTTTTAGTTTGGATGAAGTGAGATTGAGTGGTGAATAAGGCAAGTCACAGTGAGTTTCAGACAACGTTGGTGTTTTGAAATCCGAATAAGACCCGTAGTTATATCCAATAAGCGTGAAAATATCTGTACTCAAGCTGATACACAACAGAATCAAAATATGTGAAAATCGATTTGGCAAATGAATTTTTTCAACCTTTGACAATTCCATAATAATTGGTACAGTAATTAAGTCCACACGAACCCGAATAATCTCAATCCAAAATAATACTCAATGACGTATGACGAAACCCTAATTAGACCATAGACCAAACTTGTACGAAGAACTTATCTCAACAAAAATAAGGATGACAAACTTAAACCAACTTATAACATGGTAAAATTATCTCTCGTCCCTTGTTTTTGTTTCAGCCCAACTGAATTGGTAAAACCAGACTAAGCCCAAATAAGACGATCCACTAGCAACTGAAGCCTTATGAAATCCCAGGTTACCATAAATATTGGCTATAAAGTACACTTAATCACATTAGTCACTAAAACTTCGTAACCCTAATATCCTTTTGCTAAAATAGAGCGCAGTCACACTATTATCACTTCTAAACCATAAAGTAAATCATCCCCTTGCTCTTGTTAAATCCGAACATCAAGACAACACAAACAAAAAAAAAACCTTTGTGTTTAATGAGATCAAGAGCGAATCACCAAAACCACACTTGATTACCTTCACACCTGACGAATACAAGGACCAGGGAGATGCAATTAAGACCTTGCAAACAAGATTCCAGGTAGGGTGTTGATTATGTGTTTTGAATTTCAATAAAAGAACAAAAGAGGTATGGAACGATTTGTTTCATACTTACTTTAACGGTTCGAATATTAAGAACGAAGTTTAGGCATCAACAAGATTAGCGATGAAAAACATGTTTAGATTTTTGAAGGATTAGTAGTGCTCTTTTTGAAACACAAATCTGTGATCTTTTGGATTTTCTTTCTTTGATTTTCTTTCTCATTTACCATTTGATTCATATTGTTTATCGAACCTAAGAAAAGATGAAAACTTGTGTTTTTGTTTTTCCTTAATAGCTTTCGGATGTTCAAAGAAGTTTAGACTTCTAAATGGATCGATGATGGTAGTCCTTCACACTTGTTAAATCTAAAATGGTTTGTGAATACGAGTGAGACACTAAGATCCTTGTTATGCTTTTCTTTGTTGTTTTGGTATAAAGTTGTTTAACAGTTGAAGTTGGTTCAAGGTTGTTGGGTTTTATTGATTTGATGATACAAAACAAGAAGAATGAGACATGAGGGCTTGAAGTGACAAGAAGGGAAACTACAAAAAGATGGAGGATTTGGAAGATTCTAGAGGAATATTTAGTTTCCTAATTGTATTATGATTCCTCTTGTAAACCCTAGATGTCTCTAGTATATAAAGAGACATAGGGTCATTAGTTTAATTGTATGTACAAGATGTAAAACACCAAAGTTGTGTGTGTGGGGGAACCTAGGCGTAGGGATTTGGGAAAAAGCCTAGGGTTTTGGTTAGTTTTAGTTTGTTAGTTCAGCCTCAAGATCAAGTCCTTGATCTCTGTTACAAGGTGTGTAACAAGTTCTACCTTGATCAAGTAGAATTTTGGCTGTAGATGTTTGTAATAGTGTTATGACATGAGGACGAAGAACCATATTGATAATAATAATAATCTTTATGTTATTCCGTTGTGCTTATTATTATCATTGTGCTTATTGTTAATCCTAGATCAATGTTTAAACAACAGGGAGTCCAAAACGGTCCTAGAACTTATAGAAAATTGTGTGCATGAGTTCTATCAAGTGGTATTAGAGCAAGGGGGCTCTCGATCTAGGGATCTACAAGGTTTTTCGAAGAAAAGAAGAAAAATTCGTAACTGGTATAATTCTCGTAATCTTTCTGCAGGGCTGTTTTCAAACAGCGATAACTTTTTCGTTAGCCGTTGGATCGGGCTAAAAATTTTTGTGAAGACTCTCAGTATACCAAGCTACCATCCCACCCGAGGGATCTTTAATCTGAGCATTCGTTTGTAATATATAGGCTATTGAAAACTGCTACAGAGAGAGGTATATTGTTTCGAATTTTTAGGGTTTTCATGATTCAACTTCATAAATTCATGTTTTATTCGTGTTAAATTAGTATGGAAGTTGTTTATTTGTTGTTTGATGTCAAACACTCATCAAAGACAGCAGCTATGGATGTCAAGGTACTGTTTGAGTAAGGTACTGTTAGAAGAAAATTGTTGCTGTTGGATGATCAATGAATTGAATCATTATTTTTCCGTGGTATAAATATTAACGTGGGGTACAATGATCTCATTGGATATTGCTACTGCTATGTCCAAAGTACTTCTCTTCTCAAAGTACTGCTACTTCAAAGTACTGCTACTCCAAAGTATTGCTGCTCGACTGAACTACTGCTGCTCGTCCATTGATTCAAAGTACTGCTCCATTATTTTAAAGTACTGCTCATTGAAAGTACTTCTCATTGAAAGTACTGCTCGTTCATTCAAAGTACTTCTTCAAAGTACTTCTTGAAAGTACTGGTTCAAAGTACTTCTTCAACGTACTTCTCATTGAAAGTACTACTCGTTCATTCAAAGTACTGCTTCAAAGTACTTCTTCAAAGTACTTCTTGAAAGTACTGGTCGATCTATTGTTTTCACTGCTGCTTACAAGGTTACCACTGCTACGCTTAATGATTGAAAGGCAGTTTGGTAAACATAGTTACAAAAGTGAGGGGAAGTATATATTAGTTTACACACAGGAAGATTATTTGGTTCACACACACAGGAAGAAGTTTATGTTCTTAAAGGTTTCAAAAGGCTCGTATTTCATTCTTATGGATTAATTGATTACGAAGAAGGTTGAATATAATTTATTTGATGTAGTAGTTGAGTTTCACAGGTTTGTGTTTTTATCATATAGCTTGATGAATCTAGCAATGAGTGATTTTTCTTATGATGCTCTATGCACACATTGGCTATCACTTAAAGGACTTACATTGTAGTGCACAGTGTCTCATATTAGTTGAGGATTTTGTCAAGGGATTGCGGTCTACTTATATTTATGGTTTGGTATGAGTTTGGAGTTACGTGATTAATACAAGACATAAGACACAAGTTTGGGTTGTTCTACTTCTTCATCAAGTTTGTTATATTTGGTTTTCATCATCAGTGATCATTACAAGGAGCTTACAGATTTGAAGAATCATGAAGATGGTTAGCACATTGATTTAAGCGGATGTATTTTATCATGTGTTTTAATCATTTAATGTTCATGCACCACTCAAGGGGAAGTTTCTACTATTTACATTTGTTCTCTATTTGTTGATAACAAAAAGGGGAAGAAATCTTGGAGTGGCATAGCATAGCTTAAGGGGAAGACAAAGATTGTTTAATTCATGGCGAGATTTAATTATCTCAACTTTTCTACTTCGTCTAGGGAAGTTCGTACAAGATTCGTGATTGTTTTGTTACCATCAAATAGGGGAAGATTGTTGGGTTTTATTGATTTGATGATACAAAACAAAAAGAATGAAACATGAAGGGCTTGAAGTGACAAGAAGGGAAACTACAAAAAGATGGAGGATTTGAAAGATTCTAGAAGAATATTTAGTTTCCTAATTGTATTATGATTCCTCTTGTAAACCCTAGATGTCTCTAGTATATAAAGAGAGATAGGGTCAATAGTTTAATTGTACGTACAAGATGTAAAACACCAAAGAGGTGTGTGTGTAGGAACCTAGGCGTAGGGATTTGGGAAAATGCCTAGGGTTTTGATTAGTATTAGTTTGTTAGTTCAGCCTCAAGATCAAGTCCTTGATCCCTGTTACAAGGTGTGTAACAAGTTCTACCTTGATCAAGTAGAATTGGGGCTGTAGATGTTTGTAATAGTGTTATGAGATGATGACGAAGAACCTTATTGATAATAATAATAATAATCTTTATGTTATTCCTCTGTGCTTATTATTATCATTGTGCTTATTGTTAATCCTAGATCAATGTCAAAACAACATGGAGTCCAAAACGGTCCTAGAACTTATAGAAGATGGTGTGCATGAGTTCTATCAAAGGTTGATGTTGTTGAACCTGATGTTAGTTAATATGAATGAAGAAAAGTAGGTGTAATTCTTGTATAATTCGCTACTGATGAAACATGAACTAATCGCTAGAAAACATGAATCCAGGGATAATCGCTACTGAATGAGCAAATGAGCTAATCGCTACCACAAGCTAATCACTACAAAATTATTTTGGACTAATCGCTATAAATTGAACAACAGATAATCACTAAATATGATAAAGTCACTCCAAAGTAACTAATCGCTATTCACAACTGTCCAAACTAGTCTCTATCCATGGTAGTTTGTCCTTTTCCCCTTTTTGGAGTAAAATGCCAAACCATAACCAAGAAGCAGCTAATCGTTATCCAGCTTTGACACCAATCGCTAACAAGAACATCAACAATATTCAAGTCGAATTTGCCTAAAAAAATGCACAAAACAAGTGAAAAAACGTCAACAACTCATTAAGTTTAGCACATACAATAAGCATCAACACAAAAATACCAACAACTAACAAGATTAACCACAAGCAAAACTCGAATAAGGACGAATCAAGCTATAACATTCGAACCAAATTATAAACACAAACACAAAAAAAATCCGAGAATAACAATCCCTAAGATGAAACCATGGCTCTTGAGACCAATTGTAGTATATTCATATTTGTAACATGCATGGTTATTGTGTTTGTGGATTGAAATAAGAAGAAATATTGTGTTTATGGAATGAATTAAGAAGAAAGAAAGAAGATGGAGAAGAAAGTTTAGAGAGAGAAAGAGAAAAGAGAGTTAGGAACATAGAGAGAGAGTGAAAGATTAATATGTTAGATTAATGAGAAGTTCCAACCCTCTCCACATGTGGAGAGAGGTATATATAGTTTCTTACAAAACGCGCTCCTGCGGGCTGTGAATCGGGTGTACATTGGGTAAAAACCCGTCCGTCCTCCACGGTGTTACTTAAACTAATCTACGTACTAATTAAATATTAATAAGACTTCGAGCTGCGTATTGCTAATCTATACTCGGGGTGACCGAGTCTTTCATGTGAATATTTATATTCCTAACAAAGTTCTTCCTCCACATTATCTTACACCTCTCCTGGTCCAAAGAGTCATCCACAATCTGGTAATGTGGTAGAGGATGTGCTTCATTCATTTGTCGCTGACTATGATCAACAGCAGCAATTGGCTTATGAAGACTTTGAGCAAGTTGACATGTTGGTTATGGAAGAGATGGATTTGAAGTGGCAGATGGCTATGATTACTCTTAAAGTCAGAAGGTTTGAGAAGAAAGCTGGCAGAAAGCTCAATCTCAGAGGTAGGGATCCAGCTAGGTTTGACAGGAGAAAGGTCAAGTACTACTCATGTGGAGAGACAGGCCATTTTTCTAGAGAGTGTACTTCAAAGAAGACTGAAGACAACACAAGGTATTCTGCCTACAAGCAGAAGGATTTGGAAGCTGGAAATTCAAAGGCTTTGGTGTCCACTGTGGATTCTTGCATTGATTGGAAGGAGCATGATACTAAAGATGCTGAAAGCAGTGCTTCTCGACAATTCTCTTGCCTGGTGTAACACCCCCAAAATACCGCAGCGGAAGACTGTGTCACAGGGGTGCTACTTCATAATACAAAGTACAAGGTATAGAAAACGAACTCTAAATGAGACATTTTGAAAAGTTACCATTCGATTAATGAATTCAAAGTTACAAACATGAGATTCCAAAGTATGATACATAAATGTATACAAAGTTTTGAATGGTACATGATAAAAGCGTAAGTCTTCAAAGTATGCAGCTTGACTCTAAGTTCCACGCACTAGCTATCGCCTTACTAACCTGAGATAACATGCTAAAGTGTCAACACAATGGTTGGTGAGTTCATAGAGTTTGTCTTAAAAGAGTTGAAAAGCCTTAAAAGAATATTCACACAGCAAAGGCATCGTGAATCCACTCAGTTGCAAGTCCCGCCATAAGAGACTTGTAACCTGTGTGTTCACAACCCACTGCTAACATATAGTATAATAAAGACATGTATAAGTTCATCAAAACAATTAAGCAATTAGTCGTGAGTCTACACTTCATCTCCGAAGACCTCACGTTTATGATGTATCCAACATTCGCAAATGTTAGGATGTATCAATAGCCTCAATGGTCATCCAAGGTCTTAATT
Organism: Artemisia argyi; assembly: GCA_030686995.1. Taxonomy (NCBI): domain Eukaryota; kingdom Viridiplantae; phylum Streptophyta; class Magnoliopsida; order Asterales; family Asteraceae; genus Artemisia; species Artemisia argyi. The sequence goes on along the minus strand of JARVZY010012406.1, from coordinate 217,541 downwards.
TGGAGCCACCGGAAGTCTCAATGGTCATCCAGCAACTTAATCTGGAGCCACTGGCAGTCACACAATCAATTATAACGCAGTTAAGTATAACATAATCATGTATGTATGAAATCAAGTATAATGCGATCAAGTATAAGACAATCAAGTATAGAACAATCAAGTATAATGCGATCAAGTATTTGTACAAGTAAGCAAGTAGTTGAGCATGTATCCCCCCCAAGAGTTAAAACAAGTACGAAAAGAGTAGGGGCTATGACTCACCTTAAGCTTATGTAATGAGAAATGAAAGTGGTAGTCGAATCGCGAAAGTCTCTAAGAGCAGCCTATAATAGAACGTTGCGACTTAGGTTTGGAGTAACGTCTAAGAATACGAAGAATTGCCCATATATGTCTTGCATAATGTTCATGATGTAGTACTTTAGTATATAGTGTAAGTCTTTGAATATAAATGGTCTATGAAACATGTATAGGTTGTAAATCTCTTACTACCGTTCGGGCCGACATAATTCAGAAGTCATGGAGTAAACGTTCGAGGAGCCAGGACACTTTAACTCGTAAATCCACAACTCATCTCGACGGCTTACTCAATGAACTCCTCACATGAGGCTCCCTACTATTGTAGTATTTGATAACATATATATAAGCTTTTTGATCTTTAATAGTTATATGGTCTTTAGCCGTGGCTTTGCCGTGACCTTGGTCATTGTTACCATGGTCTTAAGACTCAACCTTGGCTTTAGCCATGGTTGTGGTCTTGGCTTTAGGTCATTAGACCTCTTGGTCTCATCTAATTATAACCATTATATAGTTACTTTGGTCTAAAAATGGGCTGTTAAGAATTTGAAGAAAATTATCACTCAGAAAGCGTTTTCAGGGCTCGAGCTTCTTTGTTCTTGAACGAAAACGTCGTTCCGGACAACTTTCGTGTTTTAACTTTTTGATGAATCGGACCAGAAGTGGGACTTTCAAAATCATAATTTGATCAGAATGCTAATTAGGCAGATTTGCCGTTTTGGTTTCGCTAACTTCAAATGGTCATAACTTTTGACTCGTGTACTCGTTTTGGGTGATTCAAATTGCTATGTTTTCCTTGTTAAGTCCTCTTTAACATTAAGTAAGTGTCAAATATCATAGTTGTACTATTTTGGTCGTGGTTCTCCATAAAAATCACTAGTTTGCTTGTTTGCTTGTCATAAGTTAACATATGTATACCAATACTCGTTTTATCCATTTTTAAACATCATGAACACAATACAAAGACCATATATAGCATGAAAGAAACATAATAAGCATGAAATGATATTGAGCAAGAAAGTGTAATAGGATTTCTTACAACTTTTGGCTTTCTCTTAAGAAAGGAAGTCAAGTATGAACTAGGACACTAAACCTATGCTTGTAAACCCTTTACCACAACTCTTGTAACCCTTGCTAGCCTTGATCTAACCCTTGTGAAAATCATTTAACTTCAGCCCTAGTAACCTTGTGTAGCTCCTAATTCAACCATGGAATCACCAAACAAACTTAAGAACTAGGTAGAGAATACTAAGACCTTGAACTTTGTAGTGTAACTTGTATATTGAAGATCAAAGGATCATGGTGCTAGGTACTTATGTTGTGGCGTTTTTATTGATGAAGAATGAAAGGAATGAGCTCTCTATTTATAGCAAGAATGAGGAGGTTAGGAAGGTGGCTAGGAAACTACATAAACTTGGAGACAAAGTTGTAAATAAAAATGATCCAATGGCTAAAGTCATGAGATGATGCCACAAGTGTGAATGCCCCCCCCCCTAGTGGCGGTTTGGAATGGATAAGGAGGGATGACTTGGTCTTGGATGATATTATCCTAGATATAGAGCTAGTTTTGACTCCGTAAGTTGCTAACCGTAAGTTTTTAGGCCACGAAACGTAAAACCGGGTATCCTAAAAATATGAAACTTGAAAGTATGGTCAAACATGTCAATATAGTCCATAATAAAATATAAAATGAGTGGTAGGTTCTATCGGGTGCTAAAACCCTGCTAAAAACTGGAAACACGGGTCTAAAACGCGTAATACGTAAAACGTACGAAAGTTGCGTAAAATTGAGAAAAGTAAAATGTAACTTTTCTAATAGGATAATAATGACTTAAAATGACTTATAATGTCTAGGCTGGGCTCAGTCTAGTGTCGGTTGGTATTAAATGTCTTTTAGACCTAAAACCGCAAGCCTAAAAATCAAGGAATGACTTATAAAATCAAAGAATGATTTTTGGTCAAAGGAGGAGGGAAAAATATGTTGACTTTTTCTAATAAGTTGAAAACTCAAATTGTCTTAGAAACGCGTTTTGTGGTCTAACGGTTAATCGCCCATACGGTTAAGCGTGCTCATGCGAGAGTAGTACAGGCTTGGGTGACCTGCCGGGAATAGTAATTAATCTGAAAATGCGAATTGTTACAGTCTCTACCCCTTCAGGAAACTTCGTCCCGAAGTTTAGTTGATGTTAACTACTTATGGTGTGTCTAAGAGAATTCGGGATCTCTAATATAGTGGTGTTCACTCTGATTCGTCTAAGATTCTGGTTAAGGAGTTGTATCGGCTACAATTAAGCCCACTTATTTATAACACATTACTTACATAAAGAAGCGTCCAAATTTATGTAAGTAAGGTCTCAAAAACTTATGGTCCGGTGATTTACAATTTCTTTATTTAACTGAAGAGGCGTCCCAATCCATTTAAATAAGGAGATTCTAAATCATCCTACTTAAGAATTTCCGACACAAAATCCGCCTTCTGAGGCCGATAGTAAGATAATCAAGTCATCAAATCCTTAAAGCTAAGCAATAATATTATTTAACTCAAATCTTGTGTCTAATCAAACAAGAACTGTCACAAGATCAAGTTAACTAATTAGTTATTACTGAGCTCCATGTTTTTAATGACTCGGCTAATCTCTGGGGCTCCTTATAATACTAAAGTCACATCATCTAACAGCGTGGAACTAAGCAAACCTCTAACCAAAAAGCATATGTGTATGTATTGTGTGTAAGGCAAATAAAGAGAAAGGTCCCAACGTATATAGCAGTTATAGTCTAGGCACTAAATGCAACCTAGTTCTCTATAACCAAGGCTCTGGTACCAATCTGTAACACCCCCAAAATACCGCAGCGGAAGACTGTGTCACAGGGGTGCTACTTCATAATACAAAGTACAAGGTATAGAAAACGAACTCTAAATGAGACATTTTGAAAAGTTACCATTCGATTAATGAATTCAAAGTTACAAACATGAGATTCCAAAGTATGATACATAAATGTATACAAAGTTTTGAATGGTACATGATAAAAGCGTAAGTCTTCAGAGTATGCAGCTTGACTCTAAGTTCCACGCACTAGCTATCGCCTTACTAACCTGAGATAACATGCTAAAGTGTCAACACAATGGTTGGTGAGTTCATAGAGTTTGTCTTAAAATAGTTGAAAAGCCTTAAAAGAATGTTCACACAGCAAAGGCATCGTGAATCTACTCAGTTGCAAGTCCCGCCATAAGAGACTTGTAACCTGTGTGTTCACAACCCACTGCTAACATATAGTATAATAAAGACATGTATAAGTTCATCAAAACAATTAAGCAATTAGTCGTGAGTCTACACTTCATCTTCGAAGACCTCACGTTTATGATGTATCCAACATTCGCAAATGTTAGGATGTATCAATAGCCTCAATGGTCATCCAAGGTCTTAATTTGGAGCCACCGGAAGTCTCAATGGTCATCCAGCAACTTAATCTGGAGCCACTGGCAGTCACACAATCAATTATAACGCAGTTAAGTATAACATAATCATGTATGTATGAAATCAAGTATAATGCGATCAAGTATAAGACAATCAAGTATAGAACAATCAAGTATAATGCGATCAAGTATTTGTACAAGTAAGCAAGTAGTTGAGCATGTATCCCCCCCAAGAGTTAAAACAAGTACGAAAAGAGTAGGGGCTATGACTCACCTTAAGCTTATGTAATGAGAAATGAAAGTGGTAGTCGAATCGCGAAAGTCTCTAAGAGCAGCCTATAATAGAACATTGCGACTTAGGTTTGGAGTAACGTCTAAGAATACGAAGAATTGCCCATATATGTCTTGCATAATGTTCATGATGTAGTACTTTAGTATATAGTGTAAGTCTTTGAATATAAATGGTCTATGAAACATGTATAGGTTGTAAATCTCTTACTACCGTTCGGGCCGACATAATTCAGAAGTCATGGAGTACACGTTCGAGGAGCCAGGACACTTTAACTCGTAAATCCACAACTCATCTCGACGGCTTACTCAATGAACTCCTCACATGAGGCTCCCTACTATTGTAGTATTTGATAACATATATATAAGCTTTTTGATCTTTAATAGTTATATGGTCTTTAGCCGTGGCTTTGCCGTGACCTTGGTCATTGTTACCATGGTCTTAAGACTCAACCTTGGCTTTAGCCATGGTTGTGGTCTTGGCTTTAGGTCATTAGACCTCTTGGTCTCATCTAATTATAACCATTATATAGTTACTTTGGTCTAAAAATGGGCTGTTAAGAATTTGAAGAAAATTATCACTCAGAAAGTGTTTTCAGGGCTCGAGCTTCTTTGTTCTTGAACGAAAACGTCGTTCCGGACAACTTTCGTGTTTTAACTTTTTGATGAATCGGACCAGAAGTGGGACTTTCAAAATCATAATTTGATCAGAATGCTAATTAGGCAGATTTGCCGTTTTGGTTTCGCTAACTTCAAATGGTCATAACTTTTGACTCGTGTACTCGTTTTGGGTGATTCAAATTGCTATGTTTTCCTTGTTAAGTCCTCTTTAACATTAAGTAAGTTTCAAATATCATAGTTGTACTATTTTGGTCGTGGTTCTCCATAAAAATCACTAGTTTGCTTGTTTGCTTGTCATAAGTTAACATATGTATACCAATACTCGTTTTATCCATTTTTAAACATCATGAACACAATACAAAGACCATATATAGCATGAAAGAAACATAATAAGCATGAAATGATATTGAGCAAGAAAGTGTAATAGGATTTCTTACAACTTTTGGCTTTCTCTTAAGAAAGGAAGTCAAGTATGAACTAGGACACTAAACCTATGCTTGTAAACCCTTTACCACAACTCTTGTAACCCTTGCTAGCCTTGATCTAACCCTTGTGAAAATCATTTAACTTCAGCCCTAGTAACCTTGTGTAGCTCCTAATTCAACCATGGAATCACCAAACAAACTTAAGAACTAGGTAGAGAATACTAAGACCTTGAACTTTGTAGTGTAACTTGTATATTGAAGATCAAAGGATCATGGTGCTAGGTACTTATGTTGTGGCGTTTTTATTGATGAAGAATGAAAGGAATGAGCTCTCTATTTATAGCAAGAATGAGGAGGTTAGGAAGGTGGCTAGGAAACTACATAAACTTGGAGACAAAGTTGTAAATAAAAATGATCCAATGGCTAAAGTCATGAGATGATGCCACAAGTGTGAATGCCCCCCCCCCTAGTGGCGGTTTGGAATGGATAAGGAGGGATGACTTGGTCTTGGATGATATTATCCTAGATATAGAGCTAGTTTTGACTCCGTAAGTTGCTAACCGTAAGTTTTTAGGCCACGAAACGTAAAACCGGGTATCCTAAAAATATGAAACTTGAAAGTATGGTCAAACATGTCAATATAGTCCATAATAAAATATAAAATGAGTGGTAGGTTCTATCGGGTGCTAAAACCCTGCTAAAAACTGGAAACACGGGTCTAAAACGCGTAATACGTAAAACGTACGAAAGTTGCGTAAAATTGAGAAAAGTAAAATGTAACTTTTCTAATAGGATAATAATGACTTAAAATGACTTATAATGTCTAGGCTGGGCTCAGTCTAGTGTCGGTTGGTATTAAATGTCTTTTAGACCTAAAACCGCAAGCCTAAAAATCAAGGAATGACTTATAAAATCAAAGAATGATTTTTGGTCAAAGGAGGAGGGAAAAATATGTTGACTTTTTCTAATAAGTTGAAAACTCAAATTGTCTTAGAAACGCGTTTTGTGGTCTAACGGTTAATCGCCCATACGGTTAAGCGTGCTCATGCGAGAGTAGTACAGGCTTGGGTGACCTGCCGGGAATAGTAATTAATCTGAAAATGCGAATTGTTACACCTGGCATGTTGTGATAAAGAATTTGCCTTCATGGGCATCTCACCTCAGGTACCTAATTGTGTTTTTGGTTGTAATATAAAATATGATGCACTTAAAGAAGCCTATGATGATATGGAACCAAGATATAAAGAATGATATATTCAGGCTCAAGCTTATAAAGTAGCTGTTAAAACATTAGAGCAACAAAAGCTTTGGTTTCAACAAAATATTGACTTATGAAGAGAAAATTAGGGTGTTAAAAAGAGACTTAGAGATTACTTGTAATGAGTTAAAGTTTTCAGAAAAAGAAAAAGCTATGACTTAGAATTACAAGAGTTGCAGGTTAAGTTTGATATAGAAGTAGCAGGTCGTATGAAGTGGCAAGAGGGATCTAAACACCTTGAAAAATTAATTGAAAGTTCCCAATCCACTAGGACTAAAAGAGCTTTAGGGTATGAACACCTTATAGGGCCAGATGATGTCTTTGACCCTAGTGAACCAAGTGTTTTTGACCCTGAACCACCTCTACAATTTCAAACTCCTATAAAGTATGTTAAAGAGGGAGAGATGGATACTGTCTCTCCCACCATCACATGAACCTTTATGCCCACCTCACACCATTTGGACTTAGTTGAATCACAAATAAAAACTGGCAATAGGTCTACTGACTACCCTGACTCTAGAAGTATCTCTAACAATAATTCTAATGAATTTGTATCTTGTTCTTTCAGTGACAAGACCTCTGAGACCTCTACCTCTAGTTATCCCAGTTGTGATTCCAGTGTCAAGTTAGACTCACCCAAGTCCTCACCCAAGTCTTCTTGGAAGTCTGCTGACTTTTCTAGAGTTGCAGCTGATGAAGTTCTTTCATAAATAGCTTCTCTTGAAGACTTATCTTTTACTTCTCAGAAAAACAATTCTTTTCAGTCTTTACCAAACAATTCAGTTTCTAGTAATGGTTTGAATGATTTGGTGTGTAATAAGACATCTTGTGTGATGAATAAATCTTCTAGAAAAAGAAATGTTTTGTTTGTGGTAGTAAATATCATCTTATTAAAGATTGTGACTTTCATGAGAAGAGAATGGGTGTTTATGCTGACCAAAAGAGACCTAGACCTTATGTCCCACAGCCAACACATACCACCAGCAGACCCAAATCAGTTCCTGCTGATACGCCAGTTTCTACTGGTGGGTCAGTTTCTACTGGTAGATCTGTTTCTGCTGGTAGGCCTTTTTCTGCTGGCTGGAACAAACATGCTGCTAGACCATTTTTTAGACATAATAACAATTATTTTTAGAATGGTTATTGGCCTCGTTTTTATGACCCAAGGTTCATCAAAGGGGCATACTGGGATACTGCTGTAAAGTCCTCAGCATGTTGTTCTTGGAGACATGATAGTCCGTTTGTTAACAGGGGATACAAGAACAATGGTGGATCTCATTCATCTACATGGATTCACTCTAGAAATCCACAAGGCAGGCTCAAGTCAGTTATGACTTGAGTCTCCCTATGGTACTAATGTTGTTGTATATTTTGTATTTGTAGGAACATCCTCTTATGAGTAAAGATGTAGGTATTGTTGACAGTGGGTGCTCTAGAAGCATGTCTGGGAATCAAGAAAAGTTTCATGACTTTGTGCCTATTAATGGAGGTCAATGTTGATATAAATAATGCGTAAAAACGTTATTAATATTTCTCGATATCCGTATGTTTTGACGATCACAAAATCTAAAATCATTAAACGTAAAATCAATACGTAAATAAGTATTTAGTGACAAAATATCATTATATCCAACTAATTCACTTAAGGTTTGAATAAACAAGTGCCTAATACATTTTATGATCAAAGGAAGGTTTACTTACTAATTACAAATTATATAAAATGGTATAAACATTCTATATATTTAAGAAAAATACTTTTGGTAATTAAGGGAAAATATTTATTTCATAATAAATAAAGGAATTCAAAATTTTAACCAAATTCAGTTAAATTTTCACCAAATAAACTTTCCCCAGAAAAGACAAAGAAAACTGGCCATTACAATGGGCGGCCCCCTTAATTTTAAGGGGGCCGGCACACAATTAAGGGGGTCGGCATGTGCTCCTGTGTCAGATTTCTTTGCCTATAAATACTAGTTCAAATCTGAATTTTTACCTCACCTTTTGCACTAAAACTTTCTGTTCTAATTCTCTCAAATCATCTTCCTATATCCTTTGATCATAAATATATTAGTTCTTGTTTCAAGTGATCTAATCCTTCATCATTCAAAGTGCAAGAGAAGAATACTCCTCCAACATCTTGTTAAGAAGTATTGTAGGCTTGTGAATATTGTAAAGGTGTAGAAGTTGTGTAATAAATAGATTTGGCTGTGTTAGTTGTTGTGGATAGAAGTAGTTGTGTTGAGAAGAAGTAGAAGTAGTGTTGTGAAAAAGGAGTTGTGAAGTTGTGTAGCAGTAGTGGTGTGTATAAGTTGTGAAGAAGGTGTGTAGTGGTGTGAGATTGGTTCTAGCTATTATTAGGACTCTACATTTAGCTTAGTGTCGTAAATTGGTGTAAGCGAAAGTTGTGTAAGGTTTTCTCCGCCAAAAGGGAGCTTGTTGTGTTAGTGAAGAAAACTCTCGAGTAGGTGACTCGGGGAGTGGAGTAGGGCAAGGAATGAGACCTTGTAGCCGAACCACTATAAATCCGCTGTGTCTTGGTTTGATCTTTCCAACTCTTGTTCACTATCTTACTTACATCTTTATTATTTACTTATCCATAAACATTTACATATAGTTGTAGCTTGTGATATTGTGCTAAAATTGATTTCACACAAAGTTCAAACAAAAGGTTCATTCACAAAATAAAGTTTTTTATAAGTAACCTAAAAAGGGTATAATTCATTTATACATATACAAGGGTAATTGATCATTTAGATTAAGCATAATCTTTACAACAATTCTTGAATTCAAGCTTTTGAAAACAAAGTTTTTGAAATAAAAATTGACGTAAAACTATTCAACCCCCCCCCCTTCTAGTTTTTCCACAATTGGCATCAGAGCCAGGTCAAACAAGATTCTTAAAATAAACTGTATTTTAAAACTTGAAATCGATCTATGGAATCGGAAAAATATTTAGAAGGAAAAATGATATTTAAACGTACATATATTGAAAATGAGAATTTTAGTGAATGGAACAATAAATTTGAAAATTATGTGAAATCAGTAGATCAAGATCTTTGGCAAATCATTTCAATTGGTGATATTCAAACAAAAATGGTTTTTGAAAAACAATACAATTACTCCCAAACAAAAATTGATAAAAATACCAAAGCCAAACTAATGATTTATAAAACCCTACATGGAATTGAATATGAAAGGGTATTCTTTTGTAAAATGGAAAATGATATTTGGAAATGTTTTTTAAACTTTCACCAATGGAAATGTCGAGCCAAAGATGATAAACTTGATGTTGCACAAGAATTAATTGTTCTAGAAAATTTAATAAACAAACATTTAGTTGATGTAAATACAAGTGCTACTAGTTCAAACATGGTCATTGAAGGTATTAACGACGAAGATTACATGAGCCAAATCCGAAGAAAGATTATAAATGAAACATGGATCGCCATGGAAGGTGAAGAGGATCGTTATATAGCATGTGAAGATTGTGAAGCATATAAAGCCACAAATGAGGTACAATCCGGAACCAAACATTTTTGCTATGATCAATTCATATTAAAATTTTCAAAATTAGAAAGTAACTTCAAAAGCTTTTGCAACATAAAGTCAAATATCATGTTTAAAAATGAATCTTCAACATCTACTGAAGAAAATTTTGAAAAAGGAAAAATACTTGCTAAATTTGAAAATAACTCAAAATCATTAATATACTTACTTAATACTCAAAAGGCTTTTGGTGACAAAACCGAATTAGGATTTAATGCTAATGATACGCTGACAAATAAATCAAAGCAAATAGAGTTTGTTAAACCTAGTGGAGAAATTTAGAAAATTACTCTATTCATAACAATTGTTTATCTCTTGCGAAAAGAAGGAATTTGTCATTGTATGGAAACATATTGATATGAAATTCTTGCACTTGTTAATAACATATATACCATATGCATTTTAAATGCAATGGATGTTGTGACTAACCATCTAGGACCCATAAGACCTTGGGTACCAAGTTGTTTTACATGTTAGGTATCTTAATCATGAGGATTGGCACACTTGTATATACATGAAGTTTGATGATCTATTGAGACATGTATTTGAACCTTCACGTGTTTTTGCTTCAAGAACTTGCTTGCGATTCTTTGATGTTATCTTGTTACGGGTTCTCTATTGCATTACCTTCTCTCTCCGATCACTTGGTACTCGTTGCTTCCTCTTTTCACTTTCTCATATGTCTTATTGAATTAATTTTCTTTAAGACGCAAGGTACGTTCTCTCTTTTATTATAACGTAAATTTCCAAGATTGTTAATTGCATGTTTGTATGTATTATTTACGCTGCGGATATATTCACTAAACCCTCTTAGCATGTACGACTTAATCACTAGCATTTAGAATTAGGAATGATGGAGCAAATTGACAAAATTCTAATGATTTTTCATAAATCATTTATTGCATAAAATTTCACTTCTTCGTACTTGAGTCTAGGTATCTACTTCACACAAAAAACATGAAGATTGAGAACTCTACATTGCATACATTTTTTTTAACTCAATCTATCTAAACTATTTACATTTTTAGCAACAAATATTGTAAGTTATTCATAACATATTTCATCAAATTTTGGTCATAATCATCATTAAGTATTTTAGTTCAAATTCTTCAACATCATTTTGATTCTTTCAAATTGAGTCTAAAATTTTCATAACTAAATGCTTTCCATAAGATTAAAGTGCTTTATTATCATTAAAACCCTTTTTGCTACAAATACACTTAATGAAATTTCTCTTTGATTGTACATTACTTTTCAAAACCTTTTTTTTAAACACATTGTTGAATAATGCTAAAAACGTTTCCTCATAAATCATGCTTATTACTACACGTGTAATTGTCATAGTATATAATCTAATATATATTTTTGACAATCATGGGTTCAACAAATAAAATCAGGAAGATTTGGATTGCTTCTTAGGAAACATGTATTTCTTTGCATTAGGAGTCGAAGCAATCGCATCTCCACATTTATTGCATGTAGGGACACACTAGAAAAATGTCAAGTATTTTTTTTTTTGGTCACATTTGTTCCATCTTTAGTTTCTCCCTCACTAAGTTGCCTTATACTTTATTGGTTGCCCTAGGATACATGACTTGCTTATTTGTTCATTTACATTACTATCTTTGCATGAAACAATATTATATGCTTAGTTGCCGACATATATACTTTCCATGCATACTTCATCAAGATAATACTTATTTAGTTGCGTAAAGAGATGGACTTGCCCAAAACCAAACCTCAAAACAAACTTCTTTCTGAACAAATCTCTGCCAAAAACCATTTCTGGCAATCTGGGAATCTGACATTGGGTGGCCCCCATAATTATAACGGGCGACCCCTTTAAAATTAAAGGGGCTGGCCATTAATTAAGGGGTCCGGCCACCTGATGGTCGAGGTTCCCTGTTTGCTATCTGCTTTTTAGCCCATTTTACCCTATTTTGATTCCTTATTTCCCTAAATTAACAAACACATTTTGTCTTGCAAATCCTTCACTTATTTATCATTTCATAATCACACACATCTCGCAATATAAATACCTCATTCTTCAAATTCTTCATTCATCTCCTCATGACACCTCCAAACAAACCAAAACCAAAAGGCTTAAGGCTTGCTAAGATGACTGAAAAGCCCATTTGGCGAAGTAAAAGCCCTCGAAACAAATCCATCATAACCAATGAAGTTGTAAATCATTCGACACCTCCAACTCCTTTCTTCTCAAACTTCACTCAAAACCCACAAGGACATTCCTTTGATCCACCTTACAAACCATACAATAATGGCCAAACATCTTCCTTCATGCCAAACTATACATCTCAACCTTCAACCATCTATAATGACCCCTACAAAACCGATTTACCTTCAAACTACACTCCCAACTACACAACCCCAATACATCCTTATCAACATAATGATTTTCATCACATTGCCACGGAAAAGCAAAAGTTTGGTGAAGAAATTAACCAAGTTCATGATCTTAGTGATCTCCTTGCTATGCATCTTGCACAACGCAACAAAGGGCAACCTCCATCACCACCCTATGCAAACTGCTTACCCCACTCTCTCAACTTGGACCAAGTTACAAACCACACTCATTTTTGCCCTTGTTGCTTCTTCCTCCAAAAACAAATCCTCTACTTGAGTGAAGATATCTCTTGAATTGAGTATCTTCTAACTCATCCTCATCCAATACCGCCCTTGACACGATACAACATCGTGAGGTCCACCTCTTCCGCTCCATATCCTACACCATATCCCTCTCCATCAAACAACTAAACTTTGTGTTTACGTTTCACATCACCAAATAAAATCATCACAAACCTTTTGTATCCCAAGGAAGTCCAAGAGACCTCAAGTTGGCAACTTTCTGTTATCTAGTGTAGTTTGCTTGAAAAGCATATATTTATATGCTTATGTATTAATGATTATGTTTTCAACATAATCTATTTGAATAATTAATGAATGTTTCTTTTGTTATTTGCTTTGCGCATATTCATAATTCTCAAATTGGTTTAGATCTATGATTAATATATGATTGTATTACTTGCTTTTGATCCATGTTTGCATGATTATTTTGTGATTATATATGCTTCTCTAGTAGACCAAAACTAAAATAAGATGTTCCGATAGAGTTTGCTGCAAACACAAAACCAAAATAAACCATTTTTAGAAATTTTTAGAAATTTGGTTGTTTGGGATTTTACCAGATGGGCGGCCCCCATAATTAACACTGGCGGCCCCTTTAATTTTAAAGGAGCCGTCCATTAATTAAGGGGACCGGCCACCTGGAACAGTTTTTTACACTGTTTTCTTTTGCAACTTGTGACTACTTTTGCTAGTCCCAGCTATCATTTCCCTTAAAAACTAAACTGATTTTGGAATCTAAGAATGCAATTTCACTAATGAAGACAATACCACTCCATCACCACCACCTTAATGTTCATCTCCTAGTGCTCCCAATGCACCCTCCAAAACACCATCAACTCATGGAACCTCCACCTCTTCCATACCATCATCATCATCCATCAATGACTACATCAACACTCACCTATCACCTCCACCAAGAGTGCCACCTACCTCTTGAAAATGCAACCTTAGACATCACTCTTTCATTATCACCCATCACACCTCTTGATGCACAATTTTCACCATCACCACTCAATCCACCAAACTCCAATCCCATCCCATGGAGCTTACTTGAAGCTCATGGTGATACTTGTCTTTGTTGCATCCATAACCGCACCATCATCTTTGGCTTAAGAGATGAAATTCACTACATGTTTTCATACCTTGAAAGCTTGTTCCCTCAACCTCAACCAACAACATCCACACCTCAACCACCAACAACAAACACACCTCCACCTCTATCAACATCAACCACACCTCCATCAACTCCATCATCTCCACCTACAACATTGCTCCTCCCAAACTAAGCATGGCTCATGGTTGGATAATAAAAATGTTTAAACCATTTTGATGACAAGCTCTAGGAAAAACATTTCTATTAGAGTTTTGGTTGCTTGTAAGTCCTTAAGGCTTTTGCTTAATTGTTGTATGGTTCATGCATTTTGGATGCATGTTCTTTGCATGTTCATCTATTTAATGAAGTGTTTTCTTCCATGCTTATGTTGCTTGCCCTATCCATATATATATATATATATATATATATATATATATATATATATATATATATATATATATATATTTGTTACATGCATATATATTGTATGTTCTAAATATTTTTGCAAGCATTCCATATCTCGATTTGTCTTGTAACCTTAAAACGAGGGGGAGTACACATCAAGGGGGAGCTTATCCGACGTTGGGATTAACCTTTTTGATGTTCACAAAAAGGGGGAGAAGTGATATAAACTCACTAAATACTTGCATATATAATAATTTTTTACTTAATGAGTTTAGATTTTGTAATCATCAAAAAGGGGGAGATTGTTGATATAAATAATGCGTAAAAACGTTATTAATATTTCTCGATTTCCCTATGTTTTGACGATCACAAAATCTAAAATCATTAAACGTAAAATCATTACGTAAATAAGTATTTAGTGACAAAATATCATTATTGTAACACCTCAACCCAACAAGGGTCAAAATGTCACATTATGGTGCCAAATCAGAACATACAAACGCAAGCGGAAGACTTATAAGCATAAAGTTACAAAGGTATTCTAAGGTTACAAAAGAAATACTAACTCTATACAGGAAGAAATATAAATCTAAACAAATTCTAATCGAATCCAAATCCAAGTCTAGTCCAGATGTAATTGGGCTTCTAATCATCGGGATAGTCCACTAACGCTCCTATGAACTCTTCACCAAATCCCAGCTTCCAACCTAACACCTGCCGCAGGAAAAGAAATGCGGCTGAGCTTAAAAAGCCCAGTGAACAGATATATAACAAAATGAATAATCGAAACATATATAAGTATAAGAAAAAAAATCATAAGCTCCTGCTGAAACGAATATCATCTGTCAATTGCATAAGAGATCAACGATAACTGAAGAAATATCATAAGTCAAATGAATAATAAGTATGAAGAGTCAACTGATAATATGAATCATATAGTAACCAGAATCAAAGAGCACGTATCAACAAAGGCTTATCCACCAGAGACACTCGAATGGACAAAAGAAATAAAGGAAAGCCACGAGCCGACCTACCAGAGACACTCGAATAGGTCTAATCACATAATCATATATCCGTCAATTCATAGGGTGTACATAGAGGGGCGACCTCCAAGTACCAGACGTGAAAGGGGTACAAGGCACGTAGACGCCGGGGACTAATCACACCGCCCCAGATAGTGTCATGCCATTAGTGCCTCAATGACACGCTCATGGTACCTCCATGAGTAGACTAAAAACTCGGCATCAGAACAGAACATATCAGAACAAACAAAGCAAGGCTATCCATAACAAAATGCTCCCACAGCATGACAGAACAGAATGCTCCTAGAGCATAATATAACAGAATCTCGCAATCACATAATCATAATCAAAGTGGATAGAAAATCAGAATCAAATCAGAGGTATCATAGCAAGGCTCATATCAAAAAGATCATATCAACGAATCATATCAAATGGATCATATCAATCATATCAAATGGGGAACATAGCAATGGCATAACTGAAGGGAATCTTAGCAGTGTCAAGGATCGAAAGAAAGTCATGAGAAGTCCCTACTGAAAAGGGATAGAATATCTGTACCTTATACCGCAATTGAGACCATAACAAAAACAAGGATAGGAATTTACTCCTTCTTCAGCGAATCTACATGAATTAATGACCGGCTTATTATTAATCACTTATTATAAATTAGATTGCTCATTTTAATCGGTTTTCTATTTTTAGTAACTTTCCATTATTAATAACTTTCCAGATTTAGTAAGTTCCCATATTTAATAACTTTCCCGAATTAGTACTTTAATACTTTAAGGTTATTATTGACGATTAAGTATTTAACGTTTAAAATGACCAAGATAATAAGTTAGGGTTAATTACGATGATTAGGAAAGTTTAGGGTCAAAATATAAATTATTAAAGATTAAATATTAAAATGTCAAATAAAATTATTTTAAGCTTTATTCAAATAAATTAATATTAAGATAATAATTTTGGACCTCGTCATTATAATTTTATGTACTTTACTAACGTACCCACGATATTAATATTTATGCCGTGACGACTCAAGATTTTATTTAGAATATTGATTCAACTACGCATCTGATGACGACAAGTTCTTATAACATGTTAACTTGATTTATGTGTAATCGTGTATAGTAAAACATGGCTTACATGTGACTTGAACTCTTTATGGATCGACACCCTAAACACATCACAACCACCAAGACATAATAGGTCTCATGCATGCAATCATGCTTTATAAAACCATACTCTATACGCCTTCTATTGTACTAGTAATTTCTACTCCATGCAATACATGCACATATATCTTGACTTATATCTAAAAATTTCATAGCTTTTCAAATGACCAGATGTATATGATTGAGCTAAGACATAAAATTAATATATTAGCAGATTATAGAGGTTCATATAACATGTCTTAGCCTTCCTGATCGACCCATATTAAACACACACGACACACAAATCTCAGCCCCACCAACCTGAATTTAACGAGCCAAAACATGTCAAAATATTCCCCTCGATATATGATCACTTTTAACAGGTTCTTAAAGTTTGTATGATAATACATTAAGTCGACTAAAGGCTGCTAAACACGACCTCGAAACAGCTCGCGAAATATGATTCAAACAGGTCATACACGACACCAAAACTCGCACACTATAGCTAAGAATAAAGACAACATGATCGATCCACAAAACTTTAACCTCGATGTAACCTATTATACGTATATGTTTATATCTTAAATATGCGTGATTATAACTCGACATTAGTGAACCTGTAAGAGCGTGTAATCTATATAGTTTTAGTTCCAAATCTGATGACATATTAAACCCGTTAAATACTCATCAAAATGATTCATGATATACTTATCATATTTTAGTGCATGGTCTCATGATAGTTTCAAATATACATAAGCTGAATCACGGTTTGATCGAAGAGAAAGAAACAAGATGCGACACCATAGCTAACAAGATTTTTAGGTGGTGTGGATTCTTTTATACGAGTGATTATATATGATTAAGTTAACAAGAAAGAGCAGCAGGTTCTAATAGTAAGCGTTTGATTAGATTAGCGACGTATTTTAGACGTGATATTTCCATATATACGAGATGTAATAGACGTATTACGATCAACAAATAGATGCTAGGATTTACCTTCGAGTCGAACAAGACAGTTCGAGGTCACAATGAACAAAGGTACGAACGCCAATTCGAACACGAACACGAAGTCTATAGTTCAACGAAATGAGAACAAGTCCGAACCCAAAATGATCTCGAACTTTCATCGAACAAAACCAACACTTTTTATATGAACCCGAACTACTCGCGTGCAACCTGGTCGAAGTCCCAAGCCTATGTCCACACACACCATGATCACACCAAGCTTCTCTTTTTTTTTTTTTTTCTTCGTACTTCTTTGAGAGAACATAAAGAAAGCTGCTGTTTGAATTATTTTAGGGTTTGAATGTATGTGAGAAAGTGGGATTCGTTGTGACTATTATATTGGTGAAAGAGAGCAGCAAATGAAGGAGATATAGGGGTGAAATGGCCGATCATATTGGGGAAGTTACGGGACTAGTTCCTCTTCAAATATTTTCAAATAATAAGGTGTTATCTTCCAATGCATGTTGTTACATATTTTAATAAAACCGGACCTTTAGGGGACACATATCAAACATGTAATGTTCCAAATAAGAAAAAATGTAAAAAAAAATGTATAGGATTTCATTTGTAATTTAAATTTGTAATATATAGTTCAAATCTCTTATTATATTCATATCTCAAAGTTCGAATGCCGTCTCGTATTTTAGGTTATTACTCCCTCCGTCCCTTATTAAATGTCCTGTTTGAATTTTCAAAGTCTTTCTTTCTCAACTTTGACCTTAAATATTTTTGTTTGTGTAATATAATATTTGATAGAAAATATATGAATGATTTTAAGTTTTAAATGTATTTTCATTGCGTATAATTTTTATCAAATAGTATATAACACAAATAAAAATATTTAAGGTCAAAGTTAGTAAATAAAGACTTGAAATGTCAAACATGGACATTTAATAAGGGACGGAGGGAGTATAATTCTTCCCCTCTAAAAATAAAATTTCGTTCGCGAAATTGAAGTCGCAAAGTTCGACGGAGACTTAGCAAATCACTAAAGTATGTAACAATTATCCTCACGCTTGGGGAGGTCTCTCGAATAGAATCTTCACGAACAGAATGTTTTCTCATGACTCAATCCTCACAAATTTGGATAGCCCTGGGCTCTCCAAAGAATATAAATCATAACAAATCTGATCCAACGAATACGAAACAAATGCATAGCAGATGACAGATGACAGATGACAGATGACAGATGACAGATGACAGATGAAATCTCACAGAGAGATATATGAAACATATATACCTATGAGGCAAGCACAGAAATAGTACTAAACGATAAATATTCATCAACTCCTACTAAATTCTGAAAGAGTAAAGGGACTTGATAAAGCGGAAGGAGTACAAATCAAATCATACACATTTCCAGAATCTAATCAAAAGATGGGTAACATACTCAAATTGACGTTCCAAATCACAAATCAGAGTATCAAAACGTATCAAAGGCATAACCAAAAAGGTAGAATAATCGTACGAATAGGAACAAAATCCAAATCTTTCACGTCGCGAACCAAAAGCTTCCTCAAATGCCAAAACGTAAAACTCTTCTGTACCTCTTTTGAAAGTGTGAACCAAAACGCGATTCTCTGTCATGTCACGATCACTGCAACTGCGCCATGTAGCTTGAATGATTTTCTACCGAAGGGAATCTCTGCTGATCTTCCATGCAAGCCATCCTAATCAATGCTCCACTATAACTCCACTTGTGTTGTCCTTCCTCCTGTGTGTGGAAATCACCGATGTAGTCACCACCGTCTTCATACCATCCCGTCCAGACTCTGCTTCAAGACTCTATACATATTAGTACAACTAAGATGAATAGAGTCGGTAAAAGTATGTGCTTCAATTAAAACTGCTTCTTTCTGTCTTCCAACATGGCTAATCTTCTACCGTCTTGCTCCTGAGCACCTTCCTCCTAGATAGAACAATTTCTTCTCAGCTTCTCAAACTTCTTCTCTCATCCCCTTCTACAAACATTACACTTTGAGAAATATCACATAGAGCTTCTTCTAATGCAGAAGTATCAACACAAAATACGAAGATGATCCTCGTGTTTCTCTTTCGTCTCTGAATATACTAAAATGTCATACTATGACAAATTTTCCAAGTATTCATGAGGAACACGATTTATCAAACTCATAGGAATAGTCGGAAAGGTAACCAATACAATTGGCATAACACACACAAGTACGAGAAATACCATCATCATTCTCCTCCACGAATAAAACAAAAACACACAAAGATACACAGCGAACTTTCCAAGCAAATCGAATAACTCTCTAGACGAGTTTCATTGGAGAAATATCTTTACAGCAGTGGGGAAATCAACGCACGAGTTTCATAACAAGGTGGTCATAAAGATTATCAGGTTAAGAATCACGAACTTCACAATTCGTTAAAGGTGACAAACGTAAAATGACAGTCGTCATCATCATAATACTCAGGCAAATAATCCAAACCCAGAATAACATCAAATCGAACATCTATAACGTAAACATATTAGCACAACAAAATCGTCTCCAACTATCTCCAGAACGCATTGGACAAATCGAATAGACATGATGAAAAGTCACAAAACGATCATAGTGGTAGGTAAGGTCAAAATCAACAATGAAGAAAGAATCAAAAGCAGGGAGAAGTCATAGAATGTGTCGAACAGATAGGATTCATACATACGCGAATCTCTGAACGAACAAAAGGCGTCTAAATGAATGTCAAACGAATCAAGAATCGAAGTTCAAAAGGATAACTCCAGAGAAAGTAACCTATGAGGCACACTACGAAGTCTAAAGGCATCCTAAATGCATGTCACGAATCCTGATAAGTCTTCTAAGTCTCCGAAATGAATGATCTAGTAAGAGCTTAACGAAAAGCAAAGGCATAAATCAGAGTAAAGCGGAAGCAAGAAAACCAACGTCTGATCATATATCTACCCAATCCTCACCGGTCATACTAAAGCTCTTAAGGGGAGAAACTTAAGGCAAAACCTTCCAAAGTTATTCCTAAATATTCTAAGGTGCAAAACTAAGGGTCAAAAACTTCACAGGCCATAACTTATGTACTACAAGTCGCAGCCTGAGCTCTGATACCATAATTGTAACACCTCAACCCAGCAAGGGTCAAAATGTCACATTATGGTGCCAAATCAGAACATACAAACGCAAGCGGAAGACTTATAATCATAAAGTTACAAAGGTATTCTAAGGTTACAAAAGAAATACTAACTTTATACAGGAAGAAATACAAATCTAAACAAATTCTAATCGAATCCAAATCCAAGTCTAGTCCAGATGTAAATGGGCTTCTAATCATCGGGATAGTCCACTAACGCTCCTATGCACTCTTCACCAAAACCCAGCTTCCAACCTAACACCTGCCACAGGAAAACAAATGCGGCTGAGCTTAAAAAGCCCAGTGAACAAATATATAACAAAATGAATAATCGGAACGTATACAAGTGTCACAACTCACCATTTCAGGTCATTTTCCGAACTTTGGAAAAAAACACTATTCATCAAAACACTATTCATCAGTTTACTATTCATCATTTTTGGTGTCAGTTTGACATTCCGAGAAGCATTCAGAAATTTTACTATTCACTGAACACTATTCATTGCCGTAAAAATTTTCACAATTCACTTGCATTACTCATTTCATCGTAAATTTAGTTTACGAGTATTCAAATTCGCGTAACCGGATTGGTTTAGGTGCGAATTCATTTCATTAGTGTTAAGTACACTGCATACGGACTGGAGATAGTCTGCATATCATCATAACAGCATTTTCATGTTATACCACTCTCAAGATTTTCAAATTATTACATTCAGTACATTTAACGTTTTTACGTATAAGTATTTATAGTAAACGTTAACACCCGGTTTATACACGACGAATATATCTAAATATTCCCACAATGGTCCCGACATATTTTTATATCCATTTTATCATCATAAAAGTTATTACATTCATTTACCCAGTATTTTGGAAACTTATTTTATTTATAACGTAAGCTTATGAATATTACGACGGTTTTCGTGAAAACTAAACAATAATCACCCGATCACTCAATACTTGTACCCAACATAATTTTAACATTTTTATAACTCTATTTTGACAAGTTTAGTCATTATTTCATATTCCATATTTTTACGATACCCAGAGTTACGTTTCGCGATTTAAAACTTTACGGTTTGTGATTAACGGAACCAAAACCGACTCCGTGAACCATATAACACCAAGCTTACTACATACTCTTCTAATTTTCACACATGTGCAGCCCCCCATCCCAATGTTACTTCAACTTGTCCCTTTATTTACCAAAATGCCATGGAATTTAGATATTTCATACTTAAACACATTTAACACTTTGATACTTATTTTTATAAATCAAAAATGAAGTTTTCTCTTGTTCTTCCTCCTAAGCCACGACCAAACCACCATATCAAGATCAAGTGATCATTTTTCATAAGTTATAACACCAAACTTGTTCCTTTTACTTGTCTAATCAAGAATCAATCAAGAAAAACACAAGAAATCCAAGCATAATCATCATCTAATCATCTCATTTTATCAAGTAAGTTATCAACTTTATTTTTACATGGATCATCTTATATTTACATGTATTTCATGAGTATCATGCTAAAAACCATGTACAAGTAGCTATACCACACTTTATTTTGTCTAAAAAGAAACATACAAACCCTAACTTTTTAGTTATGAATCCCCTTGCTCTAATAACTTGGTTAGGAGTCCATGGCACCCTAAGAAGGTGTATGGTAGGATTAGATTAGCTATGTGGTGATTACAAGAGGTTTGGTGATGGTAGAAATTAGTTTTAAACCTTGAAAACTTGATTTGGAACCTATTTTAGACATGCTGTCCCGTTTTGTAAAAATCTGGAAAATCAGTAAACACCAAGGAAACTTTGGCAAAATTTTTAGAAAATACTTTCAAAAACGAATCCGTAGGCGAAAGAACGGATTAAAACGAGTTTATAACGAAGGAGTTATGATTTTTGCAAGATTGTTGACGAAAAGTATTTTCTGGAAATTTGTTTGCTGTTGGACGTTTTTCAATGGACAAAAAGAGACTTTAGACGTAACCCGGAGGAGCCGAGCTTTCCAAAATATATTACTACATACTAAGACGTAACCGTGGACATAAAGAACAAGTAAAACGGACAAGTAACGACAAAGATATTCACGTTTGAATATCGGCTAAAACCATTTTATATTTGACAGCTTTTAATAAAAAGTGACACAAAAACTACGAAGTACTTTTATAAGCTAGAAATAATATCAAGTACCGAGCTTTATAACTAACGTAGTATTAGTTATTACGAGTATGTTTTCATCATTTCAAGGATTACAACCCGAGTTTTTCAACGCTAACATGGAAACTTACATTATATATATATATAAGTATATATATATTATAACTAGCTTATTTTATTTTCTAATAGCAATATTTTTCCAAATTCTTGGATTATATATTGTAATAACACAAGTGTTTTTCAAAGAGTAGAGTGGTATAGGAACATGTGCATGGACATTCATAACATCATTTCATGAGCTAAAGTAGATCGTACATCATTCATATTAGGTTGCGGCTAGTGTACGCGCCTTGTTTTTCAGCTCATTACATGTTCATGGTACCTTCATATTGGGTTGCGGCAGCTAATTGTTCATTGGTGTTCATTTCATTTCATCACAGTTTCATCAGTTCAGGTGAGTCATAGCCCCACTTTTACTGGTTTAATTACTTTACAAACTCTTTGGGGGAGATACATGCTTAAATACTCGTGTTGTACTTTTATACGATTTCAAATCCCATGGGGGAGAATACATTGCAACAACTATTTTTGTACATGCCCAAGTATTACAAATTCCATACATTGCTTAAGTTGCCTTACTACCACTTCATAACAAGTCCCCTTTTCAATATCATGGACCGTTAATTTCAAGTACTAAGCGAGAGTGAGTGAATAGATCTATTGAGGGTGACGCCTCCATTCGTGTTTGGGTTGCTCCAACGGGACGAATGCATTTCATGTCTTATCAAGTGAGTGCCTGGTAGACACTCTGTTGGGGCATTACAAAGTCTAGCTTCGGGGTCATGAGCTTAAGGGATAATGTAGCATTTTTGACATTTATGTCGGTTCACTTTATACTTGTGGCTATTGTGCATACAAAAATTACTTATGGAATTACGATACTTTTCCACCACTATTACTACAGAATTACTATGTCTTTGCAACAATCTTATGACTGATTTATTACAAACATATTACATTTGGCAGTGGGTTGTAAACACACAGGTTACAAGTCTCTTATGGCGGGACTTGGAACTGAGTGGATTTACGATGCCTTTGCTGGGAAATCTTCATTTCAATGCATTACATTCTTTTTCACAAGACTCTATGAACTCACCAACCTCGTGTTGACACTTTAGCATGTATTTTCAGGTTTTAATCAATGGCACGCTACTGGAGGTTTTGGCAGGGCATGGCATGGTCATAGAAGACTCTGATTTAATCATTTGGGGACCGTTTTAAACTACTTTAAGGGCCTACTTCCGCAATACTTTTAACAATGTAAAAATCAACATTTTGATTTAACTATTTTATTCTAAATGATTCAAGTGCAAACTATTTTTGAACTAGTGTTGTAATACCAATTGAGTTACACCCCAGCTACATGTATGCTTCCGCTGGACCCGATTTTGGGGGTGTGACAGATTGGCATCAGAGCTTTGGCTATAGCGAACTAAGTGTTTTTAAAACCTAGACTATAGCTACTTTCAAGAAAACTTAACCCTATGACCGTCACATGCCTGCCTGCCAAGCTGAAGCCTCATTTGTGGTTAGTTGCCGACATAGGTGATGAGATTTATGTCTCATTATCTGATATATATATTATATTCATTTATTATAGTTGATTACTATAATTGTCTTTCATATAAGCATGTTCACGTATCATATATGTCACCGCATTATGTTTTTCCTTGCATAGTTTCATCATTTGACCTCGAGTTTGGTCATTTGCTTTTGTCTTTCGGAACGTCTTGGTATTTGTGAAGGACATAGTCTTAGTATGACTGAGCTGAGTATTTCAAAATTCATGGAACCTCGGTGGAATATAGACTGGTCATTTATATTCAACCCGGGATAGTGAGATATAGGCTGACCACCTATGTCTGACTCAGAGATGAATTTTGCAACACTGAGAATAGTTATAATAAAATTCTGTCTGGATTGAATCCTTTACGCATTTTCCAAATGTTTCATGCATGTGTGAGTATACCCTTATTGTCAGAACATTCATACTTTTCATCACTTCGTGAACCGCCGCTTGGAAGCATGTCAATTGATCATTTCATTTCATGAACATTTACGTCTATGCACAATACATTTACATCATAGTATTTTCTTTTATCACAATATCATTTTGTCGCAGTTGTCACAGTCTCTTCCCTTCTCACCATCACTATCATTTCCTTTCCCCATCCCCATATATACAAGGAATTAGCTGACACTTTATGGATTCCTATGCCACTTATCACTCACTACTCCCTATATTGTTAAGTGGATATTATCAATGACCTCCCTAGGAAAGACTTTCCATACCATCTATAAGGAGAATCTCTCGGTACATTAAGACCGTTCAAAACTCAACATAAATCTCAGGATATCACAAAACAATTCGAACCCCTATCATTGGCCTGATCACCAAAAATTCCATCATCTAGAAAGTATTGGCTTGACTGAATTACAGGATTATTTTAGATACGATTACTCACAAAACAACACCATAGAGATAAATCCAACCTCTTAACAGAGACTATAGATTGAACATGTCCTCACCAATAGACTTTATCCAAACATGTTAGACACCTATGCCTTTGTGCAGACATACATACTTGACTATTTTATCCTCTTAATACTTTCACTTTCAAATGTATTTTTCTCCAAACTACAGTTATACAAGACATATATGTTGTAAGAAATACTTTTATGAGGCACTCTATGGTCGAAGTGCCAACCTCCAATGACGGCTTGAAATTTAGAAAAGCCCAGCTCATTAGTCCAGTAAGTATTCATGAAATAACCAGGAACTTCCTACAAAATCAAGAATCAGTTACAAGTTCGATAAGGTGTAAACCCTTAGGATTTCAAGTTGGTGGTAGAGTTATGTTGAAAGTTCTGCCTAGGAAAGGCATGATACCATTCAGAAAACTTGGGAAGTTAAACCCGAGATGTACACTGGACCATGTAATATTTCAAATAGAGTAGGCCTAGTGGTCGTCAGACTTGAGCCTTGTTAGAGAACAACAGCAACAGGATTACACAACCACGTATTATCAGCTTTTCAGAATTGTCACCCATAATCCCATTTGGAAAGGAATCCAACCCATAGTCAAACATAAAACTTGCAGGAGAACAAGTAGAAATCATGGACCGTGTGGTCAAACAGTAGAAGCAGAGTCGAATTCCTATCGTTAGAGTTCGCTGGAATTCTAGAATATCATCACCTTTTCACCAATATGTTTTCAGAGACCAACATAAACTGAACTTCGGGACGAATTTCCTTTTAGAGGGGAAGACTGTCACAACTCACCATTTCAGGTCATTTTCCGAACTTTGGAAAAAAACACTATTCATCAAAACACTATTCATCAGTTTACTATTCATCATTTTTGGTGTCAGTTTGACATTCCGAGAAGCATTCAGAAATTTTACTATTCACTGAACACTATTCATTGCCGTAAAAATTTTCACAATTCACTTGCATTACTCATTTCATCGTAAATTTAGTTTACGAGTATTCAAATTCGCGTAACCGGATTGGTTTAGGTGCGAATTCATTTCATTAGTGTTAAGTACACTGCATACGGACTGGAGATAGTCTGCATATCATCATAACAGCATTTTCATGTTATACCACTCTCAAGATTTTCAAATTATTACATTCAGTACATTTAACGTTTTTACGTATAAGTATTTATAGTAAACGTTAACACCCGGTTTATACACGACGAATATATCTAAATATTCCCACAATGGTCCCGACATATTTTTATATCCATTTTATCATCATAAAAGTTATTACATTCATTTACCCAGTATTTTGGAAATTTATTTTATTTATAACGTAAGCTTATGAATATTACGACGGTTTTCGTGAAAACTAAACAATAATCACCCGATCACTCAATACTTGTACCCAACATAATTTTAACATTTTTATAACTCTATTTTGACAAGTTTAGTCATTATTTCATATTCCATATTTTTACGATACCCAGAGTTACGTTTCGCGATTTAAAACTTTACGGTTTGCGATTAACGGAACCAAAACCGACTCCGTGAACCATATAACACCAAGCTTACTACATACTCTTCTAATTTTCACACATGTGCAGCCCCCCATCCCAATGTTACTTCAACTTGTCCCTTTATTTACCAAAATGCCATGGAATTTAGATATTTCATACTTAAACACATTTAACACTTTGATACTTATTTTTATAAATCAAAAATGAAGTTTTCTCTTGTTCTTCCTCCTAAGCCACGACCAAACCACCATATCAAGATCAAGTGATCATTTTTCATAAGTTATAACACCAAACTTGTTCCTTTTACTTGTCTAATCAAGAATCAATCAAGAAAAACACAAGAAATCCAAGCATAATCATCATCTAATCATCTCATTTTATCAAGTAAGTTATCAACTTTATTTTTACATGGATCATCTTATATTTACATGTATTTCATGAGTATCTTGCTAAAAACCATGTACAAGTAGCTATACCACACTTTATTTTGTCTAAAAAGAAACATACAAACCCTAACTTTTTAGTTATGAATCCCCTTGCTCTAATAACTTGGTTAGGAGTCCATGCACCCTAAGAAGGTGTATGGTAGGATTAGATTAGCTATGTGGTGATTACAAGAGGTTTGGTGATGGTAGAAATTAGTTTTAAACCTTGAAAACTTGATTTGGAACCTATTTTAGACATGCTGTCCCGTTTTGTAAAAATCTGGAAAATCAGTAAACACCAAGGAAACTTTGGCAAAATTTTTAGAAAATACTTTCAAAAACGAATCCGTAGGCGAAAGAACGGATTAAAACGAGTTTATAACGAAGGAGTTATGATTTTTGCAAGATTGTTGACGAAAAGTATTTTCTGGAAATTTGTTTGCTGTTGGACGTTTTTCAATGGACAAAAAGAGACTTTAGACGTAACCCGGAGGAGCCGAGCTTTCCAAAATATATTACTACATACTAAGACGTAACCGTGGACATAAAGAACAAGTAAAACGGACAAGTAACGACAAAGATATTCACGTTTGAATATCGGCTAAAACCATTTTATATTTGACAGCTTTTAATAAAAAGTGACACAAAAACTACGAAGTACTTTTATAAGCTAGAAATAATATCAAGTACCGAGCTTTATAACTAACGTAGTATTAGTTATTACGAGTATGTTTTCATCATTTCAAGGATTACAACCCGAGTTTTTCAACGCTAACATGGAAACTTACATTATATATATATATAAGTATATATATATTATAACTAGCTTATTTTATTTTCTAATAGCAATATTTTTCCAAATTCTTGGATTATATATTGTAATAACACAAGTGTTTTTCAAAGAGTAGAGTGGTATAGGAACATGTGCATGGACATTCATAACATCATTTCATGAGCTAAAGTAGATCGTACATCATTCATATTAGGTTGCGGCTAGTGTACGCGCCTTGTTTTTCAGCTCATTACATGTTCATGGTACCTTCATATTGGGTTGCGGCAGCTAATTGTTCATTGGTGTTCATTTCATTTCATCACAGTTTCATCAGTTCAGGTGAGTCATAGCCCCACTTTTACTGGTTTAATTACTTTACAAACTCTTTGGGGGAGATACATGCTTAAATACTCGTGTTGTACTTTTATACGATTTCAAATCCCATGGGGGAGAATACATTGCAACAACTATTTTTGTACATGCCCAAGTATTACAAATTCCATACATTGCTTAAGTTGCCTTACTACCACTTCATAACAAGTCCCCTTTTCAATATCATGGACCGTTAATTTCAAGTACTAAGCGAGAGTGAGTGAATAGATCTATTGAGGGTGACGCCTCCATTCGTGTTTGGGTTGCTCCAACGGGACGAATGCATTTCATGTCTTATCAAGTGAGTGCCTGGTAGACACTCTGTTGGGGCATTACAAAGTCTAGCTTCGGGGTCATGAGCTTAAGGGATAATGTAGCATTTTTGACATTTATGTCGGTTCACTTTATACTTGTGGCTATTGTGCATACAAAAATTACTTATGGAATTACGATACTTTTCCACCACTATTACTACAGAATTACTATGTCTTTGCAACAATCTTATGACTGATTTATTACAAACATATTACATTTGGCAGTGGGTTGTAAACACACAGGTTACAAGTCTCTTATGGCGGGACTTGGAACTGAGTGGATTTACGATGCCTTTGCTGGGAAATCTTCATTTCAATGCATTACATTCTTTTTCACAAGACTCTATGAACTCACCAACCTCGTGTTGACACTTTAGCATGTATTTTCAGGTTTTAATCAATGGCACGCTACTGGAGGTTTTGGCAGGGCATGGCATGGTCATAGAAGACTCTGATTTAATCATTTGGGGACCGTTTTAAACTACTTTAAGGGCCTACTTCCGCAATACTTTTAACAATGTAAAAATCAACATTTTGATTTAACTATTTTATTCTAAATGATTCAAGTGCAAACTATTTTTGAACTAGTGTTGTAATACCAATTGAGTTACACCCCAGCTACATGTATGCTTCCGCTGGACCCGATTTTGGGGGTGTGACAGATTGGCATCAGAGCTTTGGCTATAGCGAACTAAGTGTTTTTAAAACCTAGACTATAGCTACTTTCAAGAAAACTTAACCCTATGACCGTCACATGCCTGCCTGCCAAGCTGAAGCCTCATTTGTGGTTAGTTGCCGACATAGGTGATGAGATTTATGTCTCATTATCTGATATATATATTATATTCATTTATTATAGTTGATTACTATAATTGTCTTTCATATAAGCATGTTCACGTATCATATATGTCACCGCATTATGTTTTTCCTTGCATAGTTTCATCATTTGACCTCGAGTTTGGTCATTTGCTTTTGTCTTTCGGAACGTCTTGGTATTTGTGAAGGACATAGTCTTAGTATGACTGAGCTGAGTATTTCAAAATTCATGGAACCTCGGTGGAATATAGACTGGTCATTTATATTCAACCCGGGATAGTGAGATATAGGCTGACCACCTATGTCTGACTCAGAGATGAATTTTGCAACACTGAGAATAGTTATAATAAAATTCTGTCTGGATTGAATCCTTTACGCATTTTCCAAATGTTTCATGCATGTGTGAGTATACCCTTATTGTCAGAACATTCATACTTTTCATCACTTCGTGAACCGCCGCTTGGAAGCATGTCAATTGATCATTTCATTTCATGAACATTTACGTCTATGCACAATACATTTACATCATAGTATTTTCTTTTATCACAATATCATTTTGTCGCAGTTGTCACAGTCTCTTCCCTTCTCACCATCACTATCATTTCCTTTCCCCATCCCCATATATACAAGGAATTAGCTGACACTTTATGGATTCCTATGCCACTTATCACTCACTACTCCCTATATTGTTAAGTGGATATTATCAATGACCTCCCTAGGAAAGACTTTCCATACCATCTATAAGGAGAATCTCTCGGTACATTAAGACCGTTCAAAACTCAACATAAATCTCAGGATATCACAAAACAATTCGAACCCCTATCATTGGCCTGATCACCAAAAATTCCATCATCTAGAAAGTATTGGCTTGACTGAATTACAGGATTATTTTAGATACGATTACTCACAAAACAACACCATAGAGATAAATCCAACCTCTTAACAGAGACTATAGATTGAACATGTCCTCACCAATAGACTTTATCCAAACATGTTAGACACCTATGCCTTTGTGCAGACATACATACTTGACTATTTTATCCTCTTAATACTTTCACTTTCAAATGTATTTTTCTCCAAACTACAGTTATACAAGACATATATGTTGTAAGAAATACTTTTATGAGGCACTCTATGGTCGAAGTGCCAACCTCCAATGACGGCTTGAAATTTAGAAAAGCCCAGCTCATTAGTCCAGTAAGTATTCATGAAATAACCAGGAACTTCCTACAAAATCAAGAATCAGTTACAAGTTCGATAAGGTGTAAACCCTTAGGATTTCAAGTTGGTGGTAGAGTTATGTTGAAAGTTCTGCCTAGGAAAGGCATGATACCATTCAGAAAACTTGGGAAGTTAAACCCGAGATGTACACTGGACCATGTAATATTTCAAATAGAGTAGGCCTAGTGGTCGTCAGACTTGAGCCTTGTTAGAGAACAACAGCAACAGGATTACACAACCACGTATTATCAGCTTTTCAGAATTGTCACCCATAATCCCATTTGGAAAGGAATCCAACCCATAGTCAAACATAAAACTTGCAGGAGAACAAGTAGAAATCATGGACCGTGTGGTCAAACAGTAGAAGCAGAGTCGAATTCCTATCGTTAGAGTTCGCTGGAATTCTAGAATATCATCACCTTTTCACCAATATGTTTTCAGAGACCAACATAAACTGAACTTCGGGACGAATTTCCTTTTAGAGGGGAAGACTGTCACAACTCACCATTTCAGGTCATTTTCCGAACTTTGGAAAAAAACACTATTCATCAAAACACTATTCATCAGTTTACTATTCATCATTTTTGGTGTCAGTTTGACATTCCGAGAAGCATTCAGAAATTTTACTATTCACTGAACACTATTCATTGCCGTAAAAATTTTCACAATTCACTTGCATTACTCATTTCATCGTAAATTTAGTTTACGAGTATTCAAATTCGCGTAACCGGATTGGTTTAGGTGCGAATTCATTTCATTAGTGTTAAGTACACTGCATACGGACTGGAGATAGTCTGCATATCATCATAACAGCATTTTCATGTTATACCACTCTCAAGATTTTCAAATTATTACATTCAGTACATTTAACGTTTTTACGTATAAGTATTTATAGTAAACGTTAACACCCGGTTTATACACGACGAATATATCTAAATATTCCCACAATGGTCCCGACATATTTTTATATCCATTTTATCATCATAAAAGTTATTACATTCATTTACCCAGTATTTTGGAAATTTATTTTATTTATAACGTAAGCTTATGAATATTACGACGGTTTTCGTGAAAACTAAACAATAATCACCCGATCACTCAATACTTGTACCCAACATAATTTTAACATTTTTATAACTCTATTTTGACAAGTTTAGTCATTATTTCATATTCCATATTTTTACGATACCCAGAGTTACGTTTCGCGATTTAAAACTTTACGGTTTGCGATTAACGGAACCAAAACCGACTCCGTGAACCATATAACACCAAGCTTACTACATACTCTTCTAATTTTCACACATGTGCAGCCCCCCATCCCAATGTTACTTCAACTTGTCCCTTTATTTACCAAAATGCCATGGAATTTAGATATTTCATACTTAAACACATTTAACACTTTGATACTTATTTTTATAAATCAAAAATGAAGTTTTCTCTTGTTCTTCCTCCTAAGCCACGACCAAACCACCATATCAAGATCAAGTGATCATTTTTCATAAGTTATAACACCAAACTTGTTCCTTTTACTTGTCTAATCAAGAATCAATCAAGAAAAACACAAGAAATCCAAGCATAATCATCATCTAATCATCTCATTTTATCAAGTAAGTTATCAACTTTATTTTTACATGGATCATCTTATATTTACATGTATTTCATGAGTATCTTGCTAAAAACCATGTACAAGTAGCTATACCACACTTTATTTTGTCTAAAAAGAAACATACAAACCCTAACTTTTTAGTTATGAATCCCCTTGCTCTAATAACTTGGTTAGGAGTCCATGCACCCTAAGAAGGTGTATGGTAGGATTAGATTAGCTATGTGGTGATTACAAGAGGTTTGGTGATGGTAGAAATTAGTTTTAAACCTTGAAAACTTGATTTGGAACCTATTTTAGACATGCTGTCCCGTTTTGTAAAAATCTGGAAAATCAGTAAACACCAAGGAAACTTTGGCAAAATTTTTAGAAAATACTTTCAAAAACGAATCCGTAGGCGAAAGAACGGATTAAAACGAGTTTATAACGAAGGAGTTATGATTTTTGCAAGATTGTTGACGAAAAGTATTTTCTGGAAATTTGTTTGCTGTTGGACGTTTTTCAATGGACAAAAAGAGACTTTAGACGTAACCCGGAGGAGCCGAGCTTTCCAAAATATATTACTACATACTAAGACGTAACCGTGGACATAAAGAACAAGTAAAACGGACAAGTAACGACAAAGATATTCACGTTTGAATATCGGCTAAAACCATTTTATATTTGACAGCTTTTAATAAAAAGTGACACAAAAACTACGAAGTACTTTTATAAGCTAGAAATAATATCAAGTACCGAGCTTTATAACTAACGTAGTATTAGTTATTACGAGTATGTTTTCATCATTTCAAGGATTACAACCCGAGTTTTTCAACGCTAACATGGAAACTTACATTATATATATATATAAGTATATATATATTATAACTAGCTTATTTTATTTTCTAATAGCAATATTTTTCCAAATTCTTGGATTATATATTGTAATAACACAAGTGTTTTTCAAAGAGTAGAGTGGTATAGGAACATGTGCATGGACATTCATAACATCATTTCATGAGCTAAAGTAGATCGTACATCATTCATATTAGGTTGCGGCTAGTGTACGCGCCTTGTTTTTCAGCTCATTACATGTTCATGGTACCTTCATATTGGGTTGCGGCAGCTAATTGTTCATTGGTGTTCATTTCATTTCATCACAGTTTCATCAGTTCAGGTGAGTCATAGCCCCACTTTTACTGGTTTAATTACTTTACAAACTCTTTGGGGGAGATACATGCTTAAATACTCGTGTTGTACTTTTATACGATTTCAAATCCCATGGGGGAGAATACATTGCAACAACTATTTTTGTACATGCCCAAGTATTACAAATTCCATACATTGCTTAAGTTGCCTTACTACCACTTCATAACAAGTCCCCTTTTCAATATCATGGACCGTTAATTTCAAGTACTAAGCGAGAGTGAGTGAATAGATCTATTGAGGGTGACGCCTCCATTCGTGTTTGGGTTGCTCCAACGGGACGAATGCATTTCATGTCTTATCAAGTGAGTGCCTGGTAGACACTCTGTTGGGGCATTACAAAGTCTAGCTTCGGGGTCATGAGCTTAAGGGATAATGTAGCATTTTTGACATTTATGTCGGTTCACTTTATACTTGTGGCTATTGTGCATACAAAAATTACTTATGGAATTACGATACTTTTCCACCACTATTACTACAGAATTACTATGTCTTTGCAACAATCTTATGACTGATTTATTACAAACATATTACATTTGGCAGTGGGTTGTAAACACACAGGTTACAAGTCTCTTATGGCGGGACTTGGAACTGAGTGGATTTACGATGCCTTTGCTGGGAAATCTTCATTTCAATGCATTACATTCTTTTTCACAAGACTCTATGAACTCACCAACCTCGTGTTGACACTTTAGCATGTATTTTCAGGTTTTAATCAATGGCACGCTACTGGAGGTTTTGGCAGGGCATGGCATGGTCATAGAAGACTCTGATTTAATCATTTGGGGACCGTTTTAAACTACTTTAAGGGCCTACTTCCGCAATACTTTTAACAATGTAAAAATCAACATTTTGATTTAACTATTTTATTCTAAATGATTCAAGTGCAAACTATTTTTGAACTAGTGTTGTAATACCAATTGAGTTACACCCCAGCTACATGTATGCTTCCGCTGGACCCGATTTTGGGGGTGTGACAACAAGTATAAGAAAAGAAATCATAAGCTCCTGCTGAAATGAATATCATCTGTCAAATGCATAAGAGATCAACGATAACTGAAGAAATATCATAAGTCAAATGAATAATAAGTATGAAGAGTTAAGTGATAATATGAATCATATAGTAACCAGAATCAAAGAGCACGTATCAACAAAGGCTTGTCCACGAGCCAACCTACCAGAGACACTCGAATAGGTCTAATCACATAATCATATATCCGTCAATTCATAGGGTGTACATAGAGGGGCGACCTCCAGGTACCAGACGTGAAAGGGGTACAAGGCATGTACAGCCAGTCACCAAACCAAATCGTATCATATCAAAACAAATCCTAGGATGCATCCATACGCCCCCTCCCCCCCCCCCCCCCCCCCCCCACAAAAAAATCATATATAAAGTGGCCAAGAGATCTCATATCATATCATAATCAAACGGGGACGCCGGGGACTAATCACACCGCCCCAGATAGTGTCATGCCATTGGCGCCTCAATGACATGCCCATGGTACCTCCATGAGTAGACTAAAAACTCGGGCATCAGAACAGAACATATCAGAACAAACAAAGCAAGGCTATCCATAACAAAATGCTCCCAGAGCATGACAGAACAGAATGCTCCTAGAGCATAGTATAACAGAATCTCGCAATCACATAATCATAATCAAAGTGGATAGCAAATCAGAATCAAATCAGAGGTATCATAGCAAGGCTCATATCAAAAAGATCATATCAACGAATCATATCAAATGGATCATATCAATCATATCAAATGGGGAACATAGCAATGGCATAACTGAAGGGAATCTTAGCAGTGTCAAGGATCGAAAGAAA
Organism: Artemisia argyi; assembly: GCA_030686995.1. Taxonomy (NCBI): domain Eukaryota; kingdom Viridiplantae; phylum Streptophyta; class Magnoliopsida; order Asterales; family Asteraceae; genus Artemisia; species Artemisia argyi. The sequence continues at coordinate 182,504 of JARVZY010012406.1, read as the reverse complement.
GTCATGAGAAGTCACTACTTAAAAGGATAGAATATCTGTACCTTATACCGCAATTGAGACCATAACAGAAACAAGGATATGAATTTACTCCTTCTTCAGCGAATCTACATGAATTAATGATCGGCTTATTATTAATCACTTATTGTAAATTAGATTGCTCATTTTAATCGGTTTTCTATTTTTAGTAACTTTCCATTATTAATAACTTTCCAGATTTAGTAAGTTCCCATATTTAATAACTTTCCCGAATTAGTACTTTAATACTTTAAGGTTATTATTGACGATTAAGTATTTAAGGTTTAAAATGACCAAGATAATAAGTTAGGGTTAATTACGACGATTAGGAAAGTTTAGGGTCAAAATATAAATTATCAAAGATTAAATATTAAAATGTCAAATAAAATTATTTTAAGCTTTATTCTAATAAATTAATATTAAGATAATAATTTTGGACCTCGTCATTATAATTTTATTTACTTTACTAACGTACCCACGATATTAATATTTATGCCGCGATGACTGAAGATTTTATTTAGAATATTGATTCGACTACGCATCTGATGACGACAAGTTTTTATAACATGTTAACTTGATTTATGTGTAATCGTGTATAGTAAAACATGGCTTACATGTGACTTGAACTCTTTATGGATCGACACCCTAAACACATCACAACCACGAAGACATAATAGGTCTCATGCATGCAATCACGCTTTATAAAACCATACTCTATACGCCTTCTATTGTACTAGTAATTTCTACTCCATGCAATACATGCACATATATCTTGACTTATATCTAAAAATTTCATAGCTTTTCAAATGACCAGATGTATATGATTGAGCTAAGACATAAAATTAATATATTAGCAGATTATAGAGGTTCATACAACATGTCTTAGCCTTCCTGATCGACCCATATTAAACACACACGACACACAAATCTCAGCCCCACCAACCTGAATTTAACGAGCCAAAACATGTCAAAATATTCCCCTCGATATATGATCACTTTTAACAGGTTCTTAAAGTTTGTATGATAATACATTAAGTCGACTACAGGCTGCTAAACACGACCTGGAAACAGCTCGCGAAATTTGATTCAAACAGGTCATACACGACACCAAAACTCGCACACTAACGCTAAGAATAAAGACAACATGATCGATCGACAAAACTTTAACCTCGATGTAACCTACTATACGTATATGTTTATATCTTAAATATGCGTGATTATAACTCGACATTAGTGAACCTGTAAGAGCGTGTAATCTTTATAGTTTTAGTTCCAAATCTGATGACATATTAAACCCGTTAAATACTCATCAAAATGATTCATGATATACTTATCATATTTTAGTGCATGGTCTCATGATAGTTTCAAATATACATAAGCTGAATCACGGTTTGATCGAAGAGAAAGAAACAAGATGCGACACCATAGCTAACAAGATTTTTAGGTGGTGTGGATTCTTTTATACGTGTGATTATATATGATTAAATTAACAAGATAGAGCAGCAGGTTCTAATAGTAAGCGTTTGATTAGATTAGCGACGTATTTTAGACGTGATATTTCCATATATACGAGATGTAATAGACGTATTACGATCAACAAATAGATGCTAGGATTTACCTTCGAGTCGAACAAGACAGTTCGAGGTCACAATGAACAAATGTACGAACGCCAATTCGAACATGAACACGAAGTCTATCGTTCAACGAAATGAGAACAAGTCCGAACCCAAAATGATCTCGAACTTTCATCGAACAAAACCAACACTTTTTATATGAACCCGAACTACTCGCGTGCAACCTGGTCGAAGTCCCAAACCCACGTCCACACACACCATGATCACACCAAGCTTCTCTCTTTTTTTTTTTTTTTTTTTTTTTTTCTTCGTACTTCTTTGAGAGAACATAAAGAAAGCTGCTGTTTGAATTATTTTAGGGTTTGATTGTATGTGAGAGAGTGGGATTCGTTGTGACTATTATGTTGGTGAAAGAGAGCAGCAAATGAAGGAGATATAGGGGTGAAATGGCCGATCATATTGGGGAAGTTACGGGACTAGTTCCTCTTCAAATATTTTCAAATAATAAGGTGTTATCTTCCAATGCATGTTGTTACATATTTTAATAAAACCGGACCTTTAGGGGACACATATCAAACATGTAATGTTCCAAATAAGAAAGTGTAAAAAAAAAATGTATAGGATTTCATTTGTAATTTAAATTTGTAATATATAGTTCAAATCTCTTATTATATTCATATCTCAAAGTTCGAATGCCGTCTCGTATTTTTGGTTATTATAATTATATCCAACTAATTCATTTAAGGTATGAATAACCAAGTGACTAATACATTTTATAATCAAAGGAAGGTTTACTTACTAATTACGAATTATATAAAATGGTATAAACATTTTATATATTTAATAAAAACACTTTTGGTAATTAATGGAAAATGTTTATTTCATAATAAATAAAGGAATTCAAACTGTTAACCAAATTCAGTTAAATTTTCTCCAAATAAACTTTCCCTAGAAAAGACAAAGAAAATTGGCCGTTACAGTGGGCGGCCCCCTTAATTTAAAGGGGGGCATACGCTCCTGTGTCAGATTTCTTTACCTATAAATACTGGTTCAAATCTGAATTTTTACCTCACCTTTTGCACTAAAACTTTATGTTCTAATTCTCTCAAATCATCTTCCTATATCCTTTGATCGTAAACATATTAGTTCTTGTTTCAAGTGATCGAATCCTTCATCATTCAAAGTGCAAGAGAAGAATACTCCTCCAACATCTTGTTAAGAAGTATTGTAGGCTTGAGAATATTGTAAAGGTGTAGAAGTTGTGTAATAGATAGATCTAGGTGTGTTAGTTGTTGTGGATATAAGTAGTTGTGTTGAGAAGAAGTAGAAGTAGTGTTGTGAAAAAGGAGTTATGAAGTTGTGTAGTAGTAGTAGTGTGTATAAGTTGTTAAGAAGGCGTGTAGTGGTGTGAGATTGGTTCTAGCTATTATTAGGACTCGACATTTAGCTTAGTGTCGTAAATTGGTGTAAGCGAAAGTTGTGTAAGGTTTTCTCCGCCAAAAGGGAGCTCGTTGTGTTAGTGAAGAAAACTCTCGAGTAGGTGACTTGGGGAGTGGAGTAGGGCAAGGAAGGAGACCTTGTGGCCGAACCACTCTAAATCCGGTGTGTCTTGGTTTGATCTTTCCAACTCTTGTTCACTATCTTACTTACATCTTTATTATTTACTTACTCATAAACATTTACATATAGTTGTAGCTTGTGATATTGTGCTAAAATTGATTTCACACAAAGTTCAAACAAAAGGTTCATTCACAAAATAAAGTTTTTTATAAATAACCTAAAAAGGGCATAATTCATTTATACATATACAAGGGTAATTGATCATTTAGATTAAGCATAATCTTTACAACAATTCTTGAATTGAAGCTTTTGAAAACAAACTTTTTGAAATAAAAATTGACGTAAACCTATTCAAACCCCCCTTCTAGTTTTTCCACAGTCAAGTTACATTTGGAGGAGGAGTTGGAAGGATCACTGGAAAAGGAACTATTCGGACTCCCAAGGTGGATTTTGAAAATGTGTACTATGTGAAGGAGTTACAAAACTTCAATTTGTTCTCTGTTTCACAAATCTTTGACAAAAAGATTCCTGTTCTATTCACTGAGGAGGACTGTCTTATACTTTCAAAAGATTTCAAGATACCCGATGAAAGTCTTGTTTTACTAAGAGTTCCTAGGAATTACAATCTATACACATTCAACTTGAATAATGTTATACCTAAAGGTGATCTAGCATGCTTGGTGGCCAAAGCATCCTTGGATGAGTCTACTAAATGGCATAGAAGGATGGCACATCTGAACTACAAAAACGTCAACAGACTAGCAAAACATGGTTTGGTCCATGGGCTTCCCTCGAAAGTCTTCACTAATGATCACAACGGTGTTGCCTACAACAAAGGGAAGCAAAACAAGGCTTCATACAAAGCCATTACTGCTGTGAGCACTATTTCTAAAACTCTTCAGTTGTTGCATATGGATCTCTTTGGTCCAACTTCCATCAGAAGTATAGACCACAAGTACTTCTGCCTGGTGATCACAGATGACTACAGTAGGTTTTGCTGGGTATTCTTTTTTAGCACTAAAGATCAGGATTTTCAAACTCTTAAAGAATTTATAGCCCTGGTTGAAAACCAATTGAACAAAAAGGTTAAAGTATCAGGTGTGATAACGGAACAGAGTTCAAAAATGCTAACTTGATTGAACTATGTGGGACTAAGGGAATCATAAAGGATTATAGTAATGCCAGAACTTCACAACAAAATGGAGTTGCTGAAAGAAAGAATAGAACCCTTATAGAGGAAGCAAGATCTATGCTAGCTAACTCTAAACTTCCCACTATGTTTTGGACTCAAGAAGTGTGCACTGCCCTTTATGTGTTGAATAGGGTTTCTATTACTAGACCACACAATAAGACACCCTATGAACTACTGACTGGGAAGCTTCCTACCATTATCTACTTCAAGCCTTTTGGATGTCATGTGACCATTTTGAATACAAGTGATTATCTAGGAAAGTTTGAAGGGAAGGCTGATGACTGTTATATAGTTGGTTATTCAGCTCATAGTAAGGCTTACAGGGTATACAATTTGTCTACTAAGAAGATTGAAGAGACTCTTGATGCGTGGGAATCGCACCTTGCTTTACCTCTCGAGGGATCTCGCGAGGCTTACGACCCCCACCAGGCAGTGTACCTGATCGTTGTAGTATAGTATAGTGACAAGTACCGGGGGATTGATCGTTCAGCTTAGGAATAGTGTCGCTAGGATTAGAAAACCTAATTAAAAGTTCTAGAGATGAAAGATGATTATTTTTGTGTTTTTATATTTTATGAAAGCAATTAAAATCTCGGGTTTTGAAGGAGTGGGCGGAATTAGTTGCTAATCAACTAACCCAAAGCTAAGATGTAATCAAAATAAAATAACAAAAATGAAATTAAACTAATTAAACTAAGGTTGTGAGCAGTAATTGGAGAAATTGTGTTTACTTAGACTTCATTACTCCCTAGATATCTTTTACATGTCAATTACTTGTTACACTTGTATGAATGACGGGTTGTATTCCTTAATACCATTCGTGGAGTGGCATACATAACTCCCCAACTCTATGAGCTCTTATCTCCTCCTACACCATGACCCAGCACAACTATAGGGATTGTAAACAGTGGCTCATGCATTAAATACAACCAATAAAGACCTAGTACGCCTCGGTTCATGTTTCTTAAGACGTTCAAGCATGTTACCATTTGGAGATCTGCCAGTTTTCTTAAGCCTAACATATAAAATCATTCATTCAAAACAAGAGTAGACAAGTAATCAACACATAATCAACATCTAGGTTTCATTAGATCTAAGCAAACACAAGAGAGATCTAGCCTAGCATAGTAGAATTAAGATAAGAGCAAAAGATAAACAACCAACACATAGACATATTGATTGAATTAAGAGTATACTTATCTCAATTACAATGCAAGGTCTCAAGGGTTTGGAACCCTTGAAAAACCTGTAAAAGAGGCACCAAAATCGTCTTTAGGGTTTCACCAAAACTTCTCTCTTTTTAATGAAAAAACTAGAAAACTATATATAGGAAAATCGTCCTGACGGCGTCAAGAGTTAAATCTGACGCCGTCAACTCGCCGCCATACACTTCCTCGGACGCCCTAGATCCAATCGTGACGGCCTATGTGACGCCGTCACCACCTTCGGTAAATTAATCTTGGCCACTTTGACGCCGTCATAACTCCATCTGACGCCGTCACCAGCTACGGTAAATTATTCTTCATGTCTGACGCCGTCAAGAGCAAACCCTTGACGCCGTCACCTTGTATTTCCAGCTTGGATTTTTGGTACTTTATCGTTTTCTTCACTTTATGCTCCAAAAACGTCCAAAATAGCCTCTTTTCCAGAATTCACTCTCCAAACACCTAAAATCACAAAAGGAACGATTTAGGGCAATATTTGATCAAATAAATTCGGATTCGGGCTTAAATGACCCCCTAAAAACGGATCATTTTTCGCCTCATCATATACCCTTACACTTGAGATTTGCTTGTCCTCAAGCAAATGAGCTTTTATTCTACTCAAAAGACAAGTTAGGGGTCATTTAACACAAATATAAAAGTAATTACAACAAATAATCGTTCCACTAAAGACCAATAGACAGGCACGGAGGTCATACACAAGCACCTCACAAATAGTGTTTAGATACTCACATCTCTCGGGTGTAATAAAGTAATATAACATTGTGGAAATGGAAGATATCTCTCACTACCTGTCATAGCAAAATAGATTACCATAGGCTTGGGAAAGGATCAAACCTCCACCACATGGCGTAAGCACCTAGGATAAACAATCAAAGAGGTCTTTTTAAAGGGTTATATCATTAGGTGTAGGGATATGAATTACACGGTTTTGTTGGATAAAGGGAATTTTACTGGTGGCGAGTTATCAATCTTAGTAAATTACATGTACAAGATGGCGTTGCTAAGCCAAGACTAGACTCGACTTAAGCTAATAAATGAAAAATAATAAAAAACATAAAATGAACATAAAATAAAAACGGGATGGTAGTCCGTATGTTTTTTCTCTTCTTCTTTTCTATTTTTTTTCTTTTTCTTGTTTTTTCTATTTTTTTCGATTTTTTTTTTCTTTTTTTTTTTTTTTTTTTTTGCATACACTCTTACCCTACCATCCAAAATAATACATCATAGGGGATGAGAATTCCCCTTACACTTGAATCTTTACATACTTTACATTTAATTATTCTAATGACTCGAATTAAGAAAATCAAAACACTTGGAGCACTTTTAAAATTAACGTACATATGGGGGTGATAAGTGATGTTCTTCCCCATTACTCCATAAAATAAGTACTTACCCATGAGTCCCAATCGTCCCAAAACAATATGTACAAGGATATGACTCGACTTAGCAACCATGTAATCAATTAGAAAGTTAACTTAGGGTTTAACATATAACAATAATGCACTAAAAATGAGCGCATACACGGAAGGCTAAGGCGATTTGGTTGTACATTTAAGTGGGGTGTAACAAATTCTTCCTTTAAGTAAAATGCTTAAAGTTAGAAACGAAAAGATAGGCTCGGAGGGGTGTACTAGGGGTATCGTGTACTAAAAATGAGTACAACGCAAAGGGTGTGGGAAAAATTAGTTGACTTACTAGCCAAGTAATATGACTTAAATGGTCAAGTAATTATAATACGGGTTTAACACAAGGGTGATCCTAATGCCTCTTATCATGTAGTAAATCCTACTACACGAATGTAGTCTCACTAGCGGTCTCGGGATGCATCACTAACGCAAGTTCTAGAATCTAAATGCTACCGGTACACTCATAAGCACTAATAATGAATGCTTTTCCTATCAAATCTAAAGGCGAACCTCACATTTTTGGGTGGAAAATTTTTCTGAATATACGGTTATGTGCTAGTCATACAACCTCCTATCCATGAGACGCTTGCTATGGCTAAAGTTTCACTCCTAAATGTTGTAAAAAAATTTAAATTTGGCGCTAAAATTACACTAACAAGTATTTCTCATAGTTTTATTACACATCTACTATCAAACAAAACAAACTCAAGCGAAAGTGCATATGTAAGGTATCATCTTTTTACCCTCCCCTTACACTTAAGATGAACATTGTCCCCGATGTTCAAGTAAAGAATGTAAAAGTTAAAAAGTAAAGAGAATGAAATCAAATACTCCCCTGATTCGCTCGGTATGGATTTTAGTTGGCCAGGTTAAATCTTCTTCCAAGAAAACGAACAATCAAAGCTTTCCTTCCAGAATATAAATCATCTTCTTGTCACAAATAACCTGTAAATCCTGACAAAAGTAGACAAGGCAACCTCGCGTAAAATCGGCGGCATCCTATATAAGTTACTAAATCCTAGAAAACAAAATAAGATATAATGCTTGTGGAATGAAGTTTGCAGATTTCCTGGAGATTATAAAACTTAATAATTCACAAAAACCATAAGACTCCGTTAGAAAAACAAAACCGGTAAAATTTCCAGATTTTTAACTCCTGACGCCGTCAAGAGCAATTGCCTGACGCCGTCAGAATGGACCTGCAGAAATCTTTATGTTAAGTTTCCGGAAAATTTCTGGAAAAACCTTGTCCTACTTCCTGGAAAATCCTGCAAAACTTCATTATGACTCAATACAAGCATTTGACTCTAACAAATACGAATATACATGTTCATTAAATATTGTGGATAATCATGATCGGTTTGTTTCTTAAAAACATATTTGGGGTTTCCCCTTACACTTATCTTTTGCAAAAATACCTTTAGGTTGAAGTTAAGACTAGTCTAAACAACATAATAAAGTATTTCACGTTTTAATAGAGAAACATGATCAACCAACAATAAAAACAAAACATGCATACGGAAGCAAATAACAATCAAACAATTAAAAATCACACAAAACATGGGTTGCCTCCCAAGAAGCGCTTTTCTTTATTTACGAGTCTTGTAGCTAGACTCAAAGTCGTGGGTTACTACGTGATTTCATCATTGGTTTCATTCTCCGATTGTAAATATTCCTTGTAGAAACCAATCACCTTTTTCTCTATCGCCCCCATCATTGCTCGGGCAAACTCTTCATCAACTTTATACCTTGGTCCAAGGGCCAAGCAATTTTTGTAGTAAAGACTCCTTTTTTCCCATACATAGTCCATGCCCTTTTTCTTATCCTCCTTATCAATATCCTCAAAAGCACCAACATTATCCTGATCAAAACGAGATATAAAGCGGAATTCTTTCATCTTATTGGGCATCCTATAAGTGATACTATCGGTGTTGCTTGCAAATCGAATCGTGCCCTCTACCTCATCATATTCTAACTTAGACTCCTCAACAAATGGTTTGCCAAACACAACATTGGATAATCGACAATCAATAACATTAGCAAGATCCTCCACAATCATAAAGTCGGTGACAAAAGTGAAATTACCAACAAAGATACATAAACCTTTGACTCTCCCGACAAAGTTACAAACTCCACCGGGGTACTTGGGATCCCTTCTAGGTTCAAGTCTTATGTTCACTATATCATTATAAACCGTTGAGGACATAATGTTGATTGGAGATTTAAAGTCAATGTAAGCATTGCTAATGTGCTTATATCCAATCATACATGGTATCTTAGCGCTCTTAGGATCGCCTCTCTTGATCTTAGGTTCAATTATGGTGAAGGGAGATCGCGGGTTATCAATAAGGTTATTATAGTATGCAATCTCCTCCTTAGTGGGGTATAGGTTAAAGTGGTCGTTAAGCCTCGGATCCATTTCCTCTTCTGGTCTCTTAATGACACTCACAAAGTCATCAGGCCCTAGGTCCTTATTTGAATACAAGACGGTTGCTAGGTCGCTAAACGTATGTTCGAGTTCAATCTTGATCAACCTATTAAGCTCTCTAAGCTCCCTAATCTCACTCTCAATTTGTTCACGTAACACAGCTACTTCACTAGGGGAAAGGGGTGGATTCGCGTTCTCCATAATGGTCAACGGAATAGTCAATGAGTTTAATTTACTAACAAAGGCACAAAGAAATAAGATAGACTAAAGAAGACCTAAAAATAAAAATAAAAATCTTACTAGAAAGGAATCTAGCAAGTAGACCTAATAAAAAGAAATCCTAACCTAGACAATAACTATTCCCCGGGCTGCGGCGCCAAAAACTTGATGCGTGGGAATCGCACCTTGCTTTACCTCTCGAGGGATCTCGCGAGGCTTACAACCCCCACCAGGCAGTGTACCTGATCGTTGTAGTATAGTATAGTGACAAGTACCGGGGGATTAATCGTTCAGCTTAGGAATAGTGTCGCTAGGATTAGAAAACCTAATTAAAAGTTCTAGAGATGAAAGATGATTATTTTTGTGTTTTTATATTTTATGAAAGCAATTAAAATCTCGGGTTTTGAAGGAGTGGGCGGAATTAGTTGCTAATCAACTAACCCAAAGCTAAGATGTAATCAAAATAAAATAACAAAAATGAAATTAAACTAATTAAACTAAGGTTGTGAGCAGTAATTGGAGAAATTGTGTTTACTTAGACTTCATTACTCCCTAGATATCTTTTACATGTCAATTACTTGTTACACTTGTATGAATGACGGGTTGTATTCCTTAATACCATTCGTGGAGTGGCATACATAACTCCCCAACTCTATGAGCTCTTATCTCCTCCTACACCATGACCCAGCACAACTATAGGGATTGTAAATAGTGGCTCATGCATTAAATACAACCAATAAAGACCTAGTACGCCTCGGTTCATGTTTCTTAAGACGTTCAAGCATGTTACCATTTGGAGATCTGCCAGTTTTCTTAAGCCTAACATATAAAATCATTCATTCAAAACAAGAGTAGACAAGTAATCAACACATAATCAACATCTAGGTTTCATTAGATCTAAGCAAACACAAGAGAGATCTAGCCTAGCATAGTAGAATTAAGATAAGAGCAAAAGATAAACAACCAACACATAGACATATTGATTGAATTAAGAGTATACTTATCTCAATTACAATGCAAGGTCTCAAGGGTTTGGAACCCTTGAAAAACCTGTAAAAGAGGCACCAAAATCGTCTTTAGGGTTTCACCAAAACTTCTCTCTTTTTAATGAAAAAACTAGAAAACTATATATAGGAAAATCGTCCTGACGGCGTCAAGAGTTAAATCTGACGCCGTCAACTCGCCGCCATACACTTCCTCGGACGCCCTAGATCCAATCGTGACGGCCTATGTGACGCCGTCACCACCTTCGGTAAATTAATCTTGGCCACTTTGACGCCGTCATAACTCCATCTGACGCCGTCACCAGCTACGGTAAATTATTCTTCATGTCTGACGCCGTCAAGAGCAAACCCTTGACGCCGTCACCTTGTATTTCCAGCTTGGATTTTTGGTACTTTGTCGTTTTCTTCACTTTATGCTCCAAAAACGTCCAAAATAGCCTCTTTTCCAGAATTCACTCTCCAAACACCTAAAATCACAAAAGGAACGATTTAGGGCAATATTTGATCAAATAAATTCGGATTCGGGCTTAAATGACCCCCTAAAAACGGATCATTTTTCGCCTCATCATATACCCTTACACTTGAGATTTGCTTGTCCTCAAGCAAATGAGCTTTTATTCTACTCAAAAGACAAGTTAGGGGTCATTTAACACAAATATAAAAGTAATTACAACAAATAATCGTTCCACTAAAGACCAATAGACAAGCACGGAGGTCATACACAAGCACCTCACAAATAGTGTTTAGATACTCACATCTCTCGGGTGTAATAAAGTAATATAACATTGTGGAAATGGAAGATATCTCTCACTACTTGTCATAGCAAAATAGATTACCATAGGCTTGGGAAAGGATCAAACCTCCACCACATGGCGTAAGCACCTAGGATAAACTATCAAAGAGGTCTTTTTAAAGGGTTATATCGTTAGGTGTAGGGATATGAATTACACGGTTTTGTTGGATAAAGGGAATTTTACTGGTGGCGAGTTAACAATCTTAGTAAATTACATGTACAAGATGGCGTTGCTAAGCCAAGACTAGACTCGACTTAAGCTAATAAATGAAAAATAACAAAAACATAAAATGAACATAAAATAAAAACGGGATGGTAGTCCGTATGTTTTTTCTCTTCTTCTTTTCTATTTTTTTTTCTTTTTCTTGTTTTTTCTATTTTTTTTCGATTTTTTTTTTTTTTTTTTTTTTTTTTTTTTTTTTTTGCATACACTCTTACCCTACCATCTAAAATAATACATCATAGGGGATGAGAATTCCCCTTACACTTGAATCTTTACATACTTTACATTTAATTATTCTAATGACTCGAATTAAGAAAATCAAAACACTTGGAGCACTTTTAAAATTAACGTACATATGGGGGTGATAAGTGATGTTCTTCCCCATTACTCCATAAAATAAGTACTTACCCATGAGTCCCAATCGTCCCAAAACAATATGTACAAGGATATGACTCGACTTAGCAACCATGTAATCAATTAGAAAGTTAACTTAGGGTTTAACATATAACAATAATGCACTAAAAATGAGCGCATACACGGAAGGCTAAGGCGATTTGGTTGTACATTTAAGTGGGGTGTAACAAATTCTTCCTTTAAGTAAAATGCTTAAAGTTAGAAACGAAAAGATAGGCTCGGAGGGGTGTACTAGGGGTATCGTGTACTAAAAATGAGTACAACGCAAAGGGTGTGGGAAAAATTAGTTGACTTACTAGCCAAGTAATATGACTTAAATGGTCAAGTAATTATAATACGGGTTTAACACAAGGGTGATCCTAATGCCTCTTATCATGTAGTAAATCCTACTACACGAATGTAGTCTCACTAGCGGTCTCGGGATGCATCACTAACGCAAGTTCTAGAATCTAAATGCTACCGGTACACTCATAAGCACTAATAATGAATGCTTTTCCTATCAAATCTAAAGGCGAACCTCACATTTTTGGGTGGAAAATTTTTCTGAATATACGGTTATGTGCTAGTCATACAACCTCCTATCCATGAGACGCTTGCTATGGCTAAAGTTTCACTCCTAAATGTTGTAAAAAAATTTAAATTTGGCGCTAAAATTACACTAACAAGTATTTCTCATAGTTTTATTACACATCTACTATCAAACAAAACAAACTCAAGCGAAAGTGCATATGTAAGGTATCATCTTTTTACCCTCCCCTTACACTTAAGATGAACATTGTCCCCAATGTTCAAGTAAAGAATGTAAAAGTTAAAAAGTAAAGAGAATGAAATCAAATACTCCCCTGATTCGCTCGGTATGGATTTTAGTTGGCCAGGTTAAATCTTCTTCCAAGAAAACGAACAATCAAAGCTTTCCTTCCAGAATATAAATCATCTTCTTGTCACAAATAACCTGTAAATCCTGACAAAAGTAGACAAGGCAACCTCGCGTAAAATCGGCGGCATCCTATATAAGTTACTAAATCCTAGAAAACAAAATAAGATATAATGCTTGTGGAATGAAGTTTGCAGATTTCCTGGAGATTATAAAACTTAATAATTCACAAAAACCATAAGACTCCGTTAGAAAAACAAAACCGGTAAAATTTCCAGATTTTTAACTCCTGACGCCGTCAAGAGCAATTGCCTGACGCCGTCAGAATGGACCTGCAGAAATCTTTATGTTAAGTTTCCGGAAAATTTCTGGAAAAACCTTGTCCTACTTCCTGGAAAATCCTGCAAAACTTCATTATGACTCAATACAAGCATTTGACTCTAACAAATACGAATATACATGTTCATTAAATATTGTGGATAATCATGATCGGTTTGTTTCTTAAAAACATATTTGGGGTTTCCCCTTACACTTATCTTTTGCAAAAATACCTTTAGGTTGAAGTTAAGACTAGTCTAAAGAACATAATAAAGTATTTCACGTTTTAATAGAGAAACATGATCAACCAACAATAAAAACAAAACATGCATACGGAAGCAAATAACAATCAAACAATTAAAAATCACACAAAACATGGGTTGCCTCCCAAGAAGCGCTTTTCTTTATTTACGAGTCTTGTAGCTAGACTCAAAGTCGTGGGTTACTACGTGATTTCATCATTGGTTTCATTCTCCGATTGTAAATATTCCTTGTAGAAACCAATCACCTTTTTCTCTATCGCCCCCATCATTGCTCGGGCAAACTCTTCATCAAATTTATACCTTGGTCCAAGGGCCAAGCAATTTTTGTAGTAAAGACTCCTTTTTTCCCATACATAGTCCATGCCCTTTTTCTTATCCTCCTTATCAATATCCTCAAAAGCACCAACATTATCCTGATCAAAACGAGATATAAAGCGGAATTCTTTCATCTTATTGGGCATCCTATAAGTGATACTATCGGTGTTGCTTGCAAATCGAATCGTGCCCTCTACCTCATCATATTCTAACTTAGACTCCTCAACAAATGGTTTGCCAAACACAACATTGGATAATCGACAATCAATAACATTAGCAAGATCCTCCACAATCATAAAGTCGGTGACAAAAGTGAAATTACCAACAAAGACACATAAACCTTTGACTCTCCCGACAAAGTTACAAACTCCACCGGGGTACTTGGGATCCCTTCTAGGTTCAAGTCTTATGTTCACTATATCATTATAAACCGTTGAGGACATAATGTTGATTGGAGATTTAAAGTCAATGTAAGCATTGCTAATGTGCTTATATCCAATCATACATGGTATCTTAGCGCTCTTAGGATCGCCTCTCTTGATCTTAGGTTCAATTATGGTGAAGGGAGATCGCGGGTTATCAATAAGGTTATTATAGTATGCAATCTCCTCCTTAGTGGGGTATAGGTTAAAGTGGTCGTTAAGCCTCGGATCCATTTCCTCTTCTGGTCTCTTAATGACACTCACAAAGTCATCAGGCCCTAGGTCCTTATTTGAATACAAGACGGTTGCTAGGTCGCTAAACGTATGTTCGAGTTCAATCTTGATCAACCTATTAAGCTCTCTAAGCTCCCTAATCTCACTCTCAATTTGTTCACGTAACACAGCTACTTCACTAGGGGAAAGGGGTGGATTCGCGTTTTCCATAATGGTCAACGGAATAGTCAATGAGTTTAATTTACTAACAAAGGCACAAAGAAATAAGATAGACTAAAGAAGACCTAAAAATAAAAATAAAAATCTTACTAGAAAGGAATCTAGCAAGTAGACCTAATAAAAAGAAATCCTAACCTAGACAATAACTATTCCCCGGGCTGCGGCGCCAAAAACTTGATGCGTGGGAATCGCACCTTGCTTTACCTCTCGAGGGATCTCGCGAGGCTTACAACCCCCACCAGGCAGTGTACCTGATCGTTGTAGTATAGTATAGTGACAAGTACCGGGGGATTGATCGTTCAGCTTAGGAATAGTGTCGCTAGGATTAGAAAACCTAATTAAAAGTTCTAGAGATGAAAGATGATTATTTTTGTGTTTTTATATTTTATGAAAGCAATTAAAATCTCGGGTTTTGAAGGAGTGGGCGGAATTAGTTGCTAATCAACTAACCCAAAGCTAAGATGTAATCAAAATAAAATAACAAAAATGAAATTAAACTAATTAAACTAAGGTTGTGAGCAGTAATTGGAGAAATTGTGTTTACTTAGACTTCATTACTCCCTAGATATCTTTTACATGTCAATTACTTGTTACACTTGTATGAATGATGGGTTGTATTCCTTAATACCATTCGTGGAGTGGCATACATAACTCCCCAACTCTATGAGCTCTTATCTCCTCCTACACCATGACCCAGCACAACTATAGGGATTGTAAACAGTGGCTCATGCATTAAATACAACCAATAAAGACCTAGTACGCCTCGGTTCATGTTTCTTAAGACGTTCAAGCATGTTACCATTTGGAGATCTGCCAGTTTTCTTAAGCCTAACATATAAAATCATTCATTCAAAACAAGAGTAGACAAGTAATCAACACATAATCAACATCTAGGTTTCATTAGATCTAAGCAAACACAAGAGAGATCTAGCCTAGCATAGTAGAATTAAGATAAGAGCAAAAGATAAACAACCAACACATAGACATATTGATTGAATTAAGAGTATACTTATCTCAATTACAATGCAAGGTCTCAAGGGTTTGGAACCCTTGAAAAACCTGTAAAAGAGGCACCAAAATCGTCTTTAGGGTTTCACCAAAACTTCTCTCTTTTTAATGTGACGGCCTATGTGACGCCGTCACCACCTTTGGTAAATTAATCTTGGCCACTTTGACGCCGTCATAACTCCATCTGACGCCGTCACCAGCTACGGTAAATTATTCTTCATGTCTGACGCCGTCAAGAGCAAACCCTTGACGCCGTCACCTTGTATTTCCAGCTTGGATTTTTGGTACTTTGTCGTTTTCTTCACTTTATGCTCCAAAAACGTCCAAAATAGCCTCTTTTCCAGAATTCACTCTCCAAACACCTAAAATCACAAAAGGAACGATTTAGGGCAATATTTGATCAAATAAATTCGGATTCGGGCTTAAATGACCCCCTAAAAACGGATCATTTTTCACCTCATCAACTCTTAACCTGAAGTTTCTAGATGATAAGCCTAATGTTTAGGGTAAAGGTCATGATTTGTATTTTGACCTTGATTACTTAACAGATCATTTGGGTTATGCTAGATTTAAATCTAAACAATCTGCATGTACACAAGAGTCACCAACTAACAATGCAGGTACCCTGGATGATGAATCAGACTATGACTTAGAGTGTGATGAACCTACCATTGTTATTTCTTCTCTTCCTACTAACATTGCAGGCTCTCTTGATAAAGTTGCTTATGATGTGGATGACTCAACTTATGCAGAAGATCTTGCTAGGCTTCAAAAGCAAGAACATGCAGCTAATGAAGAAGTTGAGAGGCTTTGTCTTGAGTTTGCTAAAGATACTGAGGCATTGCTGAGACAAGCTGCTCTAAAAAACAGCAGGAACATAGATTCAGCTGATCGTAGTTCTGTTTCTGCTGATGTGTCTCCTGTTGTTGCTGCTGATGCCAATTCCCTTGATGGTATTTCTATTGTAGTACATGTGTCTGATATTCCATCCACAAGATTTGATGAACCTTTTACAAGGTTTCCTAGCCCTACAGACCTTGGCAATCATATACAAAATGCTGGCATTTTCCAATATACTTCATATGATGATGAGTTTGCTCCAACTCTGACCAATGTTCAGACTAGAGTTGAAGTTAACCTGATATGTGGGAATCGCACCAGGATTTACCACTCGAGGGATCTCGAGAAGCTTACAACCCCCACCAGGCAGTGTACCTGATCGTTGTAGTATAGTATAGTGACAAGTACCGGGGGATTGATCGTTCAACTTAGGAATAGTGTCGCTAGGATTAGAAAGCCTCCTAAATTAAGTCTAAGGGTGAGGGATGATTCTTTTTGTGTTTTAATATTTTATTAAAGCAAGTAAAATCTCGGTTTTTGGAAGAGCGGGCGGAATTAGTTGCTAGTCAACTAACCCAATAACTAGAAATGCAATTAAAATTAAATAACAGAAATGAAAATGAATCTAATTACTAATGTGGTGAAAACAATAATGGGAAGTTGTGTTTACTTAGGTTTCATTACTCTATAGATATCTTTTACAGGTTGATAATTTGTTACAATTGCATGGATGACGGGTTATATTCCTTAATACTAGTCGTAGGGCCGTGTACAATATTCCCTAACTATATAGGATCCTCCTTCACTCCTATGTCGATCCTGTTAAAAGCTCCTAACATGGGATCATTAGAATTCTCCTACGCATTAAATATAAACAAAAATCATAGTACACCTTTGATCAATTTTCTTAAGACGTTCAAGCATGTTACCAAATGGAAGTCTGCCAGTTTTCTTAAGCCTAACATCGAATACAATCATCCGTAACAAATATAAACAAACAATCAACCCATAATTAACATCTAGGTTTCACTACTTCTAAGCAAACACAAAAGTAATCTAGCCGAGCGTGTTAAATTGAAGACAAGTGTAAGATATATTCAAGCAACACATAGACATATTGATTGAATTGAAAGAGTACTTATCCCAAATTGACATGAAAGATTCAAAGGGTTGAAACTCTTGAAAAAGCTGATAAAATTCGGACTAGTGTTTCTCCAAAGTTACTCCCTAAAAGTTACACACTAATGAATGAAAATTGCAAAACTATATATAGATTTTCCAAGGTGACGGCGTCAAGAAGAAAAATCTGACGTCGTCAACTCGCCACCTATAATGAAATCGGATTGCCTAGATCCACTTTTGATGTCGTCATGTGTAAATTTACTCTAGGCCGTCACTAACATTTGGACCATGACGGCCTATGGTGACGCCGTCATGTCCTTAGTACAAAACTCTTCTGGATCGTTACGGACTTTATCTACTTCCACATCTTGTATTACTCTTGACGCCGTCATGAAGAAACTCTTGACACCGTCAGGTACTATTCCCAGCAAGGAAAATTAAAACTTTGCCATTTTCTTCACTTTTATGCTCCAAAAGCGTCCAAAATGTTTCCTTTTCCATAATTCACTCCAAAAGTACCTAAAATGATAAAAGGAACGATTTAGGGCAATATTTGATTAAATAAATTCGAATCCGGGCTTAAATGACCCCTTAAAAGTGGTTCATTTTTCGCTTCATCAAATACCCTTACACTTGAGATTTGCTTGTCCTCAAGCAAATGCGCTTTTATTCTAATCAAAATACAAGTTAGAGGTCATTTAACACTAATATAAAAGTAATTACAACAAATAATCATTCCACTAAAGACCAAAGACAAGCATGGAGGTCATACACTAACACCTCAAAAATAGTGTTTAGATACTCACATCTCTCGGGTGTAATAAAGTATATATCACCATATGGAAATAGGAAACATCTCTCACTACCTGTTATAGCAAATTAAATTACCATAGGCTTGGGAAAGGATCAAACCTCCATCACTTGGCGTAAGCACCTAGGATAAACTATCAAAGAGGTCTTTCAAAGGGTTATAACGTTAGGTGTAGGGATTTGGAAAACACGGTTTTGTTGGATATAGGCAATATTAATTGGTGGCGCGTTAATCATCTTGGTTAATTACATGTACAATATGGTGTTGCTAAGCCAAGACTCGACTCGACTTAAGCTAATAAATCAAAAATAACAAAAACATAAAATAAACATAGAATGAAACGTGATGGTAGTCCGTATGTTTTTTTTTATTATTATTTTTTTTTTTTTTTTTTTTTTTTGCATACACTCTTACCCTACCATCCAAAATAATACATCATAGGGAATGTACATTCCCCTTACACTTGAATTTTTACATACTTTACAATAAACTATTCTAATAACTCGAATTAAGATAATCAAAACACTTGGAGTACTTTTAAGATTAACGCATATATGGGGGTAATAAATGATGTTCTTCCCCATTACTCCATACCATTAGTACTTTACCCATGAGTCCCAATCGTCCCAAAACAATATGTACAAGATATGACTCGACTTAGCAACCATGTGACCAATTAGATAATTAACGAAGGGTTTAAACAAATAACAATAATGCACTAAATATGGTGCATACACGGAAGGCTAAGGCGATTTGGTTGTACATTTAAGTGGGTTGTAACAAATTCTTCCTTTAAGTATAATGCTTAAAGTTAGAAACGAAAAGATAGGCTCGGAGGAGTGTACTAGGGGTTTCGTGTACAAAAAATGAGTACAACGCTAAAGTGTGGGAAAAATTAATTGACTTAACTAGCCAAGTAATATGACTTAAATGGTCAAGTAATTATGATACAGGTTTAAAACAAGGGTGATCCTAATGCCTCTTATCATGTAGTAAATCCTACTACACGAATGTAGTGTCACTAGCGGTCTCGGGATGCATCACTAACGTAAGTTCTAGAATCTAAATGCTACCGGTAATCTCATAAGCACTAATAATGAATGCTTTTCCTAACAAATCTAAAGGCGAACCTCACATATTTGGGTGGAAAATTTTTCTGAATGGTACGGTTTTGTGCTAGTTATACAACTCCTATCCATGAGACGCTTGCTAAGGCTAAAGTTTCACTCCTAAATGTTGTAAAAAATTTTAAATTTGGCGCTAAAATTACACTAACAAGTATTTCTCATAGTTTTATTACACACCTACTATCAAACAAACAAACTCAAGTGCAATTGTATCCTATAAGGTATCATCATTTACCCTCCCCTTACACTTAGGATGAACATTGTTCCCAATGTTCTATTAAAGGGTGTAAAAGTAAAATAGGTAAAAGAATGAAAACAAATACTCCCCTAATTCGTTCGGTGTGGATAGTGAGGTAACAAGGTTAAATTTTCCTCCAAGAAAATGAATATTCAAAGCTTCCCTTCCAGAAATATAAATCATCTTCTTGTCATACATAACCTGTTAAACCTGAGAAAAAACAAACAAAGCAACCTCGCGTAAAATTGGCGGCAATCTATATATACTAACAAGTCCTAGAAAACAAATTAAGATATAATGCTTGTGGAATGAATGTTTGCAGATTCCCTGGAGTTTATAAAACTAAAGAATTAACAAAAACTTTAAGACTCTGTTAGAAAAACAAAACTAGCAAAATTTCAAGAATTTTACACATGACGCCGTCAAGAATTAATTCTTGACGCCGTCAGAAGTAACTGCATAAATCTTTATGTTAAGTTTCCGGAAAATTTCTCGAAAAACTTATGTCCTACTTCCAGGAAAATCCTGCAAAACATCATTATGACTCGATACAAGCATTTGACTCTAACAAATACTAATACACATGTTCATTTATTATTGTGGAGAATTATGATCAATTTCATTCTTAGAAACAAATATGGGGTTTCCCCTTACACTTATCTTTTGCAAAATACCTTTGTATGAAGTTAAGATGAAGTTAAAAAACAAAATAAAGTATTTTCACAATTTTAGTTTGAAACATGATCTACCAACAATAAAAACAAAGCATGCATTCGAAAACAAATAACAATCAAACAATTAAAAATCACACAAAACATGGGTTGCCTCCCAAGAAGCGCTTTTCTTTATTTTACAAGTCTTGTAGCTAGACTCAAGGTCATGGGCTACTACGTGACCTCATCTCTCAAGATGACGTATCCATATAGTTATGATCCTCACTATCGTGGTAGTAATGTCTTAATCGATCGACACTCGCAATCTTCCCTCCTCCAAATTGACTGCTCAAGGTAGCTATCCCTTCTTGACGTATGCTTTCAATTGTGAATTGTCCATACCACCAAGGACTTGGCTTATCGGGAGGTACTGTTATCTCTGAGTGTCTTAAGAGTACCAGGTCTCCTTTCGCGAATGGTACATGATTCTCCGTTGGTTGATTACATTCGTACTTGACATGAATTTTATCGCAGCTTTTGTCTTTCTCAAGCTCAGTTTTTTTGTAATTTTTTATCCTTGTCTCCCATGCAAGAATTTTTTCTTGAACATGATTAGGCGATGTGTCAATGTTATTCTTGAGCTTTCACGTCATCAGGCTTTCCTGTGCATATCGTGGAGCCATGGGAAAGCTAACTTTCTTTTTCCTGACTTAAGCTCAATTTCCCTTTTTTCATATCTAATAACAGCTCTTGCGGTGGTAAGGAATGGTGCCCCAAGGATTATTGGCATGCATCCACCCCCTTTATCATCGATGATCATGAAATCAACATGATACATGAATCCTGCAACATTCACCAGCACATCATCTGCAATTCCCAAAGGGTACACATAAGAGTGACCAGTGAAAGATAACCTAACACGGGTGGTGGCAAGTATTTCTGTGGTAAGTTGGGTGTAGATAGTTCGGGGCATAAGATTTACTTTCGATCCTTGATCGGCGAAAGCATTCAGATTTTGCAAACTCCCAATGCTGGCTGGTATCTCAAAGTTCCCACAAGCCATCTGCTTAGCAGCCACTTTTTAGACAAGTAGTTTCTCGAATACCGGTCCCCCAGGTAATGTATCATACTCATCTTCCCCCTATTTCTTCTTCTTTGAAATCTGTTTAGAGGATTGGTTACGCCCGTTGCCTTTTTTCCAATTTGTTATGGTATTCTTGTTTATATTATGTTTAAGGTAGTAACCAAGTGATTGGGATTTTGGCAGTTCCTCAAAGGTTTGTTCACTAGGGGTTTCTTTTTCCTCATTACCCTCGTGGACAATGGTGATAGAATTAACAAATCGGGTGGTGGGGGTAGCGCTTTCTTTTCTTAGTAACATCATTTCTGGGGGGTTTTGGTATGCGTATTCCTCCACTAGGCTCATCATCTCCTTCATTCTCACCTTCATTTCCTCCTTGTGTTTATAAATAACTTCCTCAAATTCAGCAAGCTGCTCAGAATGGGTTGCCATGTATTCTCTCATCCGAGCTTCGAATTCTGGACTAAGGCTTTAAGAAGGTGAATAAGGTGGAGTAAAATTTTGAAAGGTTTCGACATTCTCTCTAGAAGGTGACTCAAAAAATGGTTTCGGAATCGTATTTGAGACCGAATTAACAGTTGCCCGCTTAGGACTCAAAGGCCTCTTTTGTTTTTCCATGAGATAGTCGACCTTCGCCTCAAGTTTTAACAGGAGTTCTTTGGAGATTTGATTGGTTTCCCCAACTATCGAGATTGCGTTGATAGCCGAGTTTATAACATGAGTAACTTCCCATAACTATTGATTGTCGAGGGCAAGCTCCTCGATAATTTCCCAAGATTCCTCGGCATTTCTATCACGCAACCTGCCTCCGGCGGCTCGATCAATGGTACGTTTGGTGTGGAAATCAACATGGTCGTAGAAGATTTGGACTAATAGCCAGATGTTTATACCATGATGAGGGACTTTTTGGAGTAAATCCTTAAAACGAGTCCATGCTTCATAGAAGGTTTCAGCTTGACATTTTTGGAACATCAAGATATCATTTCTAAGCATCGCAGTTTTCCCCGGTGGGAAAAATTGAGCAAGGAAATGAGACGTGAGATCATCCCAAGAGGTGATGGATCCCGCGGGAAAACGTTCAAGCCATTGACTAGCTTGATCACGTAGAGAGAATTGGAATAGGAGTAATCGGGTCGACTCTCTAGTTGTAACATCAAGGTCTATAGAATCTACGATTTTAAGGAAGTCCTTGAGATGTTGATTTGGATCTTCGGAACGAACTCCATGGAATGCACATCCGCTTTGCACCAACCGGATGGTGTCGGATCGCAAGGAGGACACATTGGCTCCTTGAGTGAGATCAATATTGTTTCGATAGCCTTGGTGGCTAGGACGGGAATACTTTCCTAAGGTTCGGGGCCTAAGAGGTTGGTTTGCTAATGGTGGGTTTTGTGGGTAGTTTTGTTTTGGTGGGTTGATGGGTTCAAATATGTTACCACCTTCCATGATGTCGGACGGTAAAGGTTAAGAACAAAGGCATGAAGAAATAAGATAGACTAAAGAAAACCTAAACATAAAAATAAAATCTTACTAGAAAGGAATCTAGCAAGTAGACCTAATTAAAAGAAATCCTAACCTAGACAATAACTATTCCCCGGGCTGTGGCGCCAAAAATTTGATACGTGGGAATCGCACCAGGCTTTACCTCTCGAGGGATCTTGAGAAGCTTACAACCCCCACCAAGCAGTGTACCTGATCATTGTAGTATAGTATAGTGACAAGTATCGGGGGATTGATCGTTCAGCTTAGGAATAGTGTCGCTAGGATTAGAAAGCCTCCTAAATTAAGTCTAAGGGTGAAGGATGATTCTTTTTATGTTTTTATATTTTATTAAAGCAAGTAAAATCTCGGTTTTTGGAAGAGTGGGCGCAATTAGTTGCTAGTCAACTAACCCAATAACTACAAATGCAATTAAAATTAAATAACAGAAATGAAAATGAATCTAATTACTAACGTGGTGAAAACAATAATGGGAAAGTTGTGTTTACTTAGGTTTCATTACTCTCTAGATATCTTTTACAGGTTGATAATTTGTTACAATTGCATGGATGAGGGTTATATTCTTTAATACTAGTCGTAGGGCCGTGTACAATATTCCCTACCTTTATAGGATCCACCTTCACTCCTATGTCGATCCTGTTAAAAGCTCCTAATATGGGATCATTAGAATTCTCCTATGCATTAAATATAACCAAAAATCATAGTACACCTTTGATCATGTTTCTTAAGACGTTCAAGCATGTTACCAAATGGAAGTCTGCCAGTTTTCTTAAGCCTAACATCGAATACAATCATCCGTAACAAATATAAACAAACAATCAACCCATAACTAACATCTTGGTTTCACTACATCTAAGCAAACACAAAAGTAATGTAGCCGAGCATGTTAAATTGAAGACAGGTGGAAGATATATTCAAGCAACACATAGACATATTGATTGAATTGAAAGAGTACTAATCTCAAATTGACATGAAAGATTCAAAGGGATGAAACCGTTGAAAAAGCTGATAAAATTTAGACTAGGGTTTCTCCAAAGTTACTCCCTAAAAGTTACACACTAATGAATGAAAATTGCAAAACTATATATAGATTTTCCAAGGTAACGGCGTCAAGAAGAAAAATCTGACGCCATCCACTCGCCGCCCATAATGAAATCGGATTGCCTAGATCCACTTTTGACCCCGTCATGTGTAAATTTACTCTGGGCCGTCACTAACATTTGGACCATGACGACCTATGGTGACGCCGTCATGTCCTTAGTACAAAACTCTTCTGGATCGTCACGGACTTTATCCACTTCCACCTCTTGTATTACTCTTGACGCCGTCATGAAGAAACTTTTGACACCGTCAGGTACTGTTCCCAGCAAGGAAAATTAAGACTTTGTCGTTTTCTTGACTTTTATGCTCCAAAAACGTCCAAAATGCTTCCTTTTCTAGAATTCACTCCAAAAGTACCTAAAATGACAAAAGGAATGATTTAGGGTAATATTTGATCAAATAAATTCGAATCCGGGCTTAAATGACCCCTTAAAAGTGGTTCATTTTTCGCCTCATCATAACCCTAATCCCACTAAGAGGATAAACACTATTCATCCTCAAACCAATATTCTTGGTGATCCCAGTGCCATGATTCAAACAAGTAGTACAGTGAAAAAGACAAAGTTTGGTGAATGTGCTTATATCACTTATGTCAATAATCAGAAAAGGGACAATCATACAAATCAGCAACATTGTTTGTTTATTTGTTTCCTATCTCAAGTTGAACTAATCAGTATTGCACAAGCTTTAAGTGATCCTAGTTGTGGAGTATCAAATGGATGTGAAGAGTGCCTTTCTCTATGACAAAATTGAAGAGGAAGTATATGTTACTCAACCCAAAGGTTTTGAAGACCTAGAGAATCCAAAGAAAGTATACAAGGTTGTAAAAGCACTTTATGGACTTCATCAAGCACCCCGAGCCTGGTATGCAAGATTCTCAACCTTCTTCTTGGAGCATGGTTATAGAAGAGGAGCAATTGATAAAACACACTTCATCAAAAAGAATTCTAGAGACGTAATTCTTGTACAAGTTTATGTGGATTGGTTCCACAAAGGAAGCTTGGTGCAGAGAATTTGAGAACTTGATGAAAAGTGAGTTTCAAATGAGTGCTATGGGGGAGCTAACATTTTTCTTGGGATTACAAGTGCATCAAAAACCAGAAGGAATTTTTATCCATCAGGAAAAGTATGTCAAAGACATTCTCAAAAACTTTGACTTTGAACTCTTAAGGACTGCAACTAAACCAAATGAAGCTCCAAAACCTGAGAATCAGATGAACCAGATGAAGCTGTGAATGTGCACCTCTACAGATCGATGATGTTGATATAAATAGTGCCTAAAAACATTATTAACATTTATTGATATCTCTATGTTTCGATAATCACAAAATGTAAACCCATTGAGTTAAGAATTATGACGTAAACAAGTGTTTAGTGATAAATATTCTCTTTACATCAAAATCACTTAAGGTATGAATAAACAAAGTGTTTATTGCATTCTATGATCAAAGGACATTTTTCTTAAACACTAGACTTTTTATAAAATGTCACAAAACATTTTATATCTTTTACAAATCATTTTTGGAAATAAAAGAATATGTTTAATTCATTATAAATATATGAATTCAAATTTTCAACCAAAAATGGCAAAAATGGTCCAGAAAAACCTTCCCCAAAAAAAGACAAAGCTGGGCAACGTTCAGCTGGGCGGCCCTCTTAATTATACTAAGCGGCCCCCTTAATAATTAAGGGGACCGGCCCCTAATTAAGGGGACCGGCCACGCTCCTCAACTCCCCAGCTTTGCCTATAAAAACTGGACAATTCCTGGACTTTTTCCTCACCTTTTGCACCCCAAAACATTCTGTTCTAGATCTCATTTCTATTCTCTAAAATCCTTTGATCATATATACATAAATCTTTGTTTCAATGTGATCCAAACCACTACCTTTCAAGTGGAAGAGAAGAATACTTCAATCCTTCAAGAGAAGAAGTATTATAACTTGTTGTGACCTCCACATCCAAGTTGTTAGAGCATCATCCATTATATCTATTTCTTTGTGTAACTAGTTGTGAATATTTGATAGAAGATAGATTAGCAAGGTGTGTAGATAGAGAGATTGTGTAGTAGATAGTTGTGAAGTAGAGAAGTTGGGAAGTAGATAGTTGTGAAGAAGATTGTTGTGAAGTAGATAGTTGTGAAGATAGATAGGTGTGAAGAATTAGTGTTGTGATTAAGTAGTGACTAGGTGTGAAGAAGTTGTGTAGAACGTGTGAATAAGTTGTGACGAAGTTGTGGTGTGTATATTGGTGTGTAAGGTTTTCTCCGCCATAAGGGAGTTTGTTGACATAGTGAAGAAAACTCTCGAGTAGGTGACTCGGGGAGTGGAGTAGGGCAAGGAAGGTGTCCTTGTAGCCGAACCAATATAAATGCTTTGTCACCCGGTTTCATCTTTCCATCTCTTACTTATTATCTTGCTTATATCGTTATTACTTTCGTAGATGTAGAAGTATATATATATATATATATATATATATATATATAGTTGCTCATATAGTGCTTATGTTGATTTCACTTAAAGATCAAACAAAGGTTTCATCCACAAAACAAAGTCTTTATAATCAAACTAAAAAGATAACATACATATAATTGATCATTTCGATCAAGTATAATTTTCATACAACATATAATTAAGGACTACATAATAAACGTTTACTTACTTATCTCTTGTATATAGCTATAATTGTTTATATTATGCATGTGTTGATTTCACATACTTAGCTTGAATTATTATTAGTGTTCATACTTAGATATAGTTGTTCATATTGTTCAAGATTTGAGTTCACATAAGATCGAAACAAAGTTTTAAAAGTAAACAAGGTTTTAAAACTAAATTAAGTTTTCATAATAAAATTAAAAAGACGTAAAACTATTCAACCCCCCTTCTAGTTTCTCACAATTGGTATCAGAGCCACGTCAAACAAGATTTTTAAAATATATTGTATTTTAAAACTTGTAACAATCTATGGAATCTGAAAAATATTTAGAAGGGCAATCTGTGCAAAGACCACCATTATTTGAAAGTGATTGTTTTCTCTATTGGAAAAATAGATTCGAAACTTATGTGAAATCAAAAGATCTTGATCTTTGGCATGTTATTACCTTTGGTGATTTTCCTTGTTTTCAATATAATTTTGCAACTAAAAGGATGAAATTGTATCTTTTGAAAAACAAAATGATGATTTGAAAAAGAAACTATCAAAAAATAATGAGGCTAAAATGGTTATTTATAATGCGTTACCACGCAAAGAATATGAAGAATTTTTATGTGTAAAACCGCAAAAGAAATTTGGGATTCTTTACTAATCACTCACCAAGGTAATAGTCAAGTTAAAGATAACAAAATAGATCTTCTTTTTCAACAATATGAACAATTTATGATTCCGGAGGAGGAATCAATAGATAATGCTTTTGCTAGATTTAACACAATTATCACAAGTTTAAAAGCACTTGATGCGAATTTTTCTAGTAAGAATTTTGTTTGGAAATCTCTTAGGGCTCTTCATCCAAAATGGCGAGCTAAAATCACGGCTATTGAAGAATCAAGGAATTTGTCAACTCTACAACTTGACGAATTGATCAGCAACTTAAAGGTCTACGAAGAAATAATAAAGAAAGACTCCGAGATGGTCAAAGGAAAAAGGGAGCAAAGCAAATCAATTGCATTGAAAGCTAAAAAGGACTCTAGTGACGAAGAATGCTCAACCTCCAAAAGTGACGATGAAGAGTATGCTATGGCCGTACGAGACTTCAAGAAATTCTTCAAAAGACGAGGAAGATACGTTAGGCAACGATATAATGAAAGGAAGTGTTTTAAATGTGGCAATCCAAATCATCTCATCGGAAAGTGTCCAATGATGTCAAGAGATCAAAATCAAAAGGCGTTTATCGGAGGTGCTTGGAGTGATTGCGATGAGGACAAGAAAGAAACCACAAATGAAGAAAAGTGTCTTATGGCTAAGACATAAAGCGAGGTACGTTCCGAAACCGAATACTTTAGTGACGAAAATTTATCATTAGGCGAAAAAGACCTAGATAGTGAATATAATAGGTTATGCAAATTAAGTAAAAAGGTTATAGCTAAAAATAAGTTACTAAAACATATTAATAATCTATTAGAAAATGAAGTACTCGAATTAAAAATTAAACTACAACGTTTGGAAAAAGGAAAAGAAGTTTTTATAAAATGTAAAACATGCTTAGAGGTTAAAAATGAAAACAAAAAACTTAAAATGAAATTTCTAAACTTGACAAGTTTAAAAATAGCAGTAACCCACTTAAGAAAATAATAAGTGTTCAAGAAACTTCTGGAGATAAAACTGGTCTAGGATTAACTTCAACTAATGTTTCAACTAGTGAAAATAAAAGTATAAAGTTAGAATGTGAATCTAGTAAACAAAAATCATTAGAATCAAAACCTAAGTTTATACTTACAAAAGATAGAAAAATACCATTGCAAATGATGAAAAAGTAAAAACTTTTTATAAACCATCATTAAAAGCCAAAACTGGATTTTCTAAACTAAAATTAAGATCTAAAACTCCACCTCCAAATAGACCAAATAATCCTCATCCACGGTCTAAAACCCCTCAACCTAGAAGAAACCAAAATAGACAAAACTACAATAATACTAGTCATCAAATGTGGAATTATCAACCAAGTTACAATCCGTGGGGAATATTGCCACCATACATGCATCCAAGCCAAATGTTAAATATGTTTGGACCAAACAACTTTGGACCAATGAGACAATGGGGACCAAGTGGCTAATTTGTCAATCTTCAAAGAAGTTGGAATCTCATCTACAAATGATTTCTATAAGTCAACATAGTCACTTGAAGTGCTTGAAGATAATCCACTGAAGACTAAAAGGTACGTGACTCTTTTAAGTTTATCGCTATAATTTTCATGCTTAGATAAATGATTAGTTAGATTAATGCTTAGCTATACATATATATTTTTTTGTAACTCTAATACATATATACGTACATTATAGCTTATATACTTATAACCTAGAAACATCATTAGTTGACTTTCCTTGGAATAAAATGAAATTGTTCATTATCAAACAAAATAGAAAATGGAAATCTTCTATATCCACTAATAGCAAACTCATGGTGATGAAGTGAAATGAGTTAAGTGGATTAATCGTTAATATAGAAGTAGGATTAGATCCCTTGTGTAAGAAAACTATGGATAAAACAAGCTCTCGTAGACTATGGCATTAAGTTAGATAAGTGTGCAATAAAAAAGGAGCTATAGATGTTAGCATATGACAATAGGCTTAACCAATCCTCTTGAGCATGAGATCTTCAATAAACATCTTTTAAAATCCATGATTAATGATATTTGTTTCCAAAAATCTAATATCTCTAAAAATATGCAAAAACCTCACATTCTGGAAAATAGTTTTTCAAATGAATATCCCACTTTTCAACAACATGTTTTCACTATCAATATCCACAATTTTGCTTTTATTCTAATAACTCTCACATCTACGTGAAAACCTACTTTCAAACATTGTTGAATAATGCTAAAAACATCTCTTTAAATCATGCATGGTGATCTCATATTTGTCATCTATATTTATATAAATGACACTTATAAGTGAACTAAATCAAATCAAGAGAACCACGGTTTGTCTATTAAGACTTTGTTTGTAACAAGTCTAGAAATCCATGCTATTATAACTACCCACTTATTGCACATTGATACACATTAGGATTAATCCTCCTAGTTATGTAGCTTTGAAATACTTGATGATTGCTTATTGTTTCCTAGCACTTATATCTTACTTACTTGATGAGTATGTTTGCATGCTAGATGAAATTGCTTGTTTACTTAATCTCTTTGGTTAACATGCTTTGGCTACATATTTGCCTACATAATTAGTATATGCTTAATTGCCTCAAAGAGTTGAACTTGTTTGAAACCAAAAACACAACCTTTCCACAATTCACTACCAAAAACACTTTTCTGGCAATCTGGGAATCACCAGATGGGCGGCCCCCTTAAATCATAAGGCGACCCCCTTAATTATTAAGGGGACCGGCCTCCAATTAAGGGGACCAGCCATCTGATGGTCAAAGGTGTTGTTTTCTTTTTCTAATTTTTAGCCCACTTCATCCTACACTTCCCAAAATTCACAAACCTATTTTATCCTAAACCTTCAATCAAAGTTCATACATCCTTAATCCCACCAATCCTACATTATAAACACTCTTATTCCTCTCTATCTCTACTCATCTCATCATGTCCTCTCCCATTAAACCAAAACCACCAAGAAACCCATTTGGAATAGAAAGCCCAACTTCCATTAAAAGCCCGTCAAACCAAATGATGTTGTAAAAACATCCAACACCAAATTCCTCCTATGTCTTCAACATTACATACCTAACACCTCACTCTCCTTCTCACCAACATTACCTATCATAACCTTTACTCACCTCAACCTCAAATTTCATCTCCTAGTGCACCTAATGCACCATCTATAAATCCATTCCATGAACATCGCTCTTTCACTCTCACCAATCACATCACTTGATACCCATTTCCCATTTTCACCAATAACTCCACCTAGTCATCCTCACAAAAAGATTCAACCATATAACCATTCTCCACACTCTACAAAGTGTGTCATCACCACTACAACTTAACTCATGAAGGTCAAACCAAAATTCATGATACACAAACCTCATGTTCACTAAAATGAACCTGTTCACAAACCTCATCATAATAACCAAACATCCTCCACTCATGAAACATCCTATTCTTCCACAACTTCAGCAATTCATGATTACCCAAACTCACTAATATCTCCACCACCAAGAGTATCACCACCACCTCCTACCAACACACATGTTATCCCCTAGTTGGATGTCCAATCATCCATCCCTAATAACAACCACATGCCACCATCATCACCTTCCTCCGAACACTTGAAGTTCATTGAAGAACTCAAGGAAGCCCATGAGCTTTGTGCTCTTCTTGCCTTACACCTTGCTTAATGCAACTTGGAACAACTTTCCTCTAGCTCTCCTTCATCACCCTACAACTTGAATCAAGTTGAAAAACATGTCAACAATTGACCTTGTTGCATCTTTCTCCTAAAAACCATTGCATTCAATGAACACTTCACTTGGATTGAATGTCTTCTCACTAGATCACATCCAATACCCTCACTTGAACAACATCCAAAACCTTAATCAACCTCTTCCACTACAAACTCTCCACCACCAAAATCTCCAACATTCATGACCTAAACATATACATCCATTAATCCAACAACCTTACCCTAACTCAACCATCTTCATTCCAAACACTCCATCATCAACTATCTAAGCATACTATATGCTTATGATTTCACTTTCAAATACGAATCAACCAACCTTTTGTTACAAGCAAGTCCGATGGCTCTCTTTGGCAAATTAGGATCTTTAACATAATCACTTTGAATTAATTGTTATGTATCCTTAATATTTGTTTGCTATGCTTGTTATTTGCATATTGCATATTCTTTTATATATCCTTGTGCTTCTAATATTTTTTCTTGCGAGCATTCCATATCTCAATTCCTTGGTGCCATTGAACGAGGGGGAGCACACATCAAGGGGGAGCTTTCATCCCGTCTAACTTCATTTATGAAGCTAGTTGGCATAACCTTTTTGATTCTACAAAAAGGGGGAGAAGTGAATATAAACTCACTAAATACATGTCTAAAAATTAAATAATGCCTAAAAACATTATTAACATTTATCGATATCTCTATGTTTTGATAATCACAAAATGTAAACCCATTGAGCTAAAAACTATGACGTAAACAAGTATTTAGTGATAAATATTCTCTTTACATCAAAACCATTTAAGGTATGAATAAATAATGTGTTTATTGCATTCTATGATCAAAGGAACATTTTTCTTAAACACTAAACTTTTTATAAAGTGTCACAAAACATTTTATATCTTTTACAAAATCATTTTTGGAAATAAAAGAATATGTTTAATTCATTATAAATATATGAATTCAAATTTTCAACCAAAAATGGCAAAAATAGTTCAGAAAAACCTTCCCCACAAAAAGACAAAGATGGGCAACGTTCAGCTGGGTGGCCCCCTTAATTATACTAGGCGGCCCCCTTAATAATTAAGGGGACCGGCCACGCTCCTTAGCTCCCCAGCTTTGCCTATAAATACTGGATTATTCCTGGACTTTTTCCTCACCTTTTGCACCCCAAAACTTTCTGTTCTAGATCTCATTTCTATTCTCTAAAATCCTTTGATCATATATACATAAATCTTTGTTTCATAGTGATCCAAACCTCTACCTTTCAAGTGCAAGAGAAGAATACTTCAATCCTTCAAGAGAAGAAGTATTACAACTTGTTGTGACCTCCACATCCAAGTTGTTAGAGCATCATCCATTATATCTATTTCTTTGTGTAACTAGCTGTGAATATTTGATAGAAGATAGATTAGCAAGGTGTGTAGATAGAGAGATTGTGTAGTAGATAGTTGTGAAGTAGAGAAGTTGGGAAGTAGATAGTTGTAAAGAAGATTGTTGTGAAGTATATAGTTGTGAAGAGAGATAGGTGTGAAGAAGTAGTTTTCTGATTAAGTAGTGACTAGGTGTGAGTAAGTTGTGTCGAAGTTGTGGTGTGTATATTGGTGTGTAAGGTTTTCTCCGCCATAAGGGAGCTTGTTGACATAGTGAAGAAAACTCTCGAGTATGTAAATCCAGGAGTGGAGTAGGGCAAGGAAGGTGTCCTTGTAGCTGAACCACTATAAATGCTTTGTCCCCCGGTTTGATCTTTCCATCTCTTGCTTATTATCTTGCTTATATCGTTATTACTTTTGTAGATGTAGAAGTATATATATATATATATATAAATATATATATATATATATATATATATATATATATATATATATATATATAGTTGCTCAAATAGTGCTTGTGTTGATTTTACTTAAAGATCAAACAAAAGTTTCATCCACAAAACAAAGTCTTTACAATCAAACTAAAAAGATAACATACATATAATTGTTCATTTCGATCAAGTATAATTTTCATACAATATATAATTAAGGACTACATAATAAACGTTTACTTACTTATCTCTTTTATATAGCTATAATTGTTTATATTATAAATGTGTTGATTTCACATACTTAGCTTGAATTATTATTAGTGTTCATACTTAGATATAGTTGTTCATATTGTTCAAGATTTGAGTTCACATAAGATTGAAACAAAGTTTTAAAAGTAAACAAGGTTTTAAAACTAAATTAAGTTTTCATAATAAAATTAAAAAGACGTACAGATGATTGGCTCACTAATGTACTTAACAGCTTCACGGCCTAACATGACATTTGCAGTCAGTTCTTGTTCTAGGCATCAAGTCACTCCATTGACTTCCCATTGGAATGCAGTGAAGAA
Organism: Artemisia argyi; assembly: GCA_030686995.1. Lineage (NCBI taxonomy): Eukaryota > Viridiplantae > Streptophyta > Magnoliopsida > Asterales > Asteraceae > Artemisia > Artemisia argyi. Next base: position 148,889 of record JARVZY010012406.1, on the reverse strand, counting down.
AATTTTCAAGTATCTTAAAGGCCAATCTAAGTTAGGTCTATGGTACCCAAGAGATTCTCTATTTGTGTTAGAAGCATATAGTGACGGTGATTATGCTGGAGCTAATCTAGATAGGAAATCCACAACAGGAGGTTGTCAATTCCTATGGAGAAGGCTTATTTCTTTGCAATGCAAGAAATAAACCATTGTGGCTACCTCATCATCTAAAGAAGAATATGTTGCTGGTGCTAACTGTTGTGGCCAGGTACTTTGGATACAGAATTAGATGCTGGATTATGGGTTCAACTTTATGAACACTAAAATCTATATTGATAACCAAAGTACAATTTCAATTGTTAAAAATCTAGTGTTTCATCAAAGAACAAAGCATATTGAAATTAGGAACCATTTTATTAGGGATGCAAATGAGAAACACTTAATTCAAGTGCTTAAGATTCATACTGATGATAATGTGGCTGATTTATTAACAAAGGCTTTTGATGGACCTAGGTTTAATTACTTAGTTGTCCACATTGGGATGGTTAACCCTTGAATGCATATTTTGAGGGGAGGTGATAACACGTAAAGTTTACATGTTTTTAGGTGCGTTTTACGCATCATATTTGGCCATATTTGTACGTTTTTGTTACTTAATCGTGGAAAAGTATTTGTACAAGCAAATGTAGCCAAAAACACGAAAAAGTGATGAAAAGATGAAGAAATGAAGTGAATGTGTACAATTGGAGTATATTCGAGAAGATTAAAGTCATGAAGTTGTCATTCTAAAGACTCAAGAATAAAGTACAAGAAGGAAAACGAGAAGTGGAATGAAGAAAATATGCTAAAACGAAGAATTATTGGAAGACTCGTTGTTCCCGGCACACCTTCACCATTTTGGCCATAAGTTGAGCATACGAACTCCGATTTAGTTGATTCAAGCAGCCACGGAAATCTAAGACAAAGATCTACAACTTTCATGTTTATCATTTTCTGTCAAATGAATCCAACCGATCGGTAGGAGCCCGCAACCGATCGGTTAGATCAAAATGTCTCATCCAACCGATCGGCATGGTCCCGTAACCAACGGTAGGATGAATCTGACCTCCCCAAGTTATTTTTAATGCATAATTAAGTGTCTTTAAGCCCCAAGTCCGATCATGTCTCCCTAATAACTCCATTTCCTGGCATATTTATGACACTTAGTGCCCAAGAAACTTACTTGGAGGCTAAGGTTGATTTGTACTACATATAGGAGTGCCTAGCCTTAGTTTTCATTGTGCAATTCTTTCCTCCACCCTTAAGGACGAATTGTCACCACCTTTATCTCACCCAAAAGACCACAAACCTCTGCCAAATTTGTGTGGTGTGCTCGACGGCTGTTGAAGGCGGTTGGGTATTATTTTCTGGCTTGGTTAGAAGTTGTAGTTTATTGGATGCTTGAAGGTTGCTATAAATCTTTCAACTTTACCTATTGTAATTCATAATTTGGGTAAACCTTGTAACTTTTAAATTTCATGATGTTTATGATTACTATGATTGTTGAGATTTTGTGTTTGATTGAAATAATGATTTTGTTTTTTTACATGTTTGATTCATATGATAACTTGTGATAAAAGGATGTTTGGATACAATTAGTGTTTGTTTGGTTTATGATGAAAGACATCATATTTGGTTAAATTGGAACTTGTCTTGTTTATTATTTTGATTAATCATTGTTGAGTCTATAGTCGAAGGGATTCTCAAAAGTGGTTGATTTCAAGTCATTTGTCGACGAATGGTTTTGGTCTTGTACTTTGTGACGATTGTATAAGAAACTTAATAAACATAACAAATAAAGGTTTAATTTGGATTAAAGGTCGAAAGGCATCTTTTGAATATGTGTTCTAATCATCTTTCAAGTAAATGATACTTAACAAATTAATGACATCAAAGTTATGGGTCGAAAGAACTCTTTGTTGTTGTTTAGGTATAAGCCTCATGGTATAACCATTTGATTAAGGCTTACACAAATTTGATTTATTAAACACTAAATTATTATTGGTTCTAGAGGTCATAAGGATTACCTTTGATAATATATTTTGCAAACTAAATATACTAATATCCATGTGATCATTTGTCTAAACATGTATGTTCTTTGTGTTCTTCTTCTCATATTGCTTTACTTGTGGTTTGATCCGTGACAATCATAACCACCAACTTGTTACTTGCTTAAACAAACAAACGACACTTGAGTGCAACTAAGTCTCTCAGGACGACCTTGACTTACCACTACTATACTACAATTGACTAGGGTATACTTGCCCGAATTTGTTCCTACTTAACCGGTAATTCTTGTTTATAAATTTAAAGCTTGTTGGAGCGCATCAATTTTATGGCGCCGCTGCCGGGGACTTGGCTTTGCTTTCTTTAGTTAGTTTGTTGCTCTTGGATGTTTCTTTGATTGTTTATTTGAATTGAATTCTTGAATGGATTACTTGTTTGTTCGTTGCTTGCTATATTGTGTCACACCCCCAAAATTGGGTCCAGCGGAAGCATACATGCAGTTGGGGTGTAACTCAATTGATATCACAACACAAGTACAAAAATGTTTTCACTTCAATCATTTAGAATAAAATAGTTTAATCAAAAATGTTGAATTTACATTGTTAAAAGTAGTGCGGAAGTAGGCCCTTAAAATAATTTAAAATGGTCCCCAAATGAATAATCAGAGTCTTCTATGACAATGCCATGCCCTGCCAAAACCTCCTGTGGCTTGCCATAACTTAAAACCTGAAAATACATTCTAAAGTGTCAACATGAGGTTGGTGAGTTCACAGTCTTGTGAAAAAGAATGTAATGCATATGAATTAAGATTTCCCAACAAAGGCCTCGTAAATCCACTCAGTTCCAAGTCCCGCCATAAAAGACTTGTGACCTGTGTGTTTTCGACCCACTGCCAAATATGTTTTAGTTATGTGGACAAAAGTAATACTTGTATTTAAATTACAAGATAAATATAGCAAAACGGCTATATAAATAATTTTAACAATGAGGCCATATAAGCAATTTTTGACAAAGCTGACAATGTCGCCAGGTAAACAATAATGACAATGAGGTCATATAAAATAAGTCTGACAATGTCGCCAGGTAAACAATAATGACAATGAGGTCATGTAAATAAGTCTAGTAATGAAACAGCAATATTACGTTTGACATCACAGTCAAGTGGGGAAACCACAATATTACGTTTGACATCACAGCCAAGTGGGGAAACCACAATATTATGTTTGACATCACAGCCAAGTGGGGAAACCACAATATTACAATGAGGTCATATGATAAATCAGTCAAGTAGGAAAACAGCAGTACTGCGTTTGACATCACAGCCAAGTGGGGAAACCACAATACTACATTTGACATATATGAACAATTGGTGACCATGAGGTCATATAAACAAGGATGACAAATCCCATGAAATGCAGGAAATCAAACATACCAAAGAAATACAGGTAATCAAACATACCAATGAAATGCAGGTGATCAAACATATATATAGGTAAAGCTGAAAATATTTGAGTAATCAACCATGTAAAACGAGTAATGCGTTTAAGTAAAACGAGCATGTATTCTCCCCCAAAGAATTTATAAAACCATTAAAAGAGTAGGGGCTATGACTCACCTAGAGCGATAGCTACGATGACAAAAGTAGATACACTGAAATGAGGCACGATCTGTAACCGCAACCTAATATGAATGATAGCCTCAAATGTAAGAAATGAAATCATGCTACACATGCAAATACGTATGTTATCGATACCACTCGTGAAACTTGAAAATAACGTTTATCGTCGAAAAATACATTTTTGACGTCTCGTTAAGTTAATAAACACTTCTCATGTAAATATATTTGAAACGGTACTCCACGATCCTCGTTTGGTGTTTTATCGGTAAATATAATGTTTTCGTCGTAAAATGACACTTTTAATAACTTGAAAATATGCCGAAATGGCTTCGCAAAACTAGTCACAAAATATCGTACGTTAAGTGTTAGTGATGAAACTCGGCATTTTTGAAAACCTTGCAACAATGTCTAGAAGTCATGTCATTTAACTTTTGACCATACGGGTCTCGGTAGTTACGAAATACGGCTTTCAATGTCGTTACTTGAAAAATATAGTTTTCAACACTTAGCAACTTTTATTACCAAAAGCTGTCAATTTATTATAAGTTTTGTTGGGTTTCAAACATGTATATCTTGGTCGTTATAAGCTCGTTTTCTACGTTCTTTATATCTCCGGAATTGTGGGACAACATACTAACATATTTTTGATAAGTCGGGATGGCTAGATTTAGTTTTACGCCTCAAAACAGTCATGACAACTGTTCATCAGCAAGGTATTTTCAGAAAATAATTTTCGCCGTTAACATTGGAAAAATCATAACTTCTTCGTTATAAACTCGTTTTAATCTGTTCTTTCGCCCACGGCTTCGTTTTTGAAAGTATTTTCTGATTCTTTAACCCAATGTTACCCGGAAACCCTGATCCTTCCAGATTTTACAAAAATGGACAGAACCTTATATATAGTTGGGAAAATCAACTTTTCTAGTTCAAGGCTTGTTCAAAACTTAACTAAACTATCTCAAATCAACTCCACAAATACTCAATCCTACCATACACCTTCTTAGGGTGTCATGGGGTTCCTAGTCTTCACCAAAAATGGTGGATCTCATGAGATTACTCTAAATATTTGTAGATCTATGTATAAAATACAAGATTAAAATAAAGTGGTATGTAACATATATATTTGCATGATCTACAACTATGGCTTGAAAATACATCAAATGAAAGTATGAAAAGATTAAAAAGTTTACTTGAAGCTTACTTGAAGATTTGATGAGTTTTGGAGCTAAAAACTTAAGTATCCTAGGGTTTTTTATTTCAAAACCTTAACTAGGAATGTAAATGAGACTTGTTTAATGCTTGATCTTCAAAAATTGATGGATTGTTGTTGGTGATCTTGGTTTGGCCGAACAAAGAGGAAAGAAAAGAGAGAATATTGGTAATATTTTTGCTAGTTGATTTTGTGAAATGAAGTGTTATAAGAATTATATCAAGAGACATAAAAACATATGCATTAATTATGGTCAAGTCCAAGCAAGAAAAAGGATGGATTAGGAATGGTAGGGTGCGTGGGTTTGGTGTTGATGGAGTGAAGAAATAAGTTTTAACTTTTAGGTGTAAGATTTAGATAGATATTATGTAGTTTAGGAGTTACCGGGTACCGAGTTTGCTAGAAATAAAGCTTAACCGTAATAATTAAAATATGACAACGTTGTAAAAATTATAAATTTACATTCCTGATGAGAATTGGGTGTTAAAATATTTGTCGTGTTGAAATATCGTAATCCGACGAAATTATTAACGTATATCGTAAAATATAGCAAATTGTTTCAAAACACCGGGTAAATTAATAATATAAATTTTATATTATTATAATGAGTATGAAAATATATTAGAATCGTATTCGGGAGTGTCGGGTATATGTTAGTAGTAAAAACTGAGTGGTAACGTTAATTACAAATTAAGCATACGTAAATTTAAATAATGCATGTCCGTGTAGGGCCTAAAGTGTTGATGATATTACTAATGGTATGTAGACTACTCCAGTCTATAGCGTGTCCCTACTGATGATGCATAAATTCGCAGCTAAACCTAACTGGTTACGCGAATTTGAATACCCGTAAACCAGATTTACGAAATGATGAACGACAATCATGAATAGTGATTTCCCTCCGGGAATGAATAGTGTCATGTGAATAGTAAAATTTTCGAATGCTTCTCAGAATCTCAAACTAACTCCGAAAATGATGAATAGTAAAATAATGAATAGTGATCGGTGAATAGTAAATGATGAATAGTAACAGATGAATAGTAACTTCCGAAATGAATAATGAAATTTCAACTTTTGAAAAAGGACCTGAAATTACGAGTTGTGACAGTCTTCCCCCAGTTTATGTTGGTCTCTAGAGTGGTATTGGTTAAAAGATGATGATATTTATCGTGTAAGCTACTGAGCTCTAATGGGAGCTCAAGTCTGTAGGCCACTAGGCTCATTCTGTCTGAAATATTGAATGGTCCAATGTATCTCGAGTTTATCTCTTCATGTTTGTGAATTGTGTCTCAATGATGTTCTCCTTGGGATCGTGTGATATCTATTGTTGTAAGTGAATCCAATTTATAGCAAATGGTCAGCCCAACCATTTTCAGAATCAATCACACCCAATTTGGGCATATCTCCCTATGTTTGAATCATTCTCTAATTCTGAACATTGGTCTTCAGATGATAGGTGGTGTGGTTCCAAAGGAATCTTAATGAAATCTGCCAGAAGTTTGAGGTGAATCAAATTCCTCCATTAGGAATAGTTGGAATAGGTATCATAAATCTTGTGGAAAAATCTTACAAGGTTAAGTCCGTCAAAGGGTGTTATTAGAATGATTAGGTTAGGTTAAGGTTGTGATCCTCCGCAGGAGTGTCATGAATTGAGTCTTTATCTACCTACGATGCTTAGTCTGCATTACTAAGATTTCCCCAAGCTCTATGTCGTCAATTCACAAAACCCTAAGTGTATAAGTGATGTAATATAATGATTGATTTTCAAAGTTTATTTTGAGATTGTGTTTTGTTCATAAATCTTCCCTGAATAAATGAGTTTACAACTTTAAGCAAACGGCTTTCCAAGTAACATTTTTCTTGATATTTCAAAATTTAATAGTTATGCAAGATAGGACAGTTTTCAACATAAGGTGGATAATATGGTTTACCAAAGATCGATGTTTAAAATTTCCTAACATTCAATAGTTTTGTAAAAGATTAACCAAAAGGAATTTTGCTTGTCAAAATAAGTGCCTCAGAAAAGTATTTCTTACAAGATATATGTTTTGTATAACTGTAGTTTGGAGAAAAATCCATTTAAAAGTGAAAGTATTAAGAGGATAAAATAGCTAGGTATGTATGTCTGCACAAATGCAAAGGTGTCTAATATGTTTGAATAAAGTCTATTGGTGAGGACATGTTCAATTGAAGGTTCTATAGTCTTGGTTAAGAGGTTGGATTTATTCTATGGTGTTGCTTAGTGAGTGCTCGTATCGAAACTAATCCTGTAATTCAGTCAAGCCAATACTTTCTAGATGGTAGAATTTTTGGTGATCAGGCCAGTGATAGTGGTTCGAATGGTTTTGTGATATCCTGAGATTTCTGTTGAGTTTTGAATGGTCTTAATGTACCGAGGGATCCTCCTTATAGATGGTATGGAAAGTCTTTCCTAGGGAGGTCATTGATAATATCCACTTGTCAATATTGGGAGGTAGTGAGGGATGAGTGACATAGGATTCTATAGAGTGTCACCCAATTCCTTATATAAATAGGGATGGGAAAGTGAACGATAGTGATGGTGAGAAGGGAAAAGACTGTGACAACTGCGACAAAATAAGATTGTGATAAAAGAAAATATTGTGATGTACGTGTATTGTGCATAGACGTGAATGTTCATGAGATGAAATGACCAGTTGACGTGCTTCCAGGCGGCGGTTCACGAGGTGATGAAAAGTATGAATGTTCTGACAACGAGAGTATACACACATAAATGAAACATTTGGAAATCGAGTAAAGGATTCAATCCAGACAAAATTTTATTATAACTATTCTAAGTGTTGCAAAATTCATTTATGAGTCAGACATAGGTGGTCAGCCTATATCTCACTATCCCGGGTCGAATATAAATGACCAGTCTATATTCTACCGAGGTTCCATGAATTTTGAAATACTCAGCTCAGTTATACTAATACCATGTCCTTCACGAATAAAAAGACGTTATGAAAGACTAAGGCAGGTGACCAAACTCGAGGTCAAATGATGAAACTATGAAAGGAAAAACATAACGCGGTGACATATATGATACGTGAACATGCTTATATGAAAGACAATTTTAGTAATAAACTATAATAAATGAATATAATATACCAGATAATGAGACACAAATCTCAACACCTATGTCAGCAACTAACCACAAATGAGGCTTCAGCTTGGCAGGCAGGCACGTGACGGTCATAGGGTTAAGTTTTCCTGAAAGTGGCTATAGTCTAGGTTTTAAAAACACTCAGTTCGCTATATCCAAAGCTCTGATGCCAATCTGTCACACCCCCAAAATCGGGTCCAGCGGAAGTATACATGCAGCTGGGGTGTAACTCAATTGATATCACAACACAAGTACAAAAATGTTTTCACTTCAATCATTTAGAATAAAATAGTTTGATCAAAAATGTTGAATTTACATTGTTAAAAGTAGTGCGGAAGTAGGCCCTTATAATAATTGAAAACGGTCCCCAAATGAATAATCATAGTCTTCTATGACCATGACATGCCCTGCCAAAACCTCCTGTAGCTTTCCATAACTTAAAACCTGAAAATACATGCTAAAGTGTCAACACGAGGTTGGTGACTTCATAGAGTCTTGTGAAAAAGAATGTAATGCATATGAATGAAGATTTCCCAGCAAAGGCCTCGTAAATCCACTCAGTTCCAAGTCCCGCCATAAAAGACTTGTAACCTATGTGTTTACGACCCACTGCCAAATATGATTTAGTTATGTGGACAAAAGTAATACTTGTATTTAAATTCCAAGAGAAATATAGCAAAACGGTTATATAAATAATTTTAACAATGAGGCCATATAAGCAATTTTTGACAAAGCTGAAAATGTCGCCAGGTAAACAATAATGACAATGAGGTCATATAAAATAAGTCTGACAATGTCGCCAGGTAAACAATAATGACAATGAGGTCATGTAAATAAGTCTAGTAGGGAAACAACAATATTACGTTTGACATCACAGTCAAGTGGGGAAACCACAATATTACGTTTGACATCACAGCCAAGTGGGGAAACCACAATATTATGTTTGACATCACAGCCAAGTAGGGAAACCACAATATTACAATGAGGTCATATGATAAATTAGTCAAGTAGGAAAACAGCAGTATTACATATGACATCACAGCCAAGTGGGGAAACCACAATACTACATTTGACATATATGAACAATTGGCGACCATGAGGTCATATAAACAAGGATGACAAATCCCATGAAATGCAGGAAATCAAACATACCAAAGAAATACAGGTAATCAAACATACCAAAGAAATACAGGTAATCAAACATACCAACGAAATGCAGGTGATCAAACATATATATAGGTAAAGCTGAAAATATTTGAGTAATCAACCATGTAAAACGAGTAATGCGTTTAAGTAAAACGAGCATGTATTCTCCCCCAAAGAATTTACAAAACCATTAAAAGAGTAGGGGCTATGACTCACCTGGAGCGATAGCTACGATGACAAAAGTAGATACACTGAAATGAGGCACGATCTCTAACCGCAACCTAATATGAATGATAGCCTCTAATGTAAGAAATGAAATGATGCTACACATGCAAATACGTATGTTTTCGATACCACTCGTGAAACTTGAAAATAACGTTTATCGTCGAAAAATACATTTTTGACGTCTCGTTAAGTTAATAAACACTTCTCATGTAAATATGTTTGAAACGGTACTCCACGATCCTCGTTTGATGTTTTATCGGTAAATATAATGTTTTTGTCGTAAAATGACACTTTTAATAACTTGAAAATATGCCTAAATGGCTTCGCAAAACTAGTCACAAAATATTGTACGTTAAGTGTTAGTGATGAAACTCGGCATTTTTGAAAACCTTGCAACAATGTCTAGAAGTCATGTCATTTAACTTTTGACCATACGGGTCTCGGTGGTTAAGAAATACGGCTTTCAATGTCGTTACTTGAAAAATATAGTTTTCAACACTTAGAAACTTTTATTACCAAAAGCTGTCAATTTATTATAAGTTTTGTCGGGTTTTAAACATGTATATCTTGGTCGTTATAAGCTCGTTTTCTACGTTCTTTATATCTCCGGAATCGAGGGACAACATACTAACATATTTTTGATAAATCGGGATGGCTAGATTTAGTTTTACGCCTCAAAACAGTCGTGACAACTGTTCATCAGCAAGGTATTTTCAGAAAATAATTTTCGTCGTTAAAATTGGAAATATCATAACTTCTTCGTTATAAACTCGTGTTAATCCGTTCTTTCACCCACGGCTTCGTTTTTGAATGTATTTTCTGATTCTTTAACCCAATGTTACCCGGAAACCCCTGATCTTTCCAGATTTTACAAAAATGGACAGAACCTTATATATAGTTTGGAAAATCAACTTTTCTAGTTCAAGGCTTGTTCAAAACTTAACCAAACTATCTCAAATCAACTCCACAAATAATAAATCCTACCATACACCTTCTTAGGGTGTCATGGGGTTCCTAGTCTTCACCAAAAATGGTGGATCTCTTGAGATTACTCTAAATATTTGTAGATCTATGTATAAAATACAAGATTAAAATAAAGTGGTATGTAACATATATATTTGCATGATCTACAACTATGGCTTGAAAATACATCAAATGAAAGTATGAAAAGATTAAAAAGTTTACTTGAAGCTTACTTGAAGATTTGATGAGTCTTGGAGCTAAAAACTTAAGTATCCCAGGGTTTTTTATTTCAAAACCTTAACTAGGAATGTAAATGAGACTTGTTTAATGGTTGATCTTCAAAAATTGATGGATTGTTGTTGGTGATCTTGGTTTGTCCGAACAAAGAGGAAAGAAAAGAGAGAATTTGGTAATATTTTTGCTAGTTGATTTTGTGAAATGAAGTGTTATAAGAATTATATCAAGAGACATAAAAACATATGCATTAATTATAGTCAAGTCCAAGAAAGAAAAAGGATGGATTAGGAATGGTAGGGGGCGTGGGTTTGGTGTTGATGGAGTGAAGAAATGAGTTTTAACTTTTAGGAGTAAGATTTAGATAGATATTAGGTAGTTTAGGTGTTACCGGGTACCAAGTTTGCTAGAAATAAAGCTTTACGGTAATAATTAAAATATGACAACGTTGTAAAAATTATAAATTTACATTCCTGATGAGAATTGGGTGTTAAAATATTTGTCGTGTTGAAATATCGTAATCCGACGAAATTATTAACGTATATCGTAAAATATAGCAAATTGTTTCAAAACACCGGGTAAATTAATAATATAAATTTTATATTATTATAATGAGTATGAAAATATATTAGGATCGTATTCGGGAGTGTCGGGTATATGTTAGTAGTAAAAACTGAGTGGTAACGTTAATTACAAATTAAGCATACGTAAATTGAAATAATGCATGTCCGTGTAGGGCCTAAAGTGTTGATTATATTACTAATGATATGTAGACTACTCCAGTCTATAACGTGTCCCTACTGATGATGCATAAATTCCCAGCTAAACCTAACTGGTTACGCGAATTTGAATACCCGTAAACAAGATTTACGAAATGATGAACGACAATCGTGAATAGTGATTTCCTTCCGGGAATGAATAGTATCATGTGAATAGTAAAATTTTTGAATCCTTCTCGGAATCTCAAACTAACTCCGAAAATGATGAATAGTAAAATAATGAATAGTGATCAGTGAATAGTAACGGATGAATAGTAACTTCCCCCGAAATGAATAATGAAATTTCAACTTTTGAAAAAGGACCTGAAATTACGAGTTGTGACATATTGACTCTTTGCTTATTCATGATTCCGGCACCGCCGTATCAAGTTTTTGGCGTTGCTGCCGGGGACTTGTGTTTGTATTCTTGTGTTTGTTTGATTTTCTTCTTGTTTGATAAATTGCTCGTTTGCTTATTATATTGATTCCTTGCTTGATCATAATTCCGGAACTGCCGCAACAAATTATTGGCGCCGTTGCCGAGGTTTTGGTTCCATTGTTCTAAAAATACTCATATCTAAGTTTGTTTCAAAAATGTGCTCGAAAATTGTTTGCAAAAAAAAAAAAAAAAAAAAGAAAAAAAAAGAAAAAAAGGAAAAAACCCACCAAAACCTCCCAAATCAATTTAACCGATCAGTCACCTCCCGTAACCGATTCGGTTGGAGGCTTCTTTCCCAATATTTTCTTAGTTTTTGTTTTTCTTATTTCGTGAGTTTGAGTTTTATAAGTTATGTGATCTCTTGCATGTTTTTGTGTTTCTTTTTGTTTGTGTTATTTTTGTTTTGATTAGCTTCGTATAAATTTTGAATAAGACTATCTTGTGTTAGATTGTTTTGTTTTAATTTGTGTTACGTGACTAATTGTATTTGCTTGCGTCTGCGTGCTTGTCATTTCTTTTGTGATCGTGCTCTTATTTGTTTATGTTTGTTTTTGTTTAGTGTCGTTTTATGTTCTTAATGTTCTACTTATATATGTGTTTATATGTTTTATTTACTTGTGTTTATTTTCGTATTTGTTACATTATGTGTTCTCGTTTTATTTTATCAATAAAATTTTATAGGAAAAACTTGTTTTAAAAAAAAATTAATATTTTTGTCCAACCGAATCAGTTGGATGTCCGACCGATCGGTTGGACCAATCGGTAAACTAAAAAAAAAAAAAAAAAAAAAGAAAAAAGAAAAAAAAAAACATTTTTCTTATTTTGTTTTTATGTGTTTGTGTTTGTGTTTAGATCGAGTAAGTTTAAATGTCTTTTGGATCTTGCAAGAGTCTCATTTCTATAATTCTACTTAAACTCGGTTTTGCCATTTTTAATATCTAGTACGTTGTGAATAAATAAGTACATGTTTTTTGTAAAATAAAAATGTTTTGAACTTTGTGGGTATGCTCACTGGAAACCCTCACGAGACTTCACTCGTCCACTCGGGCCACCGAGCGGTTTAAAAGGCCTGTTGCATACGCTAAATGCAATCGTGATGCCTACGAAAGTGAGTTTTAGAATTTTACGTGTTTTTGTAGTTTAGTGTATTTTTGCAGATTTAATAAGCTCTTGAAGATTGGATTATTGGTGACATTATACTTGGTGTGGAGATGTTTTGTTAAATAAGAAATTGGTTGATGTCACAAGCTTATGCTAGCGTTTGCTTAGCACTTTATCCTATGGAGTTCGATCGCGATTTCTACAGGCCGGGAAGTTTCGTTTCTCTTGGACTATTTATTTACTTATTTATTTTTCCAATTTTACATGCTTTGAAGTTTATTTTTCATGAGTATAATGCATACCTTAAGTGTGGGGGAGAGTAAAATAACGGAGGACGAAACTAATTTTAAAATTTATAATTTTTGGGCCACTTTGAAAATAATTTTGTATACTTGTTTGCCCTTGTGATCTAGTTGTTTTCACGTTTTTAGGGTAATATATTAGATTAACCGGATAATCCATTAGTAAAATTTATAATTTTTGAAAATTTTGAGATGTGTCCCGATTAATATTACAATCCATTCTGGGATCGATAACATTTACTATCACATATTATAGCCCTTTCCACTAAATTGTGAGGATTTGAGCCTATTTCTTATATAGCATACATCTTTTATGCTTGATCTTTTGTTATGAGTGTGCCGGTGATTTTATTTATTCTAGAACTTGTACTTGTAAATCATTACCAGACCGCAGTAAGATCGCATTCGTGTGATATAAGTGTATTCGTGTGATAAAGAGGCACCTTAGGAATAAAACCAAATAGCCTTCCATTTACAAAATAATTTTTGCTAACCACATCGGTTAGTTATCCTCGTATTTGGAACCCATTTGTTAGCGTTTATCTTTAGCGCTAGATAACATTAGTTCACCCTCCGAGCCATACTTTTCTTTTGTTACATCCAGAAAAATACAAAAAGATTTTACACTTTAAACCTTAGCCTTACCATTTGTCAAAGTCTAAACGGTGGGTTGCTAGTTGCTCGGTATGATGGATTGTTTTTGATGATTATTAGTTAGCCACACTTTGCCATTTGTGTGTGCCATTCCGACAAAGATGGAGAGGGCCCGCTTCATGTTTTGTATTTTTGTGGTGATGCTTATACGAAGTGTGGGGGAGATGTTATGTATGAATGAAAAAAAAAAAAAAAGAGAGAGAAAAAGATATGTGATGACAATTATAGCAAATGTGCTATATTATTATATGTGAGGATGAAGAAGGAAAGTTATGTGATATGTTGTTAGCCGATGTGCTATATATGAAGAATATTGTTATGGCGAATCGATGTATCTATATGTGGTAATTGCAGAAGAGATGATTGTAACTATAATCATTTTCGGGTTTTCGGTTTGTTCGATAACTAGCAACAATAGGACTTTGGCTTGACTTTATTTTTCTTTTAAAACCAATTCCATAAATTTTCCCATGCCTTATCCCTACCCTTACCAAATTACTTTATTTGTTATGGCGAATCGATGTATTTGTATGTGGTAGTTGAAGAAGAGCATCCGGATATTGTAATGGATTTGTGATAATATCAAGTGCATGAATATTGTAGTGACCATCTGAGTTTTTTAGTGATCGAATGACGTGCCAGCGATCTAGTGCGTATTTTGGTGACCATCCGTTATGTAAATAACGCGCCAGCGATCCAAGATATACTCTAGTGACCATCCGTTGTTTGAGTAAATCAAGAATTCGCACCAGCGATCTATTATGTTTTTGTATGAGATGTTTGAACATAAGCCTTGTATAAACCCTTTATCCTAACATTACAACCCGAATAAAAGTCCTCTTTTGATGTTTACACACTGTGCTTACACCACGTCGGTGGAGTTTTGTTTCTTGTACAAGCCTATGGTAATAAATGGATCATGACTGAGCAATGAGTGTGATTTATCTTTTATATACTCCACTACCAATATAAATGAGTGATTTAGTGAATTATACTTCGTCCCTTTTTCGTGAGGTGTTTAGAAATGTTAATCAAGCAAGAAAATGTATAGGTATTGTCAAACATCTCAGCTTTTCACCACTAACTCTTAAAAACGATGAATCGTATCTCGTACTTGTATTTGGTAGATTTGCATCACATTTTTGTTAATCATTTTCATGCACCATGTGGATTTATTCTCTTAATTCTAGATTTGCTTGAGGGCAAGCAAAGTTCAAATGTGGGGGATTTGATAACACGCAAATTATACATGTTTTTAGGTGCATTTTACGCATCATATTTGGCCATATTTGTACGTTTTTGTTACTTAATCGTGGAAAAGTGTTTGTACAAGCAAATGGAGCCAAAAACAGGAAAAAGTGATGAAAAGATGAAGAAATGAAGTGAATGTGTAGAATTGGAGTATATTCGAGAAGATTAAAGTCATGAAGTTGTCATTCCAAAGACTCAAGAATAAAGTTCAAGAAGGAAAACGAGAAGTGGAATGAAGAAAAGAAGCTAAAACGAAGAATTATTGGAAGACACGTTGTTCCCGACACACCTTCACCATTTTGGACATAAGTTGAGCATACAAACTCCAATTTAGTTGATTCAAGCGGCTACGGAAAGCTAAGAGAAAGATCTACAACTTTCCTATTTATCATTTTTTGTCAAATGAATCCAACCGATCAGTAGGAGGCCGCAACCTATCGGTTAGATCAAAATGTCTCATCCAACCGATCGGCATGGTCCGGTAACCGAACGGTTGGATGAATCTGACCTCCCCAAGTTATTTTTAATGCATAATTAAGTATCTTTAAGCCCCAAGTCCGATCATGTCTCCCTAATAACTCCATTTCCTGGCATTTTTATGACACTTAGTGCCCAAGAAACTTGCTTGGAGGCTAAGGTTGATTTCTACTACATATAGGAGTGCCTAGCCTTAGTTTTCATTGTGCAATTCTTTTCTCCACCGTTAAGGACGAATTGTCACCACCTTTATCTCACCCAAAAGACCACAAACCTCTGCCAAATTCGTGTGGTGTGCTCCAGGGCTGTTGAAGGCATTTGGGTATTATTTTCCGGCTTGGTTAGAAGTTGTAGTTGATTGGAGGCTTGAAGGTTGCTATAAATCTTTCACCTTTGCCTATTGTAATTCATACTTTGGGTAAACCTTGTTACTTTTAAATTTCATGATGTTTATGATTACTTTGATTGTTGAGATTTTGTGTTTGATTGAAATAATGATTTTGTTTTGTTTATATGTTTGATTCATATGATAACTTGTGATAAAAGGATGTTTGGATACAATTAGTGTTTGTTTGGTTTATGATGAAAGACATCATATTTGGTTAAATTGGAACTTGTCTTATTTATTATTTTGATTAATCATTGTTGAGTCTATAGTCGAAAGGATTCTCAAAAGTGGTTGATTTCAAGTCATTAGTCGACGAATGGTTTTGGTCTTGTACTTTGTGATGATTGTATAAGGAACTTAATAAACATAACAAATAAAGGTTTAATTTGGATTAAAGGTCGAAAGGCATCTTTTGAATTTGTGTTCTAATCATCTTTCAAGTAAATGGTACTTAACAAATTAATGACATCAAAGTTATGGGTCGAAAGAACTCTTTGTTGTTGTTTAGGTATAAGCCTCGTGATATAACCATTTGATTAAGGCTTAAACATATTTGATTTATTAAACACTAAATTATTATTGGTTCTAGAGGTCGTAAGGATTACCTTTGATAATATGTTTTCCAAACTAAATATCCTAATATCCATGTGATCATTTGTCTAAACATGTATGTTCTTTGTGTTCTTGTTCTCATATTGCTTTTCTTGTTGTTTGATCTGTGACAATCATAACCACCAACTTGTTACTTGCTTAAACAAACAAACGACACTTGAGTGCAACCAAGTCTCTTAGGACGACCTTGACTTACCACTACTATACTACAATTGACTAGGATATACTTGCCCGAATTTGTTCCTAGTTAACCGGTAATTCTTGTTTATAAATTTAAAGCTTGTTGGAGCGCATCAGGAGGCATAAGCCTAAGGGGAGGCATATGCCTCTGGGAGGATTGAGGTTGTAAATTCTGTATTTTGTTATGATTTAGTTCTCTAACTTTTTTTTGCAGGTTTGATTTTATTTAAACTAACCATCATGTGTATAAGTTTGTCTTCTGTGTTCTGTTTTTAGTGTTTGTTTTGTAGGTTTCTGTTTCTGCTGATAGACAAAGTATGTCTGAGATTCTGTTGAACACTTAGTCACATATAAATAGAATATAAGAAATAGAAACAGGAAATTTTATTCATCCATTCCATGCAGTGTTACAACCAACAAGTGTTTCAAGACTACAAATAGGATCACCAACATAAGTACAACAAAACAATCACCAAAGTCACCTACCCAACAACCTAAAAACCCAATCCCCTACTTCATGTTCCTCTTCCCCTTTCCCATGTCCTTATCCTTAGGGTCAGGCATTCTCCTGTGGACCCCTCTGGCCTGCATATCTTTGCCCCACAATTTGGGACAAGCAAGCCCTAGGGCAACATTCAGTGGACCTTTCCGCCTATGGGAGGCTTGAGGCTCCTTTGGGACTGGAGTGTGTCCTATTCTTATCATTGCTAGGGGTATTGGATTCAGAGGTTCCTCATCATCACATGAAGCTGGCAATGGCTTGACTTCAGAAGGTCCCTCATCATTGGGGTTATATGAAACCATCTGTCTCTCATGTGGGAAGTACAATAACCAGTGTGGCTCATTGGTAAAGGAAGAAGATTCTGATGATGAATCTGAGGAAATCTCTATGATTTCTAGTTTGGGGTTCATAATTGCTATTGTTGGAGGATATTTGGTGTGTTTGGTAATTAAGTGTATCTGATTTGGGTGAATTGTGATTTGAAGGCTTCTTTATAGACCTGATTATGAGTTAATGGAATTTAATGCAATTGAATGAGAGGTGGTTGAGTGGTAAGATTTTGTGATATTTACTTAAAACCACGTTGACTATAAAGAAGATTTTTACGAAGACAAAGTTTCTACTGATGGGTAATCCTGCGGATTGACTAATTGCTGTTGGTTGACTTTCAGTCCTGCTGATAATCTTAGAAAAGATAAGTGTTGTTCATGTCAGTGGGATTGGTTCTCATCATTGGTAAGGAGCCAAATATATTTCAATCATACAGTGGAAACAAACATCATAAGAGAAATCAGGGGAAACATCATTTTCATTGATAATCGTTCAAATTACATAAGGTTGATGGTACAAGACCCTAACACAGACAAATACAACTAAACATAAAACAACAACTATCGACCTAACACCTCTACTCCATTGTCACACCCCCAAAATACCTGAATGGCAGCGGAATGGAATACCTGGGGGTGTCGGTCATAGCACCACAGTTACAGTTATATTGAACGACCTAAAGTGTCATTTTGAAAATACATCATTTGATTTATTTAAAAACATTCAGAGTTACAAAACATAGGTCCCAAAGTCTAGAAAAGTTTAAGGAAATAAGTTTGGTACAATCAAACGAATATATATAAGTGCATGAAAATTCAAAATGAGACGCGTCATCCTTGCTACTCACTAAAATGACTCCATGCATGCCATGAGGGATAAACCTTAGTTACCTGAAAATACATTGCTAAAATGGTCAACATAAAGTTGGTGAGAAATCATAGGTTTATAAATTAAATCGGATGTACATTAGCCATAAGTAAAGTAAAGTGACAAAAATGTCATAAAGAAAGCTACATTGACTCTTAAGCTCATGACCCCGAAGCTAGACATAGTTACTTGGCCCCAAATGAGTGTTTACCAGAAACTCTAATATATTAGACATGAAATGCATCCGTATTTCCGTTGGAGCAACCCAAACACGGATGGAGGAGTCACCCTCAATAGATCTATTCACTCACTCTCGCTCGTACTTTAATTAACGGTCCATGATAATAAAGGGGACTTGTCAAGACGTGGTAATAAGGCAACTTAAGCAATGTAAGGAATTTAATACTTTGGCATGTACAAAAAATAAGTGATGCAATGTATTCTCCCCCGTGGGATTTGAAATCAAAATATTGAATTAAAAATGGGGCTATGAAAACTCACCTCGAAGTGATGATACTATGAGATGAAAGGATAGGGACAACAAGGAACGAAATCAACCCCAACCTATGATGAATGATAATGATCTAATTTAGATCATGCAATGATGAAATGAATGTACATGCACATGATACCTATACCACTCATAACTTGAAAATACTAGTTATTGTCAAAATAAGATATTTTCCATACTTAGGAAAAATAAGTCCAACTAGACTAATAAAAACTAGTCGTAATATATCGTATATAAACGTCAGTGTTATATTCCTTGCCTTGAAAACCTTGAAATAACATCTAATAGTCGTAAAAATAAACTTGTAATCACTAGTACTTCATTAGTTATGAATTTGGCACTTTGGTTGAATTTTTAGAAATCTAGAACTTAGTAGGTACTAGTAGTAATATTATTATTATTTCTAGTTAAAAGCTGTCAAAATATAAGATTCTGCCGATATTGAAACGTGAATATCTTTGTCGTTGTAAGTTCATTTTCTTCGTTTTTATATCCACGGATTCGTCTTAGTATGTACTAATATATTTTTGATAGCTCGTCTTCTCTAGGTTACGTCTAACGCCTCGGTTTGTCCGACGAAAATCGTCCAACAGCTTGAAATTTTCAGAAAAATAGTTTTCGTCATTAAACTTGCAAAAATCATATTTCCTTCGTTATAAACCCGTTTTAATCCATTCTTTCGCCAAAAATTTCGTTTTTGAAAGTATTTTCTAAATCTTTGGTTAAAAATCTCCCCTGAGTTACTGAGTTTTCCAGATTTTACATTTTGGGACAGTAGGTTCATAGACATGTTCTAAACTCATTTCCAATGTTCCAAACTAGTTTCTAATCCACCCAAATCACTTCCAATCACCACAAATCTAGTCTATTCCTACCATACACCTTCTTAAGGTGTCATGGGTTCTTAAACAACATCAATCAACTAGATCTAACAAGGGTTTCCATTTCTAGGGTTTCAAAGACATAAGTATATATAATGAGTGGTATAAACTAACATATGCATGAGATCTTGTTTAGAAATCACATGATCATAATAAATACTTGAAGAAATGATGAAAATAAATTTGGTAAACTTACTTTGAATGATTTAGGTGTTTAGATGAAGAAAACCTTATGATCCTTGAGTTTGTATTGCAAAACCCTAACAAGGATCACTATATAAGCTAGATTTAATCTTGATCTTGGAAAAATTTATGGTTCTTGCTTCTTTTTGGTTCTTGGCCGTGGGTTAGGATGGAGAGAAAGAGAGAATACTTTTGTTTTTGATCTAAAAATTATGAATGAAAGGGTGTTATAGGTTTTTAGATATTTTCTAAAGTTTTTAAGATAAGTTAAACGCAATCAATGCCAAGGGTTAAGGGGGGGGGGGGGGTTGTGGCCGGTTTTTCAAAGGAAGAAAAAGGGCAAAAATAGTTTTGATTTAATTAGGATTAGTAGTGGAGGATTTGTATAGTTTTAGTTGTATAATTTAGATAGTTTTAGTTAGTTTTTGTTATAATCGGGTGCCGGGTGTAACACCCCCAAAATACCGCAGCGGAAGACTGTGTCATAAGGGTGCTACTTCATAATACAAAGTACAAGTTATAGAAAACGAACTCTAAATGAGACGTTTTGAAAAGTTACCATTCGATTAATGAATTCAAAGTTACAAACATGAGATTCCATAGTATGATACATAAATGTATACAAAATGTTTTGAATGGTAAATGATAAAAAGCGTAAGTCTTCAAAATATGCAGCTTGACTCTAAGTTCCACGCACTAGCTATCGCCTTACTAACCTGAGATAAACATGCTAAAGTGTCAACACAATGGTTGGTGAGTTCATAGAGTTTTTCTTAAAACAGTTGAAAAGCCTTAAAAGAATGTTCACACAACAAAGGCATCGTGAATCCACTCAGTTACAAGTCCCGCCATAAGAGACTTGTAACCTGTGTGTTCACAACCCACTGCTACAATATAGTATGATTAAGACATATATAAGTTCATCAAAACAATTAAGCAATTAGTCATGAGTCTACACTTCATCTCCGAAGACCTCACGTTTATGATGTATCCAACATTCGCAAATGTTAGGATGTATCAATAGCCTCAATGGTCATCCAACAACTTAATTTGGAGCCATCGGAAGTCTCAATGGTCATCCAGCAACTTAATCTGGAGCCACTGGAAGTCTCACAATCAAGTATAATGCAATCATGTATATATGACATCAAGTATAATGCGATCAAGTATAAGACAATCAAGTATAAAACAATCAAGTATAAATGTTTTGAGTATTTGTACAAGTAAGCAAGTAGTTGTGCATGTATCCCCCCCCCCCCCAAAGAGTTAAAACAAGTATGAAAAAGTAGGGGCTATGACTCACCTTAAGCTTAAGTAATGAGAAATGAAAGTGGTAGTCGAATCGCGAAAGTCTCTAAGAGCAGCCTATAATAGAACGTTGCGACTTAGGTTTGGAGTAACGTCTAAGAATACGAAGAATTGCCAATATATGTCTTGCATAATGCTCATGATGTAGTACTTAGTATATAGTGTAAGTCTTTAAATATAAATGGTTATGAAACATGTATAGGTTGTATATCTCTTACTACCGTTCGGGCCGACATAATTCAGAAGTCATGGAGTAAACGTTCGAGAAGCCAGGACACTTTAATTCGTAAATCCACAACTCATCTCGACGGCTTACTTAATGAACTCCTCACATGAGGCTCCCTACTATTGTAGTATTTGATAACATATATATATATATAAGTTTTGATCTTTAAAAGTTATATGGTCTTTAGCCGTGGCTTTGCCGTGACCTTGGTCATTGTTACCATGGTCTTGAGACTCAACCTTGGCTTTAGCCATGGTTGTGGTCTCGGCTTTAGGTCATTAGACCTCTTGGTCTCATCTAAATATAATCATTATATAGTAACTTTGGTTTAACAATGGGCTGTTAAGAATTTGAAGAAATTATCACTCGGAAAGCGTTTTCAGGGCTCGAGCTTCTTTGTTCCTGAACGAAAACGTCGTTCCGGAAAACTTTCGTGTTTTAACTTTTTGATGAATCGGACCAGAAGTGGGACTTTCAAGATGGCAGAATGCAAAACAGTAGGTTATAGGCAGTTTCGGCGTTTTGGTTTCGCTAGCTTCAAATGGTCATAACTTTTGACTCGTGTACTCGTTTTAGGTGATTCAAATTGCTATGTTTTCCTTTTTAAGTCATCTATAACAGTAATTAAGTGTTTCATGTCATGGTTACTTTATTTTGGTCGTGGTTCTCAATATAAGTCACTAGTTTTCTTGTTTGAATAACATAGGTTAACATATGTATACCAATACTTGTTTTACCAATTTTTATACATCATGAACACAATACAAAGACCATATATAGCATGAATGAAACATAATAAGCATGAAAATGATATTGAGCAAGAAAGTGTATTAGGGTTTGCTTACAACTTGTGAAGAAACTAACTAGAACCAAGATCAAAACCAAGAACCACTACTTAATCTTCCAAAACCTTTCCAACTATAGCCATTCTTCCATATCAAAAAACCCTATCTTATAATCCCTTGATAAACACTAATCTAACATAAAAACAACCTTTAGTAAAAAAAATCTTCACTAAGAACACTTGGAAATTTGATGTGTTTTTGTGGTGAATTTTAGTGTTTTATGGTTGAAAGGTGTTAAGGATCAACTAGGAACTATGCCTTGAACTTGTGATGGATTGAATAAGCAAGATCAATGATCAAATGGGGTGTTTTAGGGTGTGTTTGGTCGTTGCTATAGAGAGAAAAAGGAAGAGATGAGTTCTTATGAGTTGCCAAGTCTTAGATGAAGTCTTATAGGATATTTAGGAAGCTTATACACATGTATACATCCTAAGGCTCAAGGAAGGAGATCAAGACACCTAAAGGGTGACTCCCCCCCCCCCCCCCTAAGTCGGTTTCAATAGGATAAGAAAGGGTGACTTGGTCTTGGATGATAATATCCTAAGTATGTAGCTAGTTTTGACTCCGTAAGTTGCTAACCGTAAGTTTTTAGGCCACGAAACGTAAAACCGGGTATCTTAAAAATATGAAACTTTTAAATATGCTAGAACTTATCAATATAATCCATATTAAAATATAAAATGAGTGGTAGGTTCTATTGGGTTGATAAAACCCTGCTAAAACTGGAAACACGGGTCTAAAACGCGTAATACGTAAAACGTACGAAAGTTGCGTAAAATTGAGAAAAGTAAAATGTAACTTTTCTAATAGGATACTAATGACTTAAAATGACTTATAATGTCTAGGCTGGGCTCAGTCTAGTGTCGGTTGGTATTTAATGTCTCTAAACTTAAAACCGGAAGCCTAAAAATCAAGGAACGACTTGTAAAATCAAGGAATGATTTTTGGTCAAAGGAGGAGGGAAAAATATGTTGACTTTTTCTAATAAGTTGAAAACTCAAATTGTCTTAGAAACGTGGTGCAGGTATAGGCTAAGGTTACGGCTAAGTGAAAGTGCTTAAAAACGAGAATTCCAGTTTTTCACGGCCGAGGCTTATTTTGGTCATATTTTTCTCAGTCATGATTAATTCTCAAATTAATCATGAGAGTACTAAACATTTTTCTAATGTGGGGTCACTTAACGCGGTCGAGTTTCGTTGTGCGTAGAATTTTTTGAATGACGTTTTACCCTAAAACGTGTAATTCCGTGTAATTCCTTAATAACTTTCACGAAAATAATCTGCTGAATGTCAAACTTTTAATTTGCCATAGAAATGATTTATCACTCGAGGCAAAGAAACAAAAATCAAATTTCGGGAAAAATGAATAGTAAAAGTGAATAGTAAAATTTTCCAAGAATAGTAATTAACCTGAAATTGCGAATTGTTACAGTCTCTACCCCTTAAGGAGAACTTCGTCCCGAAGTTCAGTTGATGTTAACTACTTACAGTGTGTCTAAGAGAATTCGGGATCTCTAATATAGTGGTGTTCACTCTGATTCATCTAAGGTTGTGGTTATGGAGTCGTATCGGCTACAATTAAGCCCACTTATTTATAACACATTACTTACATAAAGAAGCGTCCAAATTTATGTAAGTAAGGTCTCATAAACTTATGGTTCGGTGATTTACAATTTCTTTATTTAAATGAAGAGGCGTCCCAATCCATTTAAATAAGGAGATTCTAAATCATCCTACTTAAGAATTTCCGACACAAAATCCGCCTTCTGAGGCCGATAGTAAGATAATCAAGTCATCAAATCCCTAAAGCTAAGTAATAATATTATTTAACTCAAATCTTGTGTCTCATCAAACAAGAACTGTCACAAGATCAAGTTAACTAATTAGTTATTACTGAGCTCCATGTTTCTAATGACTCGGCTAATCTCTGGGGCTCCTTATAATACTAAAGTCACATCATCTAACAGCGTGGAACTAAACCAACAACTACCAAGAAGCGTATGTGTATGTAGTGTGTGTAAGGCAAATAAAGAGGAGAGTCTTAACGTATATAACAGTTATAGTCTAGGCAATAAATGCAACCTAGTTCTCTATAACCAAGGCTCTGGTACCAATCTGTAACACCCCCAAAATACCGCAGCGGAAGACTGTGTCATAAGGGTGCTAATTCATAATACAAAGTACAAGTTATAGAAAACGAACTCTAAATGAGACGTTTTGAAAAGTTACCATTCGATTAATGAATTCAAAGTTACAAACATGAGATTCGATAGTATGATACATAAATGTATACAAAATGTTTTGAATGGTAAATGATAAAAAGCGTAAGTCATCAGAATATGCAGCTTGACTCTAAGTTCCACGCACTAGCTATCGCCTTACTAACCTGAGATAAACATGCTAAAGTGTCAACACAATGGTTGGTGAGTTCATAGAGTTTGTCTTAAAACAGTTGAAAAGCCTTAAAAGAATGTTCACACAACAAAGGCATCGTGAATCCACTCAGTTACAAGTCCCGCCATAAGAGACTTGTAACCTGTGTGTTCACAACCCACTGCTACAATATAGTATGATTAAGACATGTATAAGTTCATCAAAACAATTAAGCAATTAGTCATGAGTCTACACTTCATCTCCGAAGACCTCACGTTTATGATGTATCCAACATTCGCAAATGTTAGGATGTATCAATAGCCTCAATGGTCATCCAACAACTTAATTTGGAGCCATCGGAAGTCTCAATGGTCATCCAGCAACTTAATCTGGAGCCACTGGAAGTCTCACAATCAAGTATAATGCAATCATGTATATATGACATCAAGTATAATGCGATCAAGTATAAGACAATCAAGTATAAAACAATCAAGTATAAATGTTTTGAGTATTTGTACAAGTAAGCAAGTAGTTGTGCATGTATCCCCCCCCCCCCCCAAAGAGTTAAAACAAGTATGAAAAAGTAGGGGCTATGACTCACCTTAAGCTTAAGTAATGAGAAATGAAAGTGGTAGTCGAATCGCGAAAGTCTCTAAGAGCAGACTATAATAGAACCTTGCGACTTAGGTTTGGAGTAACGTCTAAGAATACGAAGAATTCCCAATATATGTCTTGCATAATGCTCATGATGTAGTACTTAGTATATAGTGTAAGTCTTTAAATATAAATGGCTATGAAACATGTATAGGTTGTATATCTCTTACTACCGTCCGGGCCGACATAATTCAGAAGTCATGGAGTAAACGTTCGAGGAGCCAGGACACTTTAATTCGTAAATCCACAACTCATCTCGACGGCTTACTTAATGAACTCCTCACATGAGGCTCCCTACTATTGTAGTATTTGATAACATATATATATATATAAGTTTTGATCTTTAAAAGTTATATGGTCTTTAGCCGTGGCTTTGCCGTGACCTTGGTCATTGTTACCATGGTCTTGAGACTCAACCTTGGCTTTAGCCATGGTTGTGGTCTCGGCTTTAGGTCATTAGACCTCTTGGTCTCATCTAAATATAATCATTATATAGTAACTTTGGTTTAAAAATGGGCTGTTAAGAATTTGAAGAAATTATCACTCGGAAAGCGTTTTCAGGGCTCGAGCTTCTTTGTACCTGAACGAAAACGTCGTTCTGGACAACTTTCGTGTATTAACTTTTTGATGAATTGGACCAGAAGTGGGACTTTCAAAATGGCAGAATGCAAAACAGTAGGTTATAAGCAGTTTCGGCGTTTTGGTTTCGCTAGCTTCAAATGGTCATAACTTTTGACTCGTGTACTCGTTTTAGGTGATTCAAATTGCTATGTTTTCCTTTTTAAGTCATCTATAACAGTAAGTAAGTGTTTCATGTCATGGTTACTTTATTTTGGTCGTGGTTCTCAATATAAGTCACTAGTTTTCTTGTTTGAATAACATAGGTTAACATATGTATACCAATACTTGTTTTACCAATTTTTATACATCATGAACACAATACAAAGACCATATATAGCATGAATGAAACATAATAAGCATGAAAATGATATTGAGCAAGAAAGTGTATTAGGGTTTGCTTACAACTTGTGAAGAAACTAACTAGAACCAAGATCAAAACCAAGAACCACTACTTAATCTTCCAAAACCTTTCCAACTATAGCCATTCTTCCATATCAAAAAACCCTATCTTATAATCCCTTGATAAACACTAATCTAACATAAAAACAACCTTTAGTAAAAAAAATCTTCACTAAGAACACTTGGAAATTTGATGTGTTTTTGTGGTGAATTTTAGTGTTTTATGGTTGAAAGGTGTTAAGGATCAACTAGGAACTATGCCTTGAACTTGTGATGGATTGAATAAGCAAGATAAATGATCAAATGGGGTGTTTTAGGGTGTGTTTGGTCGTTGCTATAGAGAGAAAAAGGAAGAGATGAGTTCTTATGAGTTGCCAAGTCTTAGATGAAGTCTTATAGGATATTTAGGAAGCTTATACACATGTATACATCCTAAGGCTCAAGGAAGGAGATCAAGACACCTAAAGGGTGACTCCCCCCCCCCCTAAGTCGGTTTCAATAGGATAAGAAAGGGTGACTTGGTCTTGGATGATAATATCCTAAGTATGTAGCTAGTTTTGACTCCGTAAGTTGCTAACCGTAAGTTTTTAGGCCACGAAACGTAAAACCGGGTATCTTAAAAATATGAAACTTGTAAATATGCTAGAACTTATCAATATAATCCATATTAAAATATAAAATGAGTGGTAGGTTCTATTGGGTTGATAAAACCCTGCTAAAACTGGAAACACGGGTCTAAAACGCGTAATACGTAAAACGTACGAAAGTTGCGTAAAATTGAGAAAAGTAAAATGTAACTTTTCTAATAGGATACTAATGACTTAAAATGACTTATAATGTCTAGGCTGGGCTCAGTCTAGTGTCGGTTGGTATTTAATGTCTCTAAACTTAAAACCGTAAGCCTAAAAATCAAGGAACGACTTGTAAAATCAAGGAATGATTTTTGGTCAAAGGAGGAGGGAAAAATATGTTGACTTTTTCTAATAAGTTGAAAACTCAAATTGTCTTAGAAACGCGGTGCAGGTATAGGCTAAGGTTACGGCTAAGTGAAAGTGCTTAAAAACGAGAATTCCAGTTTTTCACGGCCGAGGCTTATTTTGGTCATATTTTTCTCAGTCATGATTAATTATCAAATTAATCATGAGAGTACTAAACATTTTTCTGATGTGGGGTCACTTAACACGGTCGAGTTTCGTTGTGCGTAGAATTTTTTGAATGACGTTTTACCCTAAAACGTGTAATTCCGTGTAATTCCTTAATAACTTTCACGAAAATAATCTGCTGAATGTCAAACTTTTAATTTGCCATAGAAATGATTTATCACTCGTGGCCAAGAAACAAAAATCAAATTTCGGGAAAAATGAATAGTAAAATTTTCCAAGAATAGCAATTAACCTGAAATTGCGAATTGTTACACCGGGTTTGCGAGAAATAAATTTTAACGAAGTTAACCGGGACTTAATAAAGTCATAAAAATGATAAAAATATGTTGGGTACAAAATTGAGCGTTTGAATAATTATTATTTAGTTTTCACGAAAACCGTTGTAATTATATTAAACTTACGATATAAATTTAATAAATTCCCAAAATACCGGGTAAATGAATTTTATAATTTTTGTGACGTTGTAAGGAGTTTAAAAATATATCGGAACCATTCTGGGGATTTTTAGATATGTTGGTTATATTTATTAATCGCGTGTTAACGTTTAATTAAAATAAATATACGTAAAACGTTAAATATAGGAAAAATATTAATATGAATTTTCTACGAGTGGTATAGTATGCAAATGCTATTATGATGATATGTAGACTATTTCTAGTCCGTATGAAATGTCCCTAATGATAATGCATGAATTCGCACCTGAACCAATACGGTTACGCGAATTTAAATACTAGTAAACTAAATTTACGATGAAATGAGCAATGCATGTGAATAATGTTTTCTTTCCGGAAATGAATAGTGTTTTGTGAATAGTAAATTTTTGAATGCTTCTCAGAATATCAAACTAACCTCAAAAACGATGAATAGTAAAATGATGAATAGTGATTTATGAATAGTAAATTGTCGAAGTTTGGAAAATGACCTGAAATGGTGAGTTGTGACATCCATCTTCCCTTTTCCTTTCTCTTTCACATCTGCCACCTTGATAACGCTCAAAGTTAACATGTTTTAATAGGCGTTATTAGTGTTTTTGTGTATGTTATTTGGTTGTTTTTATATGCTTTTGCCATTTAATCGTATCAAAGTATGTTTTTGTAGCATATGTAGCCAAATGTAGGAAAAATAGAGAAAAAGTGAAGAAAATGAAGTGTACGCGATTACACGAAGATTCCCGAGCTCAAAAGTCCAATATGTGAAGTAATTCATATGAGAACCTAAGTGTTGTCATCTCAAAGTTCCAAGTTCAGAAGTTAGTCAAGTTTGGATAGTGCATAAAAGAACTACACAAGAAAAGTCAAAGTCCAAAACAGTCAGGATCTACCATCCGATCGGTTTGAGTTTAACCGATCGGATTGCCATTATGACCATTTTCCATCCGATCGGTATCAACCCGCAACCGATCGGATGGCCACTTCTGCATGTTTTTGCCAACTTTTGTGCACGAATCTTGGTCTTTTGTTCCATGGTTCTAGGCCCTTCTTAGTGTCTTACTGTCCAAGTTCAAGCATTTAAGTCCCTATTCATTACCAAGAGTGTTGGACAAGCCTATAAGGACCTCAAAAGTGCACCATTCAAGACACCATTGAAGATACCATTTACTCTCATTACTACACACAATTATTATCATCTTCTAGCCCTCTAAGGAGGAAAATTCGTGCAGAAAGAACCAGGAACTTTTGAGGACCAAGGAAGCAACATTTGGAGTCCGAAAATCTCAAGAAATCATCACCAACACTTAGGTTATCAATACCTTGTCATTTGTTATCAATTTCAAAGCATTGTAAGACTTATAATCATGGATTCTAATGTTAAATATTCTGAGTTTATTTTCATGTTTGCTATGAGTGGCTAGTAATCTTTTTACACTTGTTTTGATGATGTTTTATACTTAGTGATAGTTATAATTGAGATAACATGTTTTAATTCAGTTTCAAGTCAATCCTAAGAACCAATTGTACCTTAAGTTTCATCGTGACATTTGTTTAGCCAAGGTTAACTAATTGATAATAGTTTCAAAGGTCGAAAGATTTGTTATTACTCAACTAGTTATAATCATTTGTCTATGAATGATTGTTTTTCACCATAATAATTCTTGACTAAACAAAGAAACAAGAAGTATGATTGTAATGAGAATGCTTTTATAACATCAAATCGGATTGTTTGTAAACTTTTAGTAGGACAAAAGTTTAAATGTTTATAAACAATTGTGTCCTTTTTGTCTATGAAGAGGTTACCTTTTGTATTGACCATTTCCTAAGAGTATTTGATTTGTAATAAAAGTTTGTCTTGTGTTTAAGATATCCACCATACCTTATGAACCTTGGATAGATCTTGAATTGATTGGTTTACACCTAAAGCTTGTTTTTATGAACTAAAATCTTGACGAAGGTTTAACTTGTAGAAACAATAGATTAGATCACCATCTAATTATCTCAACCAACATGTTATCAAAAGTTATCACAATCATGTGTGCCATTAAGTAGAAAACTAGTCTAAACAAGTGTAGTTTTTAATTTATTGAATTTGCTTATTATCTTATTTGCGTACATTCGAGATTTAATTTTAGACTTATATTTCGATTCACTCACAAATCCATGTGAACGATCCCGACTTACCAGCATATCTTGCTATAATGGACGAGTACACTTGCTCGTATGTGTTGTTTCTAGATTTGGTAACTCATCCTTATAAATTTAAAACTTGCACTAACAAATAGCACATCACACCTTCCTCTTACTCTTGTCCTTGGTGAATGTCTCATACTGTTGAGGATAGGGTAGCCCAATAATCACTTCCCTTGACCTTGGGAGGGGAGGATTTGACTTTCTTGTTCTTGCCGGTGGTCGTGGTCATGATGATTGGGGTCTCTCAGGCACTGGATTCTTCACGAATGATGCTGCAGCCTTCTCTAGTTCCTGCTACATCAATTGATTGAATCTTGGCTCTAGACACTCAGCTAAATCTTCAGCTTCTGAGTCATACACCCAACGTGGAAGATTGGACAGATCCTCTTCTGATGGTATGGCGGGAGGATTATTTTGGAGTTCTTCTTCATCTGATGAGGTATAGATGAATGGTGATGTGAGTTCACACTCAGGTGGTCGGATTGGAATCCAAGGATTAGTATCTTCTGAAGATTCTGTTGTTGACTTAGAGGAAATGTTAATGATTTGTGGTTTCGGGTTCATGGTTGCTGCGGAGAGAATTGTGTGATGGTAAATTAGGGTTTAATAATTTGTTTTGTCAGATTTGAGGATTTTTACTCCTATTTATAGGCCAAGTCAAACTCGTTTTGGAAAGGCATTGCAAATTAATGCTAAATGTAATTACTCAAGAAAGTTTGACCAAACAAGAGATATTTTACTAAAGAGTGGTTCCTGCTGATGGGCAATTTCTGCCAATTGACTTTGGTTTCTACTGAAGGAGATTATTTGTTGACCACGGTCAATAATTTGGATTGCTGTGGATTGACCAAAGCTTTCTTCTGATTGACTTCTGGCTACCACTGATAAAGTTCATTTGGGTTTTTATTCTGGGGATTTATTAAAAGTCAAAATTGGTCAAATATTCGTTACCCGATTTTTGGCAGTTACCTTCCACGTTTGGAACTTACTTCATATAACCTAAACGTGCATATCCCACGCCCAAAATAGTTGATTCCCTCTTGTCATATTTTAAATCCATCTCCCAAACTTCGCATTTAAACCTTTTCTCTCAAATCTTATAAATGGCGCCGCTGCCGGGGATTTTGATCGTGTTTCTTTAAGTTTTAAAAGTCCGTTTCTTTTCATGTTCGTTTTCTAAAAAAAAAATCCGCAGCATCCATCCGATCGGATTCACTTCCAGCCGATCGGTTTCCCATATTTTTAATTTTACCGTAGCGTCCATCCGATCGGTTTGGTATCCAACCGATTCGGATAGATTTTTCTGTTTCAATTTTTTTATTTTCTTGTTCTTTTGTTTAGGTAATTGACTCGATTCTCTTGATAGTTGTATGAACACTCGTTCTACTACTAAAAAGCTTAGTACACCTTTATCCGATCCCGAAAGTTTGTTTCGTAAGAAGAGATCTTCATCTATTCTTAATTGGTTTGATAATCTTTCCGAAGAACATCCGATTTCTAATCTTTTTAAACCAATACCCATGGCTGACGATTTACCCGTGTAGGCCGCCAATAGAACCGTAGCACCCACTCCTGGAGCTGCTATTGTTGTCGCCGACCTTGGTGAAAACTTTACTGTTAAAGGTCACCATCTTTCTATGATCAAAGACCGTCAATTCGATGGTCGTTCGCGGGCCGATCCGCACAAACACATTGCCGAATTCATTGAAATTTGTGGCATGTTTCGTTATGGAGATACTAATGTCGATGCTATCAAGCTCAAACTTTTTCCATCATCACTCGCCAGAGATGCCAAAGTATGGTATAACGAATTAACCCCGGGAACTATTAATACTTGGGAGGAGATAAGGCAAGCTTTTGTAAGCCGATTCTTTCCACCTGCAATGTATGATAGATTAATGGGAGAAATTCGTGCTTTTTAACAAAATCCTAATGAATCTCTTGTTGAAGCTTAGCTTTGCATGAAAGATTTGCTTCGAAGTTGTCATAGTCATAATTTAGGACGAGGAACAATAATCCAAATCTTTTATCATGGTCTTGATGAAGCATCTCAAGCAATCCTTGATGCCGGAGGAATTTTCCTTTACAAAACACCTAACGAGGCATATCAACTTCTTGAAGATCGAGTACTTCTTAAACTCAATTGGTCAAAAGATTCCAAAACCAAACCTATACGGAAAACCGTTACTTTAGCCGAAAGTTCAGATAATTGAAAACTCATGGACAAAATAGAAGCCTTGTCTTCTAAAATGGACTCGCAATACAAAGATATAAAAGGAGAAATGAAAGAAATGCGAGATGGCTGTAATAATTGTGGAGGAAATCACACATCATCCGAGTGTGATGACCAACCTATGAATAGACCCAACGAAGGGGAAGCCAATTATGTCCAAGGAGGATATCGTGGAGGAGGTTTTCGTGGTAATTATTACGGAAGAAGTTCTGGAAATTGGCAAGATCGCCAACAAAGGGATAATAACCGTGATTTTCAACCTCGAACAGACAATCCAAACCCAACAAATTCAGATAAAAACGAAGAATCTGATTTCGAAAAAATGATGCGAGAATTCGTAAATGCTCAAAGAACCACAAATGAGTTTGTAAAAACTCAATTTTTCAATCTCAAAACCAAAGTTGAGCAAGGTCAGAAAAATCATCAAGCTTCTATCCAGGATCTTGAACAAAAATTTGGTAGACTTTCTGATCAATTTTCTTCTCGAATTCCTGGTACATTACCAAGTAACACCCAATCCAATCCAAAACCATCTGGATCAAACGATAAGAATTATCGTCCACCACAAAACAGAAATGAGCC
This sequence comes from Artemisia argyi, assembly GCA_030686995.1. Lineage (NCBI taxonomy): Eukaryota > Viridiplantae > Streptophyta > Magnoliopsida > Asterales > Asteraceae > Artemisia > Artemisia argyi. The sequence goes on along the minus strand of JARVZY010012406.1, from coordinate 115,884 downwards.
TATCAATGTTGTATTCACTCGAAGTGGTCTCTCATATGATCCACCACCCATTCCTACCGATAACACTCTTATTCAAGATGAGGAGCAAGAAGCTGAAGAAGAAGCAGTTGAAGAAGAACCAACCCAAAAACCAACTGTTCCACCAATAAAGCCTTATACACCGAAAATACCATATCCACAAGCCCAGAGAAAAGAGAAAAGAGAGGAATGAAGTAAGAAGTTTTTAGAGATGATAAAAGAAGTTAGAATTAACGTACCCCTCGTTGATGTTCTAGCTGGAATGCCCAATTATGGGAAATTTATGAAAGAACTTCTTAATAATCGAAGCAAGTTAGAACATATTTCTGCTACCGTTCTTAATGAAGAATGCTCTGCTATAATTCAAAACAAAATTCCACCAAAACTTGGAGATCCCGGAAGTTTTCTTATACCATGTACATTAGGAAACAACATCACATGTGATGCTTTAGCCGATTTAGGTGCAAGTATCAATTTGATGCCCTATTCGTTGTATTCTAAACTTTCCATCAATACATTGAAACCTACTAAGGTGAGAATAAGATTAGCCAACCATACATACCAATATCCAGTTGGGGTTGCTGAAAATATGCTTGTTCAAGTTGGTAAATTTGTTTTTCCTGTGGATTTTGTCATCTTAGAAACGGAAGAAGATAGTCGAGTACCCTTAATCTTAGGAAGACCTTTCTTAAACACTGCTGATGCAATGATTAAAGTTAAAGGTAAAGAACTAAATCTTGGAGTAGAAGAAGATCGAATCACATTCTTAATCGATAAAGCAATGAAATATCCAAATTCCAGTGATGACACATGCTATAACATCGATGTAATTGATGAATTCACTGAAGAAGAATTGGATGCATTACTTGACGATTCGAAACCATTCATGACTACTTCAGAAAAGATTAGTGAAACAGATTCAGATAAAGAATTTGAGGAATTCATGGAAATAAAATTAGAAGAAGAGGAAGAAGAGAAATTTGAGGATATCACTGAGAAAGATCAATTGAAAATCAAATCATCTCTAGAAGAACCACCCACTGATTTGGAACTCAAAACCCTTCCCAATAATCTCGAATATGCTTACTTAGAAGAAAATTCACTTCTTCCAGTAGTCATATCATCGTTGCTCGAAACAAATCAAAAAGAAAGACTCGTTTATGTTCTTAGGAAGCATAAACGCGCTTTTGCATGGAAAACTTCTGATATTCCAGGAATTAGTCCAGATTTTTGCAAACACAAAATCAATTGTGAATAAGGTACTAAACCCGTTGTAGAAAGACAAAGTCTGTGGAAAACTAGAAGGGGGGGGGGGTTTGAATAGTTTTACGTCTTTTTAATTTTATTATGAAAACTTAGTTTAGTTTTAAAACCTTGTTTGCTTTTAAAACTTTGATTCAATCTTATGTGAACTCAAATCTTGAACAATATGAACAAGTATATCTAAGTATGAACAATAATAATAATGCAAGCTAAGTATGTGAAATCAACACATGCATAATATAAACAATTATAGCTATATACGAGAGATAAGTACGTAATCGTTTATTTTATAATCCTTAGTTATATTTTGTATGAAAACTATACTTGATCGAAATGATCAATTATATGTATGTAACCTTTTTAGTTTGATTGTAAAAACTTTGTTTTGTGAATGAAACTTTCGTTTGATCTTTAAGTAAAATCAATACTAGCACTATATATATATATATATATATATATATATATATATATATATATATATATATATATATATATATACGTCTATGTCTACAAAAGTAATAATGATATAAGCAAGATAATAAGTAAGATATGGAAAGATCTAACCGCGAGACAAAGGATTTATAGTGGTTCGGCTACAAGGACACCTTCCTTGCCCTACTCCACTCCTCGAGTCACCTACTCGAGAGTTTTCTTCACTATGTCAACAAGCTCCTTATGGCGGAGAAACCTTACATACCAATATACACGCCACAACTTCGTCACAACTTATTCATACCTTCTACACAACTTCTTCACACCTATCTATCTTCACAACTATCTACTTCACAACAATCTTCTTCACAACTATCTACTACCCAACTTCTCTACTTCACAACTATCTACTACACAATCTCTCTATCTACACACATTGCTAATCTATTTTCTATCAAGTATTCATAACTAGTTACACAAAGAAATAGATATAATGGATGATGCACTAACAACTTGAATGTGGAGGTCACAACAAGTTGTAATACTTCTTCTCTTGGTAGATTGAAGTATTCTTCTCTTGCACTTAAAAGGTAGAGGTTTGGATCACTTTGAAACAAAGATTTATGTATGTATGATCAAAGGATTTTAGAGAATATAAATGAGATCTAGAACAGAAAGTTTTGGGGTGCAAAAGGTGAGAAAAATCTGTGGAATGAACCAGTATTTATAGGGGAGAAAATACTGTTTGGGTGCGTGGCCGGTCTCCTTAATTGTCTGGCCGGTCCCCTTAATTTACTAGCTGGTCCCCTTAATAATTAAGGGGGCCGCCTAACAAAAAAAAATATTTTCTTCAGAATTTTTATCTTTTTGTTGGGAAGATTTTTCCTGAAGAGTATAGCCGTTTTTTGGGTAGAAATTTGAATTCAAAATATTTATTTTGAATAAAACATTTCTTTATAAATACCAAAACATTTTGTATAAGTTTAAAAATGTTTGTCCCACTTTATAAAAAATGTAAGGTTTGTAAATTTAAAAATTCCTTTGACCATAAAATGCATTAAACACTTTGTTTATTCATACGTTAAGTGATTTGGATGTAAAGTGAATATTTATCACTAAATACTTGTTTACGTCATAATTTTTAGCTCAATGGGTTTACGTTTTGTGATTATCAAAACATAGAGATATCGATAAATGTTAATAATATTTTTAGACATTATTTATATCAACAATCTCCCCCTTTTTGATGATTACAAGACCTAAACTAATTAAGTCTAAAAATTAATTTTAGACAAGTACTTAGTGAGTTTATATTCACTTATCCCCCTTTCTGTAAAATCAAAAAGGTTATGCCGTCTAGCTTCATAAATGAAGTTAGACGGTATGAAAGCTCCCCCTTGATGTGTACTCCCCCTCGTTCGAGTGCACCAAGGAAATGAGATATGGAATTCTCGCAAGAAAAATATTAGAAGCACAAGCATATATAGAAGAATATGCAATATACAAATAACAAGCATAGCAAAAAAATATTAAGGATACATAACAATTAATTCAAAGTGATTCTGTTAAAGATCCTAATTTGCCAAAGAGAGCCATCGGACTTGCTTGTAACAAAAGGTTGGTTGATTCGTATTTGAAAGTGAAAATCATAAGCATATAGTATGCTTAGATAGTTGATGATGGAGTGTTTGGAATGAAGATGGTTGAGTTAGGGTAAGGTTGTTGGATTAATGGAGGTATATGTTTAGGTCATGAATGTTGGAGATTTTGGTGGTGGAGAGTTTGTAGCGGAAGAGGTTGATTAAGGTTTTGGATGTTGTTCAAGTGAGGGTATTGGATGTGATCTAGTGAGAAGACATTCAATCCAAGTGAAGTGTTCATTGAATGCAATGGTTTTTAGGAGAAAGATGCAACAAGGTCAATTGTTGACATGCTTCTCAAGTTGATTTATATTGTGTGGTGATGAGGGTGATCTAGATGAAGGTGGATCCAAATTGCGTTGAGCAAGATGTAAGGCTAAAAGGGCACTAAGCTCATGGGATTCTTTTAGCACCTCAACGAACATTAAGTGTTCGGAGGAAGGTGATGGTGGTGGAGTATGATAGTTGTCTTGAGTGAGGGTTTGAACACGCAACATAGGAATGACATGTGAAGTTGTAGGATGTGGTGGTGATACTCTTGGTGGTGGAGACATATTTGAGCTTGGGTAATCATGAAAACATGATATGGGTGGAAGAGATTCTTCATGAGTGGATGGTGTTTTTGTTGAATGAGCAACATGTAAAGTGTTGGTAATGAGGTTGGGATTATTGTTTTGGGATTGTGGATGCTCATCATAAGAAGGAGCATTAGTGGATGCACGAATGGATGATTTGTTGTTAAATGGATCATTTGTGTGAGAGTGAGGTTTAGGTGTTGGTTGATTATGAACAACATTGCTTGAGTTGTGAAAAGATTATGAGGTTTGAGTGTAATGTAGAAGGATATGGGTGAGTAAAGGTTTTTGATACGTAATGTTGGTGTGAAGGAGAGTGAGGTGTTAGGTATGTAATGTTGAAGACATAGGAGGAATTTGGTGTTGGATGTTTGACAACATCATTTGGTTTGACAGGCTTTTAATGGAAGTTAGGCTTTCCTCTCGAAACGGGTTATTTGGTGGTTTTGGTTTAATGGGAGAGGTCATGAAGAGATGAGTATAGATTGAGAGGAATGAGAGTGTTTATAATGTAGGATTGGTGGGATTAAGGATGTATAGATTTTGATAGAAGGTTTAGGATAAAATAGGTTTATGAATTTTGGGAAGTGTAGGATGAAATGGGCTAAAAAGTAGAAAAAGGAAACAACACCTTCGACCATCAGATGGCCGGTCCCCTTAATAATTAAGGGGCCGCCTTATGATTTAAGGGGGCCGCCCATCTGGTGATTCCCAGATTGCCAGAAAAGGGTTTTTGGTAGTGAATTTTAGAAAGGTTGTGTTTTTGGTTTCAAACAAGTCCAACTCTTTGAGGCAATTAAGCATATACTAATCATGTAGGCAATTATGTAGCCAAAGAATGTTAATCAAAGAGATTATGTAAACAAGCAATTTCATCTAGCATGCAAACATACTCATCAAGCAAGTAAAATATAAGTGCTAGGAAACAATAAGCAACATCAAGTATTTCATAACTACATAACTAGGAGGATTAATCCTAATGTGTATCAATGTGCAATAAGTAGGTAGTTATGATAGCATGGATTTCTAGACTTGTTACAAACAAAGTCTTAATGAACAAACCATGGTCCTCTTTATTTGATTTAGTTCACTTATAAGTGTCATTTATATAACTATAGATGACAAATATGAGATCACCATGCATGATTTTAAAAGAGACGTTTTTAGCATTATTCAACAATGTTTGAAAGTAAGTTTTCACTTAGATGTGAGAGTTATTTGAATAAAATAGATTGGGTTTTTACTTCAAAATGTGTGAATGAATGGTAAAGAATATTTTCCCAATCTTTAGTTTTGATCAAAACAAAATTGTGGATATTGATAGTGAAAACATGTTATTTAAAAGTGTGATAGTTATTTGAAAAACTATTTTCCAAAATGTGAGGTTTTTGCATATTTTTAGAGATATTAGATTATTGACAACAAATATCATAAATCAAATATTTAAAAAAATGTTTATTAAAGATCTCATGCTCAAGAGGATTGGTTAAGCCTATTATTATCTCATGCTATCGTTTCTACATATCCTATGATCCTAAAGAAAATGAAGACGATAATTTATATGTTAGATGCGAGAGTGTTGAATGGGGTATAATCTAACATCTATAGTTCCTTTGTTTTCGCACGCTTATCTAACTTAATGCCATAGTCTACGAGAGCTTGTTTCATCCATAGTTTTCTTACGCAAGGGATCTAATCCTACTTCTATATTAATGATCGATCCACTTAACTCATTTCACTTCATCACCATGAGTTTGCTAATAGTGGATATAGAAGATTTCCATTTTCTATTTCGTTCGGCAATGAACAATTTATCTTATTCCTAGAAGAGTCAACCAATGATGTTTCTGGGTTATAAGAATATAAGCAATTATGTACTAAGCATTAATCTAACTAATCATTTATCTAAGCATGCAAATTAAAGTGATGAACTTAAAAGAAACGCGTACCTTTTAGTCTTCAATAGAATATCTTCAAGCACTTCAAGTGACCATGTTGACTTATAGAAGTCATTTGTAAATGATATTCCAACTTCTTCCAAGATTGACAACTTAGCCACTTGGTCCCCATTGTCTCATTGATCCAAAGTTGTTTGGTCCAAACATATTTAACATTTGGCTAGGATGCATGTATGGTGGTAATATTTCCCAAGGATTGTAACTTGGTTGATAATCCCACATTTGATTTCTAGTGTTATTGTAATATTGTCTATTTTGATTTCTTCTAGGTTGAGGTGTTTTAGATCTTGGATGATGATTGTTAGGTTTTCTTGGTGGAGGAGTTTTAGATCTTAATTTAGGTTTAGAGGATCCTTGATGCGTGGGGATTGCACGAGGCTTTACCTCTCAAGGGATCTTGAGAAGCTTACAACCCCCACCAGGCAGTGTACCTGATCGTTGTAGTATAGTATAGTGACAAGTACCGGGGGATTGATCGTTCAGCTAGGATTAGTGTCGCTAGGATTAGAAAACCTAAATACTAGTTCTAGAGATGATGGATGATTATTTTTGTATTTTTATATTTTTTTTGAAAGCAAGTAAATATCTCGGGTTTGAAGGATTTGGGCGGAATTAGTTGCTAGTCAACTAACCCAATACTAAAGATGCAATTAAAATAAAATACTAGAAATGAAAATAAACTAAATTAACTAAGGTTGTGATCAATAAGTGGAGAAATTGTGTTTACTTAGATTTCACTACTCCCTAGATATCTTTTACACGTTAATTACTTGTTATAGTTGCGTGGATGACGGATTGTATTCCTTAATACCATTCATGGGGTGGCGCACTTAATTCCCAAATCCTATGAGTGCCTACTTCACTCCTATGTCGAGCCGGCTAAGAAGCTCCTAACACGGGATCATTAGAATTTACTCATGCATTAAATACAACCAATTAAACCTAGTGCATGTCAGTTCATGTTTCCTAAGACGTTCAAGCATGTTACCATTTGGAGATCTGCTAGTTTTCTTAAGCCTAACATCGAAATCATTCATCCAATACAACCATAAACAAGTAATCAACACATAATTAACATCTAGGTTTCATTAGATCTAAGCAAACACAAGATAGATCTAGCCTAGCATGATGGAATTAAGACAAGAACAAGATATAGACAACCAACACATATACATATTGATTGAATTAGAAAAACACTTATCTCAATTACACATGAAAGGGTTCAAGGGCTGAAAACCCTTGAAAACCTGTAAATTTTGTACTAAGTTTGGCCTTAGGGTTTCTCCAAAACTTCTCTCTTTTTATGAATGAAAATTAGAAAACTATATATAGGAAATTGAGGCTGACGGCGTCAACCAATTCGGTGACGCCGTCATCTCGCCGCCAAAAGAATTCTCGGACTGCCTTGATCTACATCTGACGCCGTCACGTTATAACTTTTTCCAGGCCATCACGTATTTTACTCTTGACGCTCTTTCTTGTGAAGCCTTCATTTCTGTACCGGGTCGTCATGAAAATTACTCTTGACGCCGTCAAAATGTTGCTCTTGACACCGTCACCTACTGTTCCCATCAAGGAAAATTAAGTCTTTGGCGTTTTCTTCACTTTTATGCTCCAAAAACGTCCGAATTGCTTCCTTTTCCAGATTTCATTCCCAAAGTACCTATAATCACAAAAGGAACGATTTAGGGCAATATTTGATCAAATAAATTCAATTCCGGGCTTAAATGACCCCCTAAAAGTCGTTCATTTTTCGCCTCATCATATACCCTTACACTTGAGATTTGCTTGTCCTCAAGCAAATGCGCTTTTATTCTAGTCAAAATACAAGTTAGGGGTCATTTAACACTAATATAAAAGTAATTACAACAAATAATCGTTCCACTAAAGACCAATAGACAAGCACGGAGGTCATATACTAGCACCTCACAAATAGTGTTTAGATACTCACATCTCTCGGGTGTAATAAAGTATAAATTACAATATGGAAACGGAAGATATCTCTCACTACCTGTCATAGCAAAATAGATTACCATAGGTTTGGGAAAGGATCAAACCTCCACCACATGGCGTAAGCACCTAGGCTCAACTATCAAAGAGGTCTTTTAAAGGGTTGTAACGTTAGGTGTACGGATATGAAATACACGGTTTTGTTGGATAAAGGAAGTTTTTACTGGTGGCGAGTTAACAATCATGGTTAATTACATGTACAATGTGGCGTTGCTAAGCCAAGACTAGACTCGACTTAAGCTAATAAATGAAAAATAACAAAAACATAAAATAAACATAGAATGAAAAGGGATGGTAGTCCGTATGTTTTTTTCTCTTTTTCTTTTTCTATTTTTATTTTATTTTTTTTTGCATACACTCTTACCCTACCATCAAAAATAATACATCATAGGGAATGAACGTTCCCCTTACACTTGAATCTTTACATACTTTACAATAAACTAATCTACTGACTCGAATTAAGAAAATCAAATAAGTACTTTACCCATGAGTCCCAATCGTCCCAAAACAATATGTACAAGGATATGACTCGACTTAGCCACCATGTAATCAATTAGATAGTTAACTTAGGGTTTAACAAATAACAATAATGCACTAAAAATGAGCGCATACACGGAAGGCTAAGGCGATTTGGTTGTACATTTAAGTGGGGTGTAACAAATTCTTCCTTTAAGTAAGATGCTTAAAGTTAGAAACGAAAAGATAGGCTCGGAGGGGTGTACTAGGGGTTTCGTGTACTAAAAATGAGTACAACGCTTAAGGTGTGGGAAAAATTAGTTGACTTAACTAGCCAAGTAATATGACTTAAATGGTCAAGTAATTATATTATGGGTGTAACACAAGGGTGATCCTAATGCCTCTTATCATGTAGTAAATCCTACCACACGAATGTAGTCTCACTAGCGGTCTCGGGATGCATCACTAACGCAAGTTCTAGAATCTAAATGCTACCGGTACACTCATAAGCACTAATAGTAAATGCTTTTCCTATCAAATCTAAAGGCGAACCTCACATATTTGGGTGGAAAATTTTTCTGAATATACGGTTATGTGCTAGTCATACAATCTCCTATCCATGAGACGCTTGCTATGGCTAAAGTTTCACTCCTAAATGTTGTAAAAAATTTTAAATTTGGCGCTAAAATTGCACTAACAAGTTTTTCTCATAGTTTTATTACACATCTACCATCAAACAAAACAAACTCAAGCGAAAGTGCATATGTAAGGTATCATCATTTTACCCTCCCCTTACACTTAAGATGAACATTGTCCCCAATGTTCAAGTAAAGAATTGAAAAGTGAAAAAGTAAAAAGAATGAAATCAAATACTCCCCTGATTCGCTCGGTATGGATAATAAGGTGGCCAGGTTAAATCTTCCTCCAAGAAAATGAACAATCAAAGCTTCCCTTCCAGAATATAATCATCTTCTTGTCATACATAACCTGTAAATCCTGAGAAAACAAACAAGGCAACCTCACATAAAATCGGCGGCAATCTATATAAGTTACTAAATCCTAGAAACAAAGTAAGATATAATGCTTGTGGAATGAAGTTTGCAGATTTCCTGGAGATTATAGAACTTAATAATTCACAAAAACCGTAAGACTCCGTTAGAAAAACAAAACCGGTAAAATTTCCAGATTTTTACACGTGACGCCATCAACAGTTATCTCGTGACGCCGTCAGAAGTGATCTGCAGAAATTCTTATGTTAAGTTTCCGGAAAATTTCTGGAAAAACTTGGTCCTACTTCCTGGAAAATCCTGCAAAACTTCATTATGATTCAATACAAGCATTTGACTCTAACAAATACGAATATACATGTTCACTTAGTATTGTGGAGAATCATGTTCGGTTTGTTTCTTAAAAACATATTTGGGGTTTCCCCTTACACTTATCTTTTTGCAAAAATACTTTTAGGTGAAGTTAAGACTAGGCCAAAACAACAAAGTAAATTATTTCCACTTTTTAATTGAGAAACATGATCTACCAACAATAAAAATAATGCATGCATACGGAAACAAATAACAAACAAACAAAATAAAATAAAATCACACAAAACATGGGTTGCCTCCCAAGAAGCGCTTTTCTTTATTTACGAGTCTTGTAGCTAGACTCAAGGTCATGGGTTACTACGTGACCTCATCGTTGGTTTCACTTTCTAGGTCGTCTTCTAAACCAGTTTTGTATTCCGGACCTAGTTGCAAGCATTCTTTGTAGAAACCAAGCATCCTATTCTTCACATACTCTACTCCTCTACGTCTATCCTCCTCATTCCTATAATAAGCCGCTTGCTTGTGTTCCTTTTCTAAATTAGAGAGGAGGCGGTATTGCTCAATCTTGTAGGGCATTTGGTAGGCAACCTCATCATTCTCTACCTTAAATCTAACTATCCCTAGAGTCGGATCATAACTCATCCTAGTGGCCTCAACAAATGGTTTTCCAAATATTATTTGGCTTAGGCAAGCATCAATCACTGGACGAGTGTCTTCTACTATCATAAAATCTATCTCATAAGTGAGATTGCCTATAATCACATGTAACCCCTTCACTCTTCCTGCAAAATTACTTATCAGATTCTTATTGGGCATCATCCTAAAATCAAGTTGTTTCTTCATCACCCAATTTTAATAAGTCCTAGTCATTATGTTAACAGGAGACTTAGGATCGATGTAAGCTTTCCATATATGCATATGCCCTATGTTGCATGGTATGTTAATGTTAGAGGGGTCTCCCATTTTGATAAGGGGTGTGCCAAGGATATATTGTCTCTCGGGACTATCGAATAAATCCTTATGGTATTCCCGTTCTTCCTTGGTGGGCATCTTATCAAAGTATTTCTCTATAGTTTCTACTTCCTCTAACTCCTTTTCCTTATTAACCTCAACTTCCCTACTTTCATCCCTAGTTTCGGTTTCTACTCCAACTTTATCCTTGTCACTTTCTTCTACGTCCTTATCTATTGGCTTAATGGTGACATTGACAAAGTGGACATGTTTATATGATGAGGGGTCCTTAATTTGGATTCCGTTATTGGTATCCCTAGTATCCTTCCTAGGTGTAGTTAATGCTTGGTTGTTGAGGGCTTTCAACAAGTTGTCTATCTTGTTGGTCATCTCCGTTTGTTGTTGGTTGAATTCGGTTTCAAACCTAGCTATGCGAGCTTCTTGAGATACCATGAACTTTGACATAAATCCTTCAAGATTGTTGGTACTACCATAGTTGTTGGAAGGATTGTTGTTGAAAGTACGGTTGGAGGGTGGACCGTTTGGTTGGTAACGATTAGGCGGATTGGAAGAATTGGGTTGATTTTGTTTCCACCTAAGGTTTGGGTGATTTTTCCAAGAGGGGTTGTATGAATCACCGTAAGGGTTTGGCTCGGGTTTGAAAATGTACCACTTATCTCCCGCTTCGTCAGTACGCGTGGATGCGTAGTCCGCAAAAGCTGTTCCGGGGAGTTCCACACAATCACGAGTGTCATGGGGACCACCACGTAATTCGCATGAAGAAGTGATTTTGTTCACTTGGCTTGAAGGCTTAGGAGCTTCGTAGGATTTCATGAGAAACTTGACTTGGTCCTTAAGTTCCATGATCCTACGGTCGGGAGTGCTAGAGTTGTTCGAAGGCAAAGATATTTCCTTGACCGTTTTGTTCAAATCACGGGGATCATTCCAACTTTCGTTGTCATAGAGAGCAAGATCTTCTATGAGTTCCCATGATTGTTTCGCACTTAGATCACGTAGCTTACCACCGGCCGATTGGTCAATGGCTCGCCTCGTGGAGAGATCGATATGGTCATAAAAGATTTGGACTTGGAGCCAAAGATCTATGCCATGATGAGGGACTTTTTGGAGTAAGTCCTTGAAACGAGTCCATGCTTCATAAAGAGATTCATTTTGACGTTGTTGGAACATCAAGATGTCTTTTCTAAGCTTAGTAGTTCTCCCCGGTGGGAAAAATTGAGCAAGGAAACGAGTAGTGAGATCATCCCATGTGGTGATGGATCCCGCGGGTAAACGCTCAAGCCATTGACTAGCTTGATCCCGTAGAGAGAATTGGAATAGGCGTAATCGGGGTTGTTTCTCTAGTTTCAACATCTAGGTCTATGGAGTCTACGATTTTAAGGAAGTCCTTAAGATGTTGGTTTGGATCTTCGGAACGAAGTCCATGGAATGCACATCCGCTTTGCACCAACCGGATGGTGTCGGATCGCAAGGGAGTCACATTGGCTCCGGTGAGCTCAATGGTGTTTCGGTAGCCGTGGTGGCTAGGTCAGGAATACTCTACTAAGGTTCGGGGCCTAAGAGGTTCTAGTGGTGGGTTTTGTTGTGGTGGGATGACGGGTTCAAAGATGTTCCCATCCTCCATGATGTCGGGTGGTGAAGAGTTACGAACAAAAACACAAAGAAATAAGATAGACTAAAGAAAACCTAAAAATAAAAATAAAACCTTACTAGAAAGGAATCTAGCAAGTAGACCTAATAAAAAGAGATTCCAACCTAGACAATAACTATTCCCCGGGCTGTGGCACCAAAAACTTGATGCGTAGGGATTACACCAGGCTTTACCTCTCAAGGGATCTTGAGAAGCTTACAACCCTCACCAGGCAGTGTACCTGATCGTTGTAGTATAGTATAGTGACAAGTACCGGGGGATTGATCGTTCAGCTAGGAATAGTGTCGCCAGGATTAGCAAACCTAAATACTAGTTCTATAGATGATGGATGATTATTTTTTTATTTTTATATTTTTTTGAAAGCAAGTAAATATCTCGGGTTTGAAGGATTTGGGCGGAATTAGTTGCTAGTCAACTAACCCAATACTAAAGATGCAACTAAAATAAAATACTAGAAATGAAAATAAACTAAATTAACTAAGGTTGTGAGCAATAAGTGGAGAAATTGTGTTTACTTAAATTTCACTACTCCCTAGATATCTTTTACACGTTAATTACTTGTTATAGTTGCGTGGATGACGGATTGTATTCCTTAATACCATTCATGGGGTGGCGCACTCAATTCCCCAATCCTATGAGTGCCTACTTCACTCCTATGTCGAGCCGGCTAAGAAGCTCCTAACATGGGATCATTAGAATTTACTCATGCATTAAATACAACCAATAAAACCTAGTGCACGTCACTTCATGTTACCTAAGACATTCAAGCATGTTACCATTTGGAGATCTGCCAGTTTTCTTAAGCCTAACATCGAAATCATTCATCCAATACAACCATAAATAAGTAATCAACACATAATTAACATCTAGGTTTCATTAGATCTAAGCAAACACAAGATAGATGTAGCCTAACATGATGGAATTAAGACAAGAACAAGATATAGACAACCAACACATAGACATATTGATTGAATTAGAAGAACACTTATCTCAATTACACATGAAAGGGTTCAAGGGCTAAAAACCCTTGAAAACCTGTAAAATTCATACTAAGTTCGGCCTTAGGGTTTCTCCAAAACTTCTCTCTTTTAATGAATGAAAATTAGAAAACTATATATAGGAAATTGAGGCTGACGGCGTCAAGACCAATTCGGTGACGCCATCATCTCGCCGCCAAAAGAATTCTCGGACTGCCTTGATCTACATCTGACGCCGTCACGTTATAACTTTTTCTAGGCCGTCACGTATTTTACTCTTGACGCTCTTTCTTGTGACGCCTTCATTTCTGTACTGGGTCGTCATGAAAATTACTCTTGACGCCATCAAAATGTTGCTCTTGACGCCGTCACCTACTGTTCCCAGCAAGGAAAATTAAGTCTTTGGTGTTTTCTTCACTTTTATGCTCCAAAAACGTCCGAATTGCTACCTTTTCCAGATTTCATTCCCAAAGTACCTATAATCACAAAAGGAACGATTTAGGGCAATATTTGATCAAATAAATTCAATTCCGGGCTTAAATGACCCCCTAAAAGTGGTTCATTTTTCTCCTCATCAATCCTACTTCGGTCTTTAAGGATGGTTTATAAAAAGTCTTTACTTTTTCATCATTTTCAATGGGTATTTTTATATCTTTTGTAAGTATATAGTTAGGATTTGATTCTAATGATTTTTGTTTACTAGATTCACATTCAAACTTTATACTTTTATTTTCACTAGTTAAAACATTAGTTGAAGTTAATCCTAGACCGGTTTTATCTCCCGAAGTTTCTTGAACACTTATTATTTTCTTAAGAGGGTTACTACAATTTTTAAACTTGTCAAGTTTGAAAATTTCATTTTTAAGTTTTTCGTTTTCATTTTTAACCTCTAAGCATGTTTTACATTTTATAAAAACTTCTTTTTCTTTTTCCAAATGTTGTAGTTCAATTTTTAATTCGAGTACTTCATTTTCTAATAGATTATTAATATGTTTTAGTGACTTATTTTTAGCTATAACCTTTTGACCTAATTTGCATAACCTATTATATTCACTATCTAGGTCTTTTTCGTTTAATGATAAATTTTTGTTACTAAAGTATTCGGTTTCAGAACGTACCTCGCTTGATGTCTTAGCCATAAGACACTTTTCTTCATTTGTGGTTTCTTTCTTGTCCTCATCGCTATCACTCCAAGTACCTCCGATAAAAGCCTTTTGATTTTTATCTCTTGACTTCATTGGACACTTTCCGATGAGATGATTTGCATTGCCACATTTAAAACACTTCCTTTCATTATATGGTTGCCTAACATATCTTCCTCGTCTTTTGAAGTATTTCTTGAAGTCTCGTACGGCCATAGCATACTCTTCATCGTCACTTTTGGAGGTTGAGCATTCTTCGTCACTAGAGTCCTTTTTAGCTCTCAACGCAATTGATTTGCTTTGCTCCCTTTTTCCTTTGACCATCTCGGAGTCTTTCTTTATTATTTCTTCGTAGACCTTTAAGTTGTCGATCAATTCGTCAAGTTGTAGAGTTTATAGATTCCTTGATTCTTCAATAGCCGTGACTTTAGCTCGCCATTTTGGATGAAGAGCCCTAAGAAATTTTCTAACAAAATTCTTACTAGAAGAATTCTCATCAAGTGCTTTTAAACTTGTGATAATAGTGTTAAATCTAGCAAAAGCATTATCTATTGATTCCTCCTCCGGAATCGTAAATTGTTCATATTGTTGAACAAGAAGATCTATTTTGTTATCTTTAACTTGACTATTACCTTGGTGAGTGATTAGTAAAGAATCCCAAATTTCTTTTGCGGTTTTACACATAAAAATTCTTTCGTATTCTTTACGTGGTAACGCATTGTAAATAACCATTTTTGCTTCATTGTTTTTAGAAAGTCTTCTTTTTAAATCATCATTTTGTTTTTCAAAAGGTACTATTTCATCTTTATTTGTTTCGGGATTATTTTGAGTAGGTAAAAAATCACCATTAGTAATAACATGCCAAAGATCTAGATCTTTTGACTTCACATAAGTTTCGAATCGATTTTTCCAATATAAAAATCCATCACTTTTAAATAGTGGTGGTCTTTGCATAGATTGCCCTTCTAAATATTTTTCAGATTCCATAGATCGTTACAAGTTTTAAAATACAATATATTTTAAAGATCTTGCTAGACGTGGCTCCTGATACCAATTGTGAAAAACTAGAAGGGGAGGGTTGAATAGTTTTACGTCTTTTTAATTTTATTATGAAAACTTAGTTTAGTTTTAAAACCTTGTTTGCTTTTAAAACTTTGATTCAATCTTAAGTGAACTCAAATCTTGAACAATATGAACAAGTATATCTAAGTATGAACAATAATAATAATGTAAGCTAAGTATGTGAAATCAACACATGCATAATATAAACAATTATAGCTATATACAAGAGATAAGTATGTAATCGTTTATTTTATAATCCTTAGTTATATTTTGTATGAAAACTATACTTGATTGAAATAATCAATTATATGTATGTAACCTTTTTAGTTTGATTGTAAAAACTTTGTTTTGTGAATGAAACTTTCGTTTGCTCTTTAAGTAAAATCAATACTAGCACTATTTGAGCAACTATATATATATACGTCTACGTCTACAAAAGTAATAACGATATAAGCAAGATAATATGTAAGATATGGAAAGATCTAACCGCGAGACAAAGGATTTATAGTGGTTCGGCTACAAAGTCACCTACTAGAGAGTTTTCTTCACTATGTCAACAAGCTCCTTATGGCGGAGAAACCTTACACACCAATATACACACCACAACTTCGTCACAACTTATTCACACCTTATACACAACTTCTTCACACCTATCTATATTCACAACTATCTACTTCACAACAATCTTCTTCACAACTATCTACTTCCCAACTTTTCTACTTCACAACTATCTACTACACAATCTCTCTATCTACACACCTTGCTATTCTATTTTCTATCAAGTATTCACAACTAGTTACACAAAGAAATAGATATAATGGATGATGCACTAACAACTTGAATGTGGAGGTCACAACAAGTTGTAATACTTCTTCTCTTGGTAGATTGAAGTATTCTTCTCTTGCACTTAAAAGGTAGAGGTTTGGATCACTTTGAAAAAAAGATTTATGTATGTATGATCAAAGGATTTTAGAGAATAGAAATGAGATCTAGAACAGAAAGTTTTGGGGTGCAAAAGGTGAGAAAAATCTGTGGAATGAACCAGTATTTATAGGGGAGAAAATACTGTTTGGGAGCGTGGCCGGTCCCCTTAATTGTCTGGCCGGTCCCCTTAATTTACTAGCCGGTCCCCTTAATAATTAAGGGGGCCGCCTAACAAAAAAAATATTTTCTTCAGAATTTTTGTCTTTTTGTGGGGAAGGTTTTTCCTGAAGAGTATAACCGTTTTTTGGGTAGAAATTTGAATTCAAAATATTTATTTTGAATAAAACATTTCTTTATAAATGCAAAAACATTTTGTATAAGTTTAAAAATGTTTGTCCTACTTTATAAAAAATGTAAGGTTTGTAAATATAAAAATTCCTTTTGATCATAAAATGCATTAAACACTTTGTTTATTCATACCTTAAGTGATTTGGATGTAAAGTGAATATTTATCACTAAATACTTGTTTACGTCATAATTTTTAGCTCAATGGGTTTACGTTTTGTGATTATCAAAACATTGAGATATCGATAAATGTTAATAATGTTTTTAGACATTATTTATATCAACAACGTCGACTCAACCCAAATATGAAAGAAGTTGTTAAGAAGGAAATCTTCAAACTTCTTGAAGCAGGAATCATTTATCCTATCGAGGATAGCCCATGGGTGAGTCCTGTTCATTGTGTTCCAAAGAAAGGAGGAATGACTGTAGTGATAAACAAAAGGAATGAATTAGTTCCTACTAGAACTGTCACTGGATGGCGAGTATGTATTGATTACAGAAAACTTAACAAAGCCACCAGGAAAGATCATTTTCCTTTACCATTCATGGATCAGATGCTCGAAAGATTAGCAGGAAACAAATACTTTTGCTTCCTTGATGGTTTTTCAGGATATTTCCAAATTCCTATCGATCCAGCCGATCAAGAGAAAACCACATTTACATGTCCTTTTGGAACCTACGCTTACCGGCGTATGCCTTTTGGTCTATGTAATGCACCTGCAACTTTTCAAAGGTGTATGATCGCAATACTTCAAGACATGCTTGAAACATCTATGGAAGTTTTCATGGACGATTTTTCAGTTTTTGGTGATTCTTTTGAAACTTGTCTTTCCAATCTCGATAAAATGCTTGAGAGATGTGAAGCTGCACATCTAGTTCTTAATTGGGAAAAATGTCATTTCATGGTAACTGAAGGAATTGTGTTAGGACACAAAATATCAAGTTCAGGGATGGAAGTAGACAAAACTAAAATAGATGTTATCACCAAATTACCACCACCAACTAACGTTAAAGTAGTTAGAAGTTTTCTAGGACATGCAGGTTTTTACCGCCGATGTATCAAAGATTTTTCAAAAATATCACGTCCTATGACTAAACTTTTAGAAAAGGATTCTGTATTTGATTTCAATGCTGACTGCATTAAAGCTTTCGAAACATTGAAAGTCAATTGACTAGTGCCCCAATTATGGTTGCACCTAATTGGTCACTACCATTTGAAATCATGTGTGATGCAAGCGATTTCGCTGTTGGAGCTGTTTTAGGACAACGTGAAGGAAAACATTTTCGTCCTATATACTTTGCTAGTAAAACACTCAACAACGCTCAATAAAACTATACGGTTACGGAGAAAGAATTATTAGCCGTAGTTTTTGCATTCGACAAATTCAGATCTTATCTTGTGCTTTCAAAAACGATAGTTTTTTACAGATCATTCCGCACTCAAATATCTGTTTAACAAACAAGATGCAAAGCCGCGTCTTATTAGATGGATTTTATTACTTCGAGAATTTGATATCGAAATAAAAGACAAGAAAGGAGCAGAAAATCTTGCAGCAGATCATTTGTCACGTCTCGAGAATCCAAATTCGGAAGAATTAAAAGAAAATGAAATTAATAATTATTTTCTAGAAGAAACTCTCATGACGATAGATAAAGATGATGATGAGGAAATACCATGGTTTGCAAATTACGCAAATTATCTTGCAGGAGATATTCTTAAAAAAGGGATGAGTCACTACCAACGTAGTAAGTTCTTTTCAGAACTAAAACACTATTATTGGGAGAAACCTTACCTTTTTAAGATGTGCAAGGATGGAATGATACGAAGATGTGTTTCGGGTGCCGAAACAAGAAAAATTCTTGATGAATGTCATCATGGCCTAACTGGGGGACATTATGGTTCTTCCACTACAGCTAGAAAAGTTTTTGATGCTGGATTCTATTGGCCTACAATTTTCAAAGAAGCGTATACTCTTGTTCAAAACTGTGATGCGTGCCAAAAATCCGGTAACCTTTCTCGAAGAGACGAAATGCCTCAAAAGAGCATTCAAGTTTGTGAAATATTCGATATTTGGGGAATTGATTTTATGAGACCCTTCCCTAAATCACACAATTACGAATATATTCTCGTTGCAATCGATTATCTTTCCAAATGGGTTGAAGCTGAAGCTCTTCCTACTAACGATGCACGAGTTGTTGTCAACTTTCTCAAAAAGCTTTTTGCTCGCTATGGAATTCCTAAAGCTTTAATAAGTGATAGAGGATCCCATTTCTGTAATAAACAAATGGAGAAAGTAATGAAACGATATGGAGTTCATCATCGTTTTGCTACAGCTTATCATCCACAAACTAGTGGTCAAGTCGAAAATACCAATAGAGCTATAAAAATAATACTTGAAAAAATGGTTAAAGACAATCCTTCCATTTGGTCAAGGAAATTAGACGACGCTCTATGGGCATTTCGTACGGCATATAAGACACCAATTGGTACGACACCATACAGACTCTTGTATGGGAAAACATGTCATCTACCGTTCGAACTTGAACACCGTGCTTACTGGGCGTTAAGAAGCTGTAATCCTGATTTAAAAATAGCTGGAGAAAGGAGATTTTTGCAATTACATGATCTTGATGAATTAAGACTTCAAGCTTATGAAAACTCCAAGCTATATAAAGCAAGAACCAAAGCATACCATGATAGAAAGCTGAGAATTCAAAAACAATTCGAAGCTGGAGATAAAGTTCTGCTTTTCAATATGAAATACAAGTTTAAAGCTCCAAAACTCAAACCAAAATGGTTTGGACCATATGTAGTGAAACATGGATTTCCATCAGGTTATGTTGAACTTTATGACAAACATGGTGGAAGTTTCATTGTAAATGGGCACCGAATTAAACTCTATTATGATAAGGAGCAATTAAACGTGATTTCTAATGAAGAAATTTCATCCGAATTTGAATATGAAGCTATCACATTCATGGCTCCACACAAGGAAATGATTCCTTGGGCACACAGTAATGGTTTTATCTATGATGCTCTTCCTAGAGCATGGGAAAATATTAAATTGGAAAACATAGATGAAACAGGAGAGGGAATTGTGATAGGAAATGTGTTGTATATCCCTAAAAGGAACATAACACTAAAACTTCATAATCTATTTCGAAGTTTGAGTCCGAGTGAGGACTAGTTAATAAAACAAGCGCTTCTCGGGAGGCAACCCGTGTGTTTATTTTTATTTTTCAGTGTTTATACCCCAAAGTTTTACCACTTGGTCGAACTTAAGTGTGGGGGTGTGCCACTATTTGAATAAAACTGCAATGCTTTTTGTTTGTTTGTTTTTGTTTTTAATAATGCAGGTGTTGATTGCAAGAAACAGAAGATTGGATAGAAACACAACACCGAATATCATGGTTTATTCTCTCATTTTCCCTACTTTCTTACTTTTTCGTTTATCACATTAAGGACAGTGTTTAAATTAAGTGTTGGGGGTGAGTAGGTTAAATAAGAAATTAAGTCTAATATCGATTTAATTTTTAAATTTTCTTTGTCCTTATAATCTAGTTGTTTTCACGCTTTTAGGAATAATTTATTAGAATAACTCGATCAATCCACTGGTAAAAATCAGTAATTTTTTAAAAATTTGAGATGTGTCCCGATTAATATTGCAATCCATTTCTGGGATCAATAACATTTGCTAGCGCATATTATAACCCTTTCCACTAAATTGTGAGGATTTGAGCCTATTTGATATCTAGCATACATCTTTTATGCTTGAATTTTTTTTCCAAGGTAAATTGTATTAAGGAAAAAAAGGATGCCAAAAAAGGCACAGAACATCAAAAAGAAAGGCACAAAGGGAACAAAACTAGTTAGGACACATCCCTAACTGCTCCACTTTGGCAACAAAAAACAAATGACACTAGGGATCCCCTACAAAACATACAATCAGAAAAACATGCATTCCAGGATCATCAGCATACTCTGAATCCATAAAAGAAAACACTGGTACCAACCAATGCATCTTGAAACATCACCATAAGCTTTATATTCATTGAAAGGATGAAGAAGAATTCACATTAGCATTATTAACCATACCAGCCATAGCAGCATTTGAAACAATACTTTGAGTCATGAAATCAGCATGGGCAGATAGATCCATATCCTCTACAATAGTCAAATCATCACCCTGCAAATTCTTAGCAATTCTGGATTCATAAAACATTATCATATCCTCAGTCCACCTTTTCCTGATATCATCATTTAGGGATTGTTCAGATATAATAAATAGTAATACTTCAGCCACTTGTTTTTTAAAAACCTGGTTTTTAATTCTCACCACCTCCTTCTTGTACTCTTGTTCATACACAACACCATATGCTAGATTCCTATTAGCACCAGTACTTTCCATCTCATAAACCACACCCTCCTCAGCTTTCTTCTTAGCCTTTACTTCAATATCCTTGTTACTAGAAACAATATCTCTCTCTAACATTTTAATTATATTTTGTAACAGAACCATTTTCCCATTTTTTTGCAAAGGCAAACATTTCTTCTCAAAATACTTATGCAATTCTTCAAAACATTTCATAGACTGCTCTTTATCAATTGGAATACCAATCTCACATGCCACATCACTATTAACTATAATACCCTGAACTTCATTAACTAAATCTTCTCCACCCTTATTAGCAATAACAACATACCTATTCTTAGTATTGAAATCTTTTTGTGCAATATTCTTAACTTGACTTTCTTTAATACCTTCCACCAATACATCCTTATTCTTATCCTGTTGTTGCTTATCACCCACTACATTTTCATTCTCCTTTTCTTTCTCAATACTTTTACCAGTAGCATACCTCCTTTCATTATTAGTAAAACCACCATTAAAACCTCCTCTTCTATTAAACCCACCTCTACCTCTAGAACTAGGACCTCCCCTGCCCATATTGACACTATACCTAGCATCACCACCACTAACAGAATAATTAAAATCAGGCTGAATAGGCATAGGCTTACCAACATTTTTAGGAGTCCTTATGTATTGCACAGACTTCCATGCCTCATTTCCATTATTACCACCATTACTATTCAACAAATCTTGCCTTTTCGCTTTATTTCTATCAGATTTTTCTTCTTCACTTAACACTCTTTTATTACACCCAATGAAACTATGACCAAAAAATCCCACAATGAGAACAAATGGGAGGTTGCCAAGCATACTCAACTCTCAGTTTCATGGACCTATTCAAACTCCTATACCACAACTCCACAAAATCAACAATTCCCTTAGAAGCATCCACTTCAACTAGAACTCTTGCAAAACTAGCTCTACCATACCCTTTTTCACACATTGAGGTTGTTACCTTATCCATGATTATAGGGGTTCCAATTCTACTAGCTATTCTGCTTATTCCTTCCACATTCTACGCCTCAAGAGGAACATTGTAAATTCTTGCCCACAATGGTACTCTAGTTAATTCCCTGTTATCAAGACATATTCCAACTACCCACCTCTGAACAAATAATGGTTTTTAATCAACTAACCATGGACCATTTTCAATCACAGCTTGTATACCATCTTCAGAATTGGATTTAAAGAAATATAACCCCCCCCCCCTCATTCACTATTATCTCCTCTAATTGGTAAGGCCTCCACATTCTCTTCAAATGACCCACAATCTCCCTATAACCCATTTTATGCCCAACAAAATAACCTACTACAGTTGAACCCCACTTCTTACTTCCTTATAAAATAATTGGGTCCATTTCCACAACGTCTCTACCCTCCTTATGAGTACATGGAACCAACTTAAGCTTATTATCACCATTAAAATAAGATCCCTGCACAACATCACTAAAAGACATAGGTTGCTTATTCTTACCCTGATTCTGCATAACAACATCATTCCTATTACTAGACTCACCAATCTCAGTAACACAACCTTTAGTACCTTGAACACCATCCCTATCCTCTATAGATGCCTTACTACTACCCAGAACATCAACATTACCAGCCTTATTAGTAACTAAGCTACTCTTAACAGCAACATTCTTAGTAGATACATGACTAAAAACAATATTCGCCTGATTAACATTAGTACTAATTAGCTCAGGGAACATATCATTAACATTTTCATTAGTACCTTCAACATTCATACCTTCCTTAATACCATTATTCTTCACAACATCACCTTTCTCAACAGCAACTCCATGAGCACTAGTAGCAGAGTTATATCCACCAACAATCCCAATCATACCCTGAAACCCAGAACCCATACCAGCCTTACTACTTCCATTATTAACATCAAAAGCCTCATACTTAACCTCCATATCTTCAGACACATCATCTTCATACTCCATCTCTTCCATTTCCTTAGTCAAATCCCTGCTTTTATTACCCTTCTTTGATCCTTTCTTAAGACTACCCCTATGTGATTTAACAATAACCTTCTTATTCTTAAGAGACAATTTAGCATCATTAATTAAGCTTTTAGTATTCCTTTTGGTGCGTACAAGATCATTAGATCCTGGTGGTGGAGGGATAGAATTAGGTGGATTCACCACCGGAGGTGGTGGTCTTGATTCATTAGGGTTAGGTGGTATTGATTCTTGTTCACACATGATAATAGGAAGAATCTAACCAAGAATCATAGTATTTTTGAGTGGGAAAGGTTAAACGGATTAGGGATCTGAGTGTGTGAAAGTGTGTGTAAACGTAGAATAGTGACAACAGAAATTCAAAGTGAATTTAATACAGTGAACAATAATGAATTTATGGTAAAATTTTATATAGAAATGTGTATAATGAAAAGAAGAATCTATATCTAAAATCTAAATTAAGATCCAAGGGATGGATCAAATTTAGATGATGAATACATGATAAAATGTGTTAAAAACTTAGAGAGAGAAAATTCACATTATGATTGAATTTTTTATTATGACTGTGCCGGTGATTTTATTTATTCTAGAACTTGTACTTGTAAAGCATTATGAGACCGTTGTGAGATTACATTTTTGTAATATAAGTATACATACGTGATAAGAGGCAACCTTAGGATTTTAACCAAATAGCCTTCATTATTGATTTTTAGCTAGTCACATTGATTAGTTAATTTCCAATTTTTAATCCTTTTGTTAGCGTTCATTTTTAGCGCTAGATACCCTTAGTTACACCCTTCGAGCCATCCTTTTCGTTTTTGATAAATTCAGAAAAATACAAAAAGATTTTACACTTTAAACCTTAGCCTAACCCTTGTCAAAGTCTAAATGGTGGGTTGCTAGTTGCTTGGTTGTTGGATAGTTTCTGATGATTATTAGTGAGCCACACTTCACCAATTATGTGTGTGCCATTCCGACAAAGATGAAGACTGCAGCTTCTTATTTGTATTGTTGTGGTGATGCTTATGCGAAGTGTGGGGGAATTATGAATTAAAGAAAATAAATAAATAAAATAAATAAATAAATAAATAAAAGAATAAATAAGTCATCGCAACTATAAGGTGACAATTATAGCAAATGTGCTATATATGTGAATAAAGGAAATTTTGTGATATGTTGTTAGCCAATGTGCTACGTATAAAGAATATTGTTATGGCGAATCGATGTATCGTTATTTGAAGAACAGGAAGATTGTAACTATAATCATTTACGGGTTCGTGGTTTGTTTGGTGACTAGCAACAATGAGACTTAGACTTGATTTTATTTTTCTTTAAAACCAATTTCATAAATATTCCCATGCCTTATTCCTACCCTTACCAAATTACTTTATCTATATGGATATTGTAATGGCTTTGTGAGAATGTCAAGTGCAAGAATATTGTAGTGACCATCCGGTTTTTGAGTAATCAAGAACTTGCGCCAGTAATCTATTGTGTTTTTGTATGAGATGTTTGAACGTAAGCCTGGTACAACCCGAAGCCTTACATTACAACCCGAATAAAAGACCTCTTTGATATGTAGACTTGGTGCTTACGCCATTGTGGTGTAGTTTTGTTTCTTGTACAAGCCTATGGTAATAATTAGATAATGACTTAGCAATGAGTGTGATTTCTCTTATATATACTCCACTTCTTAAATAAATGAGTGATTGAGTGAATTATACTTCGTTCCTTTTTCATGAGGTGTTTAGAAATGTTAATCAAGCAAGAAAATCATTGGGTACTATCAAACATCTCGATTTTTCACCATTCAAGCTTAAAAATGATGAATCTTATCTTGTACTTGTACTTGGTGGATTTGCATCACATTTTTCTAATTATTTTTGGTTACCATGTGGATATTTAGTTTTCCTCTAGATTTGCTTGAGGACAAGCAAAGTTTAAGTGTGGGGGATTGGATAACGCTTAAAGTTAACATGTTTTTATAAGCGTTATTAGTGTTTTTGTGTATGTTATTTGGTTGTTTTTATATGCTTTTGCCACTAAATCGTATCAAAGTGTGTTTTTGTAGCATATGTAGCCAAATGTAGGAAAAATGGAGAAAAAGTGAAGAAAATGAAATATACGCGATTACACGAAGATTCCCGAGCTCAAAAGTCCAATCTGTCAAGTAATTCATATGAGAACCTAAGTGTTGTCATCTCAAAGTTCCAAGTTCAGAAGTTAATCAAGTTTGGATAGTGCATAAAAGAACTACACAAGGAAAAGTCAAAGTCCAAAACAGCCAGGATCTACCATCCAATCGGTTTAAGTTTAACCGATCGGATTGCCATTATGACCATTTTCCATCCGATCGGTATCAACCCGCAACCGATCGGATGGCCACTTCTGCATGTTTTTGCCAACTTTTGTGCACGAATCTTGGTCTTTTGTTCCATGGTTCTAGGCCCTTCTTAGTGTCTTACTGTCCAAGTTCAAGCATTTAAGTACCTATTCATTAACAAGAGTGTTGGACAAGCCTATAAGGACCTCAAAAGAGCACCATTCAAGACACCATTGAAGATACCATTTACTTTCATTACTACACAAAATTATTATCATCTTCTAGCTCTCTAAGGAGGAAAATTCATGCAGAAAGAACCAGGAACTTTGGAGGACCAAGGAAGCAACATTTGGAGTCCGAAAATCTCAAGAAATCATCACCAACACTTAGGTTATCAATACCTTGTCATTTGTTATCAATTTCAAAGCATTGTAAGACTTATAATCATGGATTCTAATGTTAAATATTCTGAGTTTATTTGCATATTTGCTATGAGTGGCTAGTAATCTTTTTACACTTGTTTTGATGATGTTTTATACTTAGTGATAGTTATGATTGTGATAACATGTTTTAATTCAATTTCAAGTCAATCCTAAGAACCAATTGTACCTTAAGTTTCATCAAGACATTTGTTTAGCCAAGGTTAACTAATTGATAATAGTTTCAAAGGTCGAAAGATTTGTTATTACTCAACTAGTTGTCTATGAATGATTGTTTTTCACCATAATTATTCTTGACTAAACAAAGAAACAAGAAGTATGATTGTAATGAGAATGCTTTTATAACATCAAATCGGATTGTTTGTAAACTTTTAGTAGGACAAACGTTTAAATGTTTATAAACAATTATTACCTTTTTGTCTATGAAGAGGTTACCTTTTGTATTGACCATTTCCTAAGAGTATTTGATTTGTAATAAAAGTTTGTCTTGTGTTTAAGATATCCACCATACCTTATGAACCTTGGATAGATCTTAAATTGATTGGTTTACACCTGAAGCTTGTTTTTATGAACTAAAATCTTGACGAAGCTTTAACTTGTAGAAACAATAGATTAGATCACCATCTAATTATCTCAACCAACATGTTATCAAAAGTTATCACAATCATGTGTGTCATTAAGTAGAAAACTAGTCTAAACAAGTGTAGTTTTTAATTTATTGAATTTGCTTATTATCTTATTTGCTTACATTCGAGATTTACTTTTAGACTTATATTTCGATTCACTCACAAATCCCTGCGAACGATCCCAACTTACCATCATATCTTGCTATAACGGACAAGTACACTTGCTCGTATGTGTTGTTTCTAGATTTGGTAACTCATCCTTATAAATTTAAAACTTGCACTAACAAATAGCACATCACACTTTCCTCTTACTCTTGTCCTTGGTGAATGTCTCCTATTGTTGAGGATAGGGTAGCCCAATAATCACTTCCCTTGACCCTGGGAGGGGAGGATTTGACTTTTTTGTTCTTGCTGGTGGTCGTGGTCATGATGATTGGGGTCTCTCAGGCACTGGATTCTTCAAGAATGATGCTGCAGCCTTCTCTAGTTCCTGCTGCATCAATTGATTGAATCTTGGCTCTAGACACTCAGTTAAATCTTCAGCTTCTGAGTCATACACCCAATGTGGAAGATTGGACAGATCCTCTTCTGATGGTGTGGCGAGAGGATTATTTTGGAGTTCTTCTTCATCTAATGAGGTATAGATGAATGGTGATGTGAGTTCATGTTCAGGTGGTCGGATTGGAATCCAAGGATTAGTATCTTCTGAAGATTCTGTTGTTGACTTAGAGGAAATGTTAATGATTTGTGGTTTCGGGTTCATGGTTGCTGCGGAGAGAATTTTGTGATGGTAAATTAGGGTTTAATAATTTGTTTTGTGAGATTTGGGGATTTTTACTCCTATTTATAGGCCAAGTCAAACTCGTTTTGGAAAGACATTGCAAATTAATGCTAAATGTAATTACTGAAGAAAGTTTGACCAAACAAGAGATATTTTACAGAAGAGTGGTTCCTACTGATGGGCAATTTCTACCAATTGACTTTGGTTTCTACTGAAGGAGATTATTTGTTGACCACGGTCAATATTTTGGATTGCGGCGGATTGACCAAAGCTTTCTTCTGATTGACTTCTGGCTACCACTGATAAAGTTAATTTGGGTTTTTATTCTGGGGATTTATTAAAAGTCAAAATTGGTCAAATATTCGTTACCCGATTTTTGGCAGTTACCTTCCACGTTTGGAACTTACTTCATATAACCTAAACGTGCATATCCCACGCCCAAAATAGCTGATTCCCTCTTGTCATATTTTAAATCCATCTCTCGAACTTCGCATTTACACCTTTTCTCTCAAATCTTATAAATGGCGGCTTTACAGTTCAAGAGTGATCACAACAAAGTTTCTTTCCTTGAAAAGGTAGAGGGTCATGAGATATTTGACCCTATGGTGGGTTTTCTACTCCGGACCAAGATTCGCTTTGCTTTCACCCTATACCCAACTCTGATCTGTGAATCTTTGGTACAACAATTTTGGTAAACTACTGCAACTAGAACTCGTGAAGGTCATCCCACAGAGATTGTGGCTACCATAGATGGTGTGGAGTATGTCGTTACTGAGTCGTTGGTCAGGACACAACTTCAATTGGATGATGCTGATGGGGAGTATCATACCAACTATGATGAAATTCTTGCTGGGATGGAGGATATTGGATATAGACCTGATAACTCTAAGGTGTGGTGCAAGAACAAACTCTATCCAAAGTGGAGATTTTTGGTGCACATTTACTTCAGTGCCTCAGTTCAAAGTCAGGTGGATGGGATCAATTCTCAACTGCTCTTGCTTGTGGAATCGTCTGTCTTTTAAAGGGTTTGCCTATAATTTTTCTAGGTTTATATTTGATGGTATGCTTGGTAATGTTAGTGCTAGGAAACATAAATTTTGTATGTATCCTATGTTTCTTCAGATAAGTATAGGCATTGAAACCCAAGATAGAACTCATAGGCCTGTTATTGAATTAACCGCTAAGTTGTTTTCTAGCATGAAAACTGGTTATAATGGGGCCCATAGGCCTTTGTTAGCTGCTATTTTTCCCGCTGGCAATGAAACTGCTAATGAAGGGGATGCTGCTGATAGTGATAATCCACCTAGTCCTAATACTGCCAATGCAGATGCTAATGCAAGTGCACCAGCAGCTGCTGATGCTGGCACTTCCACTAATGCTGATGCACATGCATCAGCTAATGCTGGTGACCAACCCTTACCATCCCCTAGGCCTCCTACTCCTGATGAGGGTCCAGCTATTTCTGCTGGTGTTGACACAGTTGTTATTCCACCACCCTCTCCTAGGCCCATAGATGACTCAATGACTACCAGTCCCATTCATGCCACTGAGGAAACCTTGTTTGAGCCTAGTATTGACCCTCAGGAACCTCATGTTGAATCAATCTTTGTATCTGAGCCTGATATTCATTCTGAGCCATTGATTTTCCACAAGAAGGAGACTCCTAGTCCAATTAGATTGTCTTTTGTTAAGGACTCTCATACTTCTGATGACTTTAATGTTTCTCCTGCTAGGCCCAATGAAGCTTCTAAATCAATAGGTATTCCTGCTGATGAAGCTGAGGACCCTGTTACTCTCACCAATCTTTATGCTTTGCTCAGCAGGTATGTCAAACAAGTGTGAGCTTTGGAAAAAAGACCTTAAAGATACCAAAGAAACTCTTGGTGGAAAGATAGATATGTTGACTGAGAAAGTTCAATCTTTGGAGGCTCAACTTTCTCAGAAAGTAAAAGGAAACTTGTGGTTGATTCTGAGGATAAGCAAGAAGAAGTGCATTTTGAATCTCCTCATGTCTCGGCTGATGTAACTTTGGCTCAGTCATCACCTCCATTTGCACCTCCAGCTACTACTACTTCAAAGCCAAAACAACCCATACTGGTTCAAAGGAGAAAACACAAGCACATGAAAACTAAGGGTTCAGAGGTACAAGCTATTGATGTTGAGGCTGGAAAATCAAGTATGCTAGAAGCTTCTTCTATTCCTACTGAAGCTCCTAGGATGTCTGAGGTACCTATTGCTTCTACTGATACTGATTCTGGTGCTGGTGTCACTCCTGCTGATATTCAATCAGCAGAACCATCAACTATTTTTGTTGCTGGTAGAGAATATGTGATTTACCCTGGAGATGCTACCAATGTTCAGGAACCTGCTGATGATGGAGACACAACTGTTGATCCTCATATCCAGGCTTATGCTGATGCTATTCCTGCTCAAGGTGTCCAAGGTTCAGCTAGTGACGTTCTGAAAGCTGTTTCTACTGATGTGTCTATTGGTGACAATGTGCAAGAAGTATCAGTGAATTTGGATGAGGAATATCTGGGTACTGATTTGGTGTCAGAACAAGAAAGACTTGAGCAAGAAAGACTCCTCATAGAATATGAGGATAGAAAGAGGAGTTCTGATTTGGCTCAAGAGCTACAAGCCAAATATGATGCAAAATTCCAAAATGCCACAACAAGATATGTGTCTACTTTGCCTTCTGCAAGACAACAAGAATTAGATGCTGCTGTTGCAGATTTTGATGAGGATGATTGGATGCAAATTGGGAATCAAGTAGTTTCCAATCCTGTGCTTGCTAGAGAGATTCTTGGGGATAATGTTCCGGTTGAGGATTATGCTAGTAAAATGGTTGCAATTATGAAGCTCAGGAGGAAAGCAGAGGCTGAGCAAAAAACCAAAGCAAAGAAGGGTAAGCCTTCTACACAAGCACATCAAAGGACGCTTATGAGAGAATTTGTGACGAATCTGAGTAGTGTTGTCTATAATTCACCATTGACTAGGTCTCAGGTTTGGTCCCTATCAGATGATCAACTGATTAATCTATACAACAGAATTAAGTCTAGACTTAGTAGGGATGGACTTCTTGGTTCTTATCAGACTTTTCCAAGCCTAAAATCTGCTGATGCAGAACCATATCCCAAAATACTGAAGCTTGGTGCTACTCCTTCTACTGATCCACAACCTTTGCTACATCCTGCAACTGACACTCCCTCTGTTCATGCTAATTTATCTGCTGATATGGGTGCTCTTGCTGCTGGTCATGTGGATGTTCCTTCTGTGTTCCATTTCTGCTGATTCCATTAATATTATTGGTACTACTTCTCTTGACAAGGGCAAGGCTAAGTTGGTAGCAGAACATAATCTTCCAATGAAAAGGTCTAGAATACAAATGGAAGAAGATAGATTGGGTGAAGAGGCTGCAAAAATATTACAAGATGATCAACAAGCTGAACTGGCTAGACTTCATGAGGCAAGGGTCAGACAAATAAAGCTTGAAGCTTCTATGGCTAAACAAGCTAGAGAGGATATGGATGCTCAAGCATCCTCTATCTCACTTGACAAACCATCTGAGGTGGTTTTTGCTGATGGTAAATCAACAACTCCAACTCATGAGACTAATTTGTCTACTGATGAACCACCTTCTCCTCACATGCGAATGGTATTATGTATTTTTGTATATTTCTTTTCTTTCTTAATAAAAAAATATAAAAAAAACTAACGGATTTGTATATTGCTATGTTTTATTGTATGCAGGTTTTGGTGTTGGTTTCTCACCACACATTCTATGGTTATCAGCTTACCATGATGTTGACTATTACATCAAAAGTTGGCTAGTCCAAAGGGTACAGCTTTGGTAACGACACATCAAATCTATTGATTGCTGTAATAGTTTGCTAAAAACTATTGGCTATTCAACTCACCCATGAATCACAGCTGAGAGTTGAATGGTTTTCAATTCACCATGGATTTTTCCTTTTGGATTCCAAATAATTGACTAGCCCACAAGTGTATGGCTTGTGGTAAAGGCATTGGAAAACCATATTTGGTAGTCAATTTAGGAAGGTGATTTAATCAACCAAATAATTGACTAGTCCTGAGCAAACGGCTACAGGTAAAGACATATCAAATCCGTTTATAGCTGATGATTTGCTAAAAATCATATGGTTATTAGTGTACCATAGTTTTTGAACTGAAACATTTGGCTTCTCCAGTAGTAATGGCTATTGGTAAAGAGACATCAAATCCATTATTTTCAATGATTCACATCTCACAGGAGTTAACACACCTGGAAGTGATGAGAATAGTATGAAACTTATGTTTTGATGTAAACTTTGTCATTTGTTTCTGCAATGAATGGATACTTAGAATCTTTACTTCTCATAGAGATGCTACTGATTTGTTTCTTTGCTGCTGATGTTCAAAATTCAATCCTCATGCTCTGGAAGTTAAAGATCTATCAAGGATCTTGAAGTTAACAGGGTCAAATTCAAGATTAGGGTAGGATTGTTAGGAATTATAGAAGTCAGAAGAATGTTTATGTTGATGGATACTGCTGACAAAATACTGCATGAGCATTAATAGTTTCTGCTGATGATCTGGATTCTACTGATGAAGACATTCTACGGATATAATTAATCCGTAGGATATATTTAGTTTATTTTAGGAAGGGATGTGTAATATCTTTTATATTCTTAGATTACACGTTTTCTTGTAAGAAAGGTTAGGGTTCCTTGTAGTATAAAAGGAACACCAGGATGAATCTTTTGTACACGACTCATTTTCAACCTTAGTGATTAATAAAAGATCCATAGAGGATCAGAGTTATTAGTATATAATACTTGCGTTTAAATTCCGCGCAGATACAAGTATACAGAGATTTTCCATATAGTTTTGCTTTTGATTACATTGGCAAGCTATCGATCCATTGGCTCAAAGATCTATCAAGGAGTAGATCCTACATCTTGTGTAGAAAGTCATTGTAAACGGACTAGGACTCCTTGGCCTATAAAAGGAGGTAACTAGGGTTAGAATGGATACGTATTGATTGTTAAGTCGATTCACTTCAAGTTTGTAAACCCTAACATTCTTGAGTGCTCGTATATTAATATTATATTGAAGTGTTGAAAGTTTATAAATTTTTCTTTATAAGTTAAGCTTTAATATCTTGCATTATTGTTTAAGTTTTAATCTAAGTCAACTTCTATAAGATCGTTTGCTCAGCTGGGATCAACACACAATAAAAAGCATAAATAAGCAGTTATAAGCAAACCCAACACTCATAACCAAACAGGCCCAAGTGCTACTTGCAGGCCTGATTTGGGCCACCAAATAAGCTGATAAGGACAAAACAAGCTTGGATCCTACAAGCCAGCTTAGAGAGATTCCCAAAAATCTAATAAGCATAAGTTGGGTCCCACAAATAAACTCAGAAGAGCTTATGAAAGTTGGCTTGTTCACACTGATTGGTCAGTGTAACTGGCCAAATGGTGGCTTATTGATTGCATGAAATAAGCAGGCAAATAAGCAGATAAGAGAGAAATAAGCACAAGCACTAAGAGTTTGAACTATGAGCTTTCTAAATCCACAAAAAGCTCAGGCTAAGGTACCATCATGAACAAGATACAACCTTGTGTAAAATGGCTTATGAGCAAACACCCTGGTGAAGGGGAGGTTTTTGCAAATGAGGCCAAAAGAAGGGTTCAAATAAGCATTTAGGAAAATTCTATAAAATAAGCAAAAATATGGATTCAAAACTTGAACTGCTAAACTTTAATATCCCAAAATCTCAGATCCTTTGGTTTCAAAATGAGGTCATGAAAAATCACACCAAAATTGGATTTTGAGACTGATATGCTTTTGACTTTTTTTAAATTGAACTTCTAGTTTGACTTTTATGAACTGTTATCCTAATTTAATGACTGAGTATGATGTAATAAGCTAAGGTAAGACTAAAATAAGCTATTTTAACAAATAATGAACTGATATGAATGATTATGGGTTCTAAATCACTAACAGTGAGTCCTAAATGAGAGATTAACTGAGATATTGACTTTTAATCAAATGAGATCTAGTTTTTATGGTTCAAGTGTCCTAATAAACTCTTATGCAACATGTTTCAACCATAATCAATAACAAAAACAACATGTTAGTCTAATGATTCAGCAAATCCAAACACACCTTTATTTTGACTATTTTGTGATTTTCAAAGCAAATGATTAATTTAGACCTTAATACCGATTCCCAAGGTTATAATATGATAGCATAGGATCATTTAAGCACAAAAACATTAAAGTTAACAACAAATACTCATAAATCACTAACAATCTATTTTGACATTTAATATTCAATAATGAGCAACAAAGGGTTCTAGTGAACCAGTGAATAAACAATGACATCAAACCAACTCATTCATACAAAAAATAAGCATAAAACACCATGGATAAGCAGTTATTAAGCACATCTACAGTAAATAGCAAAAATTGAAAAAAATGCTTACAAAAGCTTCCAATGCAGAACCAAGGTATCCAAGGACCAAAATCACACCCTATAGCTTTCCAAGAAGCTCTAAACCAAGGGCCATCCAAAATGCACCCTGCTCCATGCTTCTTTCATCTTCTTTTTAGATTTTTTATTTTTTACTGATTTATGTTCTATTTTTTTTGGATTTTTTGAGTTTTTGAAATAAGGTTTCTTTAAGTGTCTGTTGAGCTCATGAAAGCTTATGAATAAGTTTTAGTGAGCTTAATGGAACAGAAAAACAACATTATATCATCTATTTAACTAACATGAGAAATTCAATAAAATAAGAAAAAACTGAATTTTGCAAGAAACTTGGAATTAAGATTCAACAACTTTAAAATTATGTTTAGTACGCTGAGAAAACACTTTTACAGCTAAGTTGTACAACTAATAACAGAAGATACATGAAAAACGACATAAAAATTAGCTAATAAACTACTGCTCCTTTCTCTGTGCTCTTTCTTCCTTTTATAGGGAGAGATTAGGGTTCCTCTTGACTATTGGATGTTCTGCTTTCATCCTAGCCATTGAAATTGGTTTTGGCGAGAAAAAGTTAACAAAAAATTACTCTATTAGCGTGTGAGGGAGGGGAGGGCATTAAATGTAGTTGCTTTAGAGTGATTACAGGGGTGATAGTTGGCAAGTTAGTGGGGGTGGGAGGTGATGGTTTGTAGGTCAAGTGGAGGGCGTAGGTGGTATTGGAGGGAAGGGGATGGTGGGTTTGACTGGGTTTGACCCTGGTATTACACCAGGGTGGGTTTGTTTTGTGTTTTGGATTTGGGAGTGAGATTGGGCCAAGGGTGAGTGGACTGGTTTGTGTTTTGGATTGGAGTAATAAGGTGGAGTGGGTTGGATTTATTCTTGGGTTAAAATAATAATTAGGGTATTCGTTTGGTTATAAAGTAAGCAAAGCCCAAGGACCAAACATGTAACTTTCTAATTTTTGAGGGTTGGTTTTGCCAACTTTTCTAAACTTACTACAAGGGCTTTTCTTGCCACATTTCAATTATCCCAGTACACTTAATGATTATTTTCCAAAATGAAATTCCCAAGGACCAGTTTTGCCAATTTTGAAAGTTGAGGGACGGAAACAGCCAAATCTTCAAACTTTTTCATCTAAGGACTAATATTGACAACTTTAGATTTCCCAAGGTCCTTGGTTGAATTTTCTTCAAAAATGAATGCTCAGGGGCCAATTCTTCAAACTTGAGGAACCATTTCTGCCAATTCTTCAAACTTTTGCTCCAAGGACTACTTCTGGCATTCTGTGATTCCCCAAGGTATATTTTTACAATCTGAGCTCAATAATAGTGATTTGCTTCCCTGGCTTTGGCTTTTGACACATTTTCCAATCTCGTGCTCGTTTTTGTCCTTTTTAGCCTTATTTATGCATGTTTCTGAAATATTCATTTCTGCATGATCACAAACAAATAAAAAGAATATCTTTGGAATTTCTGGTTAGTTTGTGTTTTTTTTGGTCTTAATTTGGCCAGGAAAAGGTGTGTGAATGAGCACACACTACAATCCCCCAGACTAAGGTATTGTCGTGTCCTCACGCAATGTGATCAATTCACGCTCTTGGGATAAATAATTTTGGTTGTGCAATGTTTCGCACTACCAGGCCTTCGATGGTGATCAAAGGAAATGAGGGGTGTTGTGATTACGCCAAGCTTGGATATAACCTGAAATAAGAAATACTAAAACACTACGTTAAGTGATTGCGCAGGGGTTGGACCCTCCGAACCACCTCCTGCGTGTGAATGAGTGATCGGTATGAGAATTTGAGTATAAGCGTAGTAAATTAAGGTGAGATAGATTGCATACCAGATTTGTCAGCATCCAGGACTTTTTATAGGTGAATAAAACGGTCCTGGATAGTGGTCACACGTTTGAGAGAGATCATGGGGGCGTCCCATGATTTGTGGGAACCGCTAGGGGTTAGTGTCCCACTCCTCCTGGTTTAGAGGGGGAGCTAAAGAGAGAGGAGACGTGGGTAAGACTTGGTCTCACCCATGTTTGGACTTGGCATTGTTCTGTCCTTAAAACTTATCGAGAGATACCCCGAAGGGCTTAATCCTTCGATTGGCGAATTCCCACTTGGTAACTAGATCATTGATGATTAGTTTTACGCCAAATAAAGTTTAATGAGGCTAGCCAGAGCCTTCGATTATGTAGGTTGCGTTTTGACTCGAAGGGGTGTCCTTCGAGCCGATCGGAGGGTACATCATCAAGCCCCCTAGTCGAAAGTGATGTATATAAACAAAGGTACATTGCTTATGACTCAAAAAGTACAATCACACATGAAACCTACGTCATATCGAAAAAAATGCTGCGAAGTATGGTTGTGTCCAACTAAGTACGCATTCAATGCGGTAATTATTGCTGAAGCTACTTCCACCAAACTTATAATAATAATATTATCGGTAACCTCAAAAGTCTAATCTATTTTGAAATATCGATTTGAAATCCGCATAGATGAGAAAAAAGGGGGGCATGTGGGCGGTCCAGATTAAATTGTCAAGCGGTATAAATTCCTCATTACCCCAACCCTAATTTACTTTTACACTTGTGCCCAAAATCTTGTTTCCAACACTGTGTGCAGGTTTCAATCAAAATCCACACACACTATCACGTGTTATTAACCTTCGCAAGAAAAAGGTAAATTTTCTCTTCGTCAAGCTATATTTCATCGTAGAAGTAGCATTCTTCGTTAATCAATATGGCAAAAAATAACAAGTTTGTTATTAAAGAACAAAAATGTACCTTATCAAAAGAAGAATTACGTGCCTTTCTTGAGGATTATCCTATTCCAAAAGAATTTAAGATTATGCTCCGTAGTAAAAATCAAACAATATTTGATGCTCCTAAGGGATATGTAGGCCTGTACACCCATGCATTTAAGTTGTCAAACTTTAGAATACCAATCCACCCTTTGATTTTAGAGTTTATGCAATACTATCAAGTACACGTCTCTAGGTTCAACCCTTTTGGCCTGGCTAAGTTGACAACATTCATTGTGAAGTGTAAAGCCTATGGATATGAGCCTACACTGACAGTGCTTAGGGGTTTTACGAACTTATACCCGGGTGGGGATTTGTTGACTTTGGCAAAAAGAGGTGACCCTGATGTCCCAACCATATTGTTAAAGCCTTTTACAAACATTACGGACTAGAAAAGTAGTTTCTTTTACATTCAGGATACAATAATACCTCCAGAGTACCCTGCTTTAGTGAACGAAGCATACAGGTTTGATAAAAAACGTTTCAATGATGAGTTACCTTATATTGTTCGAAGGAATCCATTGTATCAACGTCTTGTTCGTCATCCAGTGAATGTTCAGTCTTTTCCCGAGCCCATTCTTTACATGGCTGGTATTGTTGACCATTGGGAGGGTTCCCCCATGAAGCCTAAAATAGTTTGTGATGGAAAAAGTATGTATACTCTTATTTAAATAAATTTGAACAACTTATCTGATGATATTTATCTTCGTTCTTTCGTTTTGCAGGAATGTCTTTCTGAAATGTTGTTGTTGCCGATGGTGCCAAGGAGACGAGCTTCCTTCCAAAGAATCCAGAGGAAGTCAGCTATGGGGTTGGTTCACCCTCTGTGTTTGTTAATAATCAAGAAGATGATGCCCAAATGGTGGAGCCCATAGCTTCCCTGCAGCCTTCCAAACCAGAGAAAAAATCGAAGCTAGTGATTGTAGAGGAGACTTCGCAGTTGGTGAAGAATGTTGTTGAGTCCGATGATCCTCTCTCTGAGGATGACCAGGTTACCATCATTGGCTCATCGTCTGGTATAGCTGACAGGGTTCGAAACAGGAAGGGTACAAGTGCTAAGCTAGTAAAGCCTACTACCAAAAGGAAATTGATTCTTCCAACCCCTCCTTCCAGGAACACCAGGCAGAAAGGTCAGAACATCACCAAGAAAGCTGCTGAAGCTTTGGATGAAGATATCCATGGTAAGTATATTTGCTATTGATTGAACCAGGATACTTGTATATATCCTCTAATTTATTGTATATTCCTCAGGTCTTCCTAATACCAAAGAGCTTCCTGATGCTTCGGCCTGCCATCGTCTTGCCTTGCACATTACCCCCCCCCCCCCCCCCCCCGAGCTAGAAGTCTGTGTTAACCAATATGCCTATTGAGGAGCTGTGTGATCTGCACGACAAAAGTTATACAAGGCAAGCTGTGTTGGACAATCATCTCAATTCTCGAACAAGGGAGGTGATACGGACCCTTGCTTCTGCTAGGGAGAAGATGGATGAGATCTTAGCAAGAGAGAAGAAGAAGGACCAAGAGTTTGCAGAGGTTCAAGCTAAGTGTGAAGAGGCTTTGAGGGATATTGAGCAGAATCCCCTTGTGCAAGACCTTCGTTCTGACGTTGCAGGGTTGGAGAAGGATCTGAACAAAGTAAAGACAGAATGTAAGAAGCTTAGAAAGGAGGAGGCAAAGGTTGTAGGCTACAAAGAAGAGATTCCTGAGCTTGAGATCAAATGCGGGAATCTCAAGGAAGAGAGGACGAAGCTGGGTGAGCTAGAGATTAAGCTTCGTGAAGATCTCGATGGCCTCAAGCACAAGTATAATGCGCTTAAAAGAGATAGGGCTGATGTAGTCTCGAAGGTAATTCCATACATAGCCATGGAGTTATATCACAGTGATGAGGTAGGGAAATTGATAGGTGATGTTGTCAATGCTGCCATCTATCATGAGAAATGCACTACTTTGGAGGAAATTGCTGCGACTGGAAAGCCTGTGGAGTTATCTTAGGTAACTTATTACCGTACCACTCATAAGGTAGAGTATGATAATGCAAGCAACCTGTTGACATAAATAATGTCTTAAAACATTGTTAGCATATTAACAATGTCTCTATGTTTTGATAATTACAAGGCATAAACTCATTAATCTAAAACTTATGACGTAAACAAGTTTTTAGTGCTGAATATTTGTCTTTGCTTTCATATCACTTAAGGTATGAATAAACAAAGGGTTTATTGCATTTCATGATCAAAGGAAATTTTTCTAGTACCTAGAATTTTTATAAAATGTATTAAACATCTTATATCTTTTACAAAATTACTTTTGGAATTAAAAGAATATGTTTAATTCATTATAAATATATGATTTCAAATTTCCAACCAAAAATGGCAAATTTTATCCAGAAAAATATTCCCCACTAAAAGACAAGAAAAACCAACGTTCTGAAGGGGCGGCCCCCTTAATTCCTTAGGCGGCCCCCTTAATCATTAAGGGGACCGGCCATTAATTAAGGGGACCGGCCACGCTCCAGAACAATATTTTTCTCCCCTATAAATACTGGTTCATTCCTCAGAATTTTCTCACCTTTTGCACTTCTAAACTTTCTGATCTAGATCCACATTTCTATTCTCTTATCCTTTGATCATAAATGTATAATTCTTTGTTTCAAAGTGATTCAATCTTCATCCTCTCAAGTGCAAGAGAAGAACACTTCTATCCCCCAAGACAAGAAGTATTACAACTTGTTGTGATCTCCACATCTAAGTTGTTGGTGCATCATCAAGATTATTTACATTATTCTTTGTGAAGATTGTTGTGAATGTTTGATTGTAGATAGGTGTGCTAGATATATATATTGTGTGATTAGTTAGTAGCTTGGTGTGAAGAAGAAAAGTTAGGAATTAGATTGTAGTGAAGAAGCCAGGTGTGGAGTAGTTAGTTGTGAAGTAGTTTGATTTGAAGAAGTTGTGTTGAAGTTGTGACTTAGTTGTGAAGAAGTTGTGGTGTGAAAATTGGTGTGTAAATTGGTGTGTAAGGTTTTCTCCGCCATAAGGGAGCTTGTTGATATAGTGAAGAAAACTCTCGAGTTAGGTGCTCGAGGAGTGGAGTAGGGCAAGGAAGGTGTCCTTGTAGCCGAACCACTATAAATCTCTTGTCTCGCGGTTCGATCTTTCCATCTCTTACTAATTTCATTACTTATCATTGTTATATATTACTTATTGATAGTTGTTTATATTGTGCAAGACTTGAGATCATACATTATCGAATCTAAGTTTTTAATAGCTAAGAAAACACTAAAACTATCTTTTACAACGAATTAAAAAGACGTAAAACTATTCAACCCCCCTTCTAGTTTTCCACAATTGGTATCAAGAGCCACGTCTAGCAAGACTTTTAAAATATATTGTATTTTAAAACTTGTAACGATCTATGGAATCTGAAAAATATTTAGAAGGGCAATCTATGCAAAGACCACCACTATTTGAAAGTGATGGATTTTTATATTGGAAAAATATATTCGAAACGTATGTGAAATCAAAAGATCTTGATCTTTGGCATATTATTACCTTTGGTGATTTTCCTCCTATTCAATATAATGTTGAAACTAAAATGGATGAAATTGTATCTTTCGAAGACCAAAATGATGATTTGAAAAAGAAATTAGCAAAAAATAATGAGGCTAAAATGGTCATTTATAATGCGTTACCACGCAAAGAATATGAAAGAATTTTTATGTGTAAAACCGCCAAAGAAATTTGGGATTCTTTACTAATTACTCACCAAGGTAATAGCCAAGTCAAAGATAATAAAATAGATCTTCTTGTACAACAATATGAACAATTTACGATTCCGGAAGAGGAATCAATTGATAATGCTTTTGCTAAGTTTAACACTATTATCACAAGTTTAAAAGCACTTGATGAGACATTTTCTAGTAAAAATTTGTGTTAGGGAATTTCTTAGGGCATTGTATCCAAAATGGCGAGCTAAGGTCACGGCAATTGAAGAATCAAAGAACTTGATGACGTTATCACTAGATGAACTAATCGGTAACTTGAAGGTTCATGAAGAAATCATAAGAAGAGATTCGGAAACGGTCAAAGTCAAGAAAGAACAAACCAAATCCGTTGCTCTAAAAGCCAAAAAGGAACCTAGTGATGATGATGATTCAAGTGACGAAAGTGAAGACGAAGAATATGCAATGGCCGTAAGAGAATTCAAGAAATTCTTCAAGAGACGAGGAAGATTCACTAGATCATCACGAGACGAAAGAAAAGCATTCCAAAGAAATAGAAGTGACAACTACGGGAAAAGAAAGTGCTTTAGATGTGGAAGTCCAAATCATCTCATTGGCGAATGTCTAAAGCCACCGGGTTATGAAAATCAAGGCGCTTTTGTTAGTGGAACATGGAGTGATAGTGACAAAGAAGAAGTTGAAAAGCCAAGAGACGAAAAGTGTTTTATGGCAAAAGAAACCGACGAAATATGTTTAGGAATTGACTTGGAACCTGACGAATGGATCAAAGATAGCGGATGTTCGAGGCACATGACGGGGAACCGCAAGCTATTCTCTACATACAAGGCATACAATGGAGGTAACATTATTTTTGGTAGTGA
Source organism: Artemisia argyi (assembly GCA_030686995.1). NCBI lineage: Eukaryota > Viridiplantae > Streptophyta > Magnoliopsida > Asterales > Asteraceae > Artemisia > Artemisia argyi. Next base: position 74,690 of record JARVZY010012406.1, on the reverse strand, counting down.
CTTACGTGGAAAAATCATTGGCAAAGGTACGATTTCTCAAGACTCACTTACTATTGAAAATGTAGAGCATGTAGATAATTTAACATATAACTTGCTTAGTGTAGGACAAATATGTGATAATAAATGTAGAGTCACATTTACCGAAGAGGATAGCGAAATAGTTAAGAATGAAAAAATTATAGGTAGAGGAATTAGGAAAGGTGGCATATATGTTATGAAACTAGGAAGCAAGCCTGAGGATAGGATATGCCTAACGACCCTAGATGAAAATTCTACATTGTGGCATAGGAGATTAGGACATGCTAACATGCAACAAATACAATCTTTGGCCTCTAAGGAATTAGTTAGAAATTTGCCTAATCTAAAATATGACAAGCATTTTTGTGATGCATGTAAAATTGGAAAACAAGCTCATGCTACTCACAAAGCTAAAAATATAGTATCCACTACTAGGTGCCTAGAATTATTACATATGGATCTTTTTGGTCCATCTGCTGTGCGGAGCTATGGAGGAAACAAATATACCTTAGTAATAGTAGATGACTACTCACGATACACGTGGACTAGGTTTTTAAGTGACAAAACCCAAGCCTTTGAAAAATTTGAAATATTTAGTAAAATGATTCAAAATAAATTAGGATGCTCAATAGTTGCCATTAGGACGGACCATGGTAGGGAATTTGATAACGAAGTACAATTCGGAAAATATTGTGAGTTAAATGGAATATCTCACAATTTCTCCACTCCTCGTACTCCTCAATCAAATGGCGTAGTAGAAAGAAAAAATAGGTCACTACAAGAAATGAGTAGAACTATGTTAAATGAACAATCCATCCCAAAAAAAATTTGGTGTCACACCGTAGATACATCAACTTATATTTTAAATAGGGTATCAATTAGGATAATTCTAGGAAAAACTCCTTATGAGTTATTAAGAGGTAGAAAACCAAACTTAAGCTACTTTAGGGTATTTGGAAGTAAATGTTATATGCTAAACACTAAGGATTATCTCACTAAGTTTGATCCAAAATCATATAAAGGAATATTTTTAGGATACTCATAAAATAGCAAAGCATATATAATACTTAACAAACACTCCATGAAAGTAGAAAAATCACTAAATGTAACATTTGATGAAACACCACCACCTCCTAAAACATTACCTTTAGAAGATGATGATTTAGTCGAAGATGAAGCTATTGAGGTTAGTAAAACAAAACCCATAGGAAATGATAATGAAGACATTCACTTAGAAAATAACGAAACTATTAATATTAAAGAATCTAGATCACATCCATTAGATAATATAATAGGACATCTTAACCAAAGAACCCTTAGGTCACAAGCCCAAGATAAAAACAATTTCTTTTGTTTCCTCTCAGCAATAGAACCTAAGAATATTAGCGAGGCTTTAAAAGATGAAAGTTGGGTTATAGCTATGCAAGAAGAATTAAATCAGTTTAAGGCAAATGATGTTTGGGAATTAGTCCCAAATCCAAAGAATATGACCATCATAGGAACCAAATGGTTATATCGGAATAAGTTAGATGAGAATGGAATAGTTACTAGGAATAAAGCTAGGTTAGTTGCCCAAGGTTATAATCAACAAGAAGGAATTGATTATGACGAAACTTATGCCCCCGTAGCTAGACTAGAACCGCTTAGGATATTACTTGCCTATGCTTGCGCCCTAGATTTTAAGTTATTCCAAATGGACGTGAAAAGTACATTCCTTAACGGTTTTATCAATGAGGAGGTATATGTGGCACAACCTCCAGGATTCATTGACTTCGCAAAACCTGATTATGTTTATAAGTTAAAGAAAGCTTTGTATGGACTCAAACAAGCTCCCAAAGCTTGGTATGATCGATTAAAAGCTTTTCTTATTAAACATGATTATTCCATGGGAATGGTAGATAACACTCTTTTCACTAAAAGGAAAGACCCAAATCTCATCATTGTCCAAATATATGTTGATGACATTATATTTGGATCGACTTGTCAAGACATGTGTGATGAATTTGTCAAAATCATGCATGATGAGTTTGAGATGAGTATGATGGGTAAACTTAACTTCTTCCTAGGATCACAAATAAAACAATTAGAAGACGGAATATTTTTTAACCAATCTAAGTACATTAAGGAAATGCTTAAGAAATTTGGCCTAGAAGACTCAAAACCCATGAAAACTCCTATGTCTACGGAAGTAAAGCTCATAAAGGACGATGAAGGTGAGTCCGTAGATAACACCAAGTATAGAGGGATGATAGGTAGTTTACTATACTTGACGGCAAGTAGACCCGATATCATGTTTAGTGTCTGCCTTTGTGCCCGTTTTCAAGAGGATCCCAAAACCTCTCACCTAGAAGCGGTTAAGCGTATCTTCTGATACGTTAAAGGCACTATACACTTAGGATTATTGTATCCTAAGGGATCCGGCATAGAAACCATCGTCTATGCAGATTCGGATCATGCGGGAGACTACGTAGATAGAAAGAGCACTAGCGGTATTTGCACGTTTATGAGATGTTGTCTAACATCTTGGTTTTCGAAGAAGCAAACCGCTCTTGCTATTTCTACCACCGAAGCCGAATATGTAAGCGCTGGAAAGGAATGTCAACAAGCACTATGGATGAAACAAGGTCTCGTAGACTATGGCATTAGGTTAGAAAATGTCCCCATTATGTGCGATAACAAAGGTGCGATAGATTTAAATAAAAATCCGGTGCAACACTCTAGGACTAAACAAATAGAAATACGCCACCATTTTCTTAGGGATAATGTACAAAAAGGAAATATATCTATAGAAAAGGTTGCATCGGAAGGCAACATTGTGGATATATTCACAAAACCTCTTAAGCGTGAATTATTCAACCACTTGCGTTTAGGATTAGGAATGATGGAACAAGTTGACTAAATTATATTGAATTAATACAAATCTATACTTGCATAAAAGTTATTTTTCTTCCATTTCATCTTTTCTGAGTCTAGGAATCTATTTCGCACAAAAATTACAGATTGGGAAAATTTATTTTCTTTGCATAAACTCCTTTGTAAAACCCAATCAATTTTCTTTAAAAATTATTCTCACATCTAGGAATCACATGAAGATCATTTTCCTTGCATTGTTGACTAATACTAAAAACATTGTTTTTTCAAAATCATGCATAAACTCTCACATAAATTGTCAAGGTATATAATCTAATATATGTCTTTGACATTCATGATCGAGCAAAAATTGAATCAAGGAGATCATTTGGATTGTTTCTTAGGATCGTTATCTCTTTTTGCATTTAGGAGTCGAAACAATCACAACTCCACATTTGTTGCATATAGACACACACTAGGACAAATTCACTAATAATGTTGTCATCTTGATCCATTACTAATTTTTCACTCACTAGTTGCCTTTGCCTTTGATCTAAGATAGGTGCCTTAGGAAGTTTAAGTGATCTTGCCTTTACTTATCTCCTCTTACTTATTATGTGTTGATTATTTGCTCTTTTGCCTATGTGTTCCTGCATGCATGCTATATCTTGATTAGATTAGATTCTATATTGCCTAAAGGAAACTTGCTTGAATTCTAATCCAAACACACAACCTTTCTGCAAATTTTCTGCCAAAAACACAATTCTGGAAACATGGAAATCACCAGATGGGCGGCCTCCTTAATTTTGTAAGGCGGCCCCCTTAATCATTAAGGGGACCGCCCCTTAATTAAGGGGACCGGCCATCTGATGGTTGGGTTTACAAAATCTTTTCTGCTTTTTAGCCCATTTCAACCTACATTTCACAATTCTCACCAACACATTTTGTCCTAATCTCCCAAACAAACTTTATCCATCCATAAACACACAAATCTTACACTATAAATACCCCCAATCCTCAAAACTCTTCACTCATCCCTTCATGGCTTCTTCAAACAAACCAAAACCAAAAGCCTCAAGGCTTGCAAAAATGACCGAAAAACCCGTTTGGCGAAGAAAAAGCCCTCGAAACAAATCCATCATAACAAATGAAGTTGGAAATCACTCAACACCACAAACCACTTACTTCCCAAACTTTCCACCAAATTCACAAGGACATTCATTTGATCCTCTTTACAAACCATACAACATTGGCCAAACATCTTCCTTCATGCCAAACCACTCATCTCATCCTCCAATCACTTGTAATGATCCATACAAGTTTGATCAACCATCCCACTACAACTCTAACTACACAAACACAATGACTTTCTCCGCATTACCAAGGAAAAGGAAAAGTTCCGTGATGAAATATCACAAATCCATGATCTTTGTGATCTCAATGCCATGCATCTTGCACAACGCAACAAAGGGCAACCTCCATCATCTACTCACTCTCTCAACTTGGATCAAGTTACAAACCACACTCACTATTGCCCTTGTTGCATCTTCCTTCAAAAACAAATCCTTTAATTCAGTGAAGATATTTCTTGGATTGAATATCTCCTCACTCGACCTCATCCCATTCCACCCTTAACACGATACAATATCGTAAGGTCCACCTCTTCCGCTCCATACCCCACTCCACATCCTTCTCCATCTAACAACTAAGCTTTATGCTTATGTTATCCTTCAAGCAAATAAAACAATCAACCATGAGTTGCAAGCAAGTCCAAGTGCTCTTTTAGGCAATATAGGACTATGTCTTTTCTTTTGTTTTATTATGATTAATATGCCTTAAGCATATTAAATGTTGTAATGCTTTCTATGATGCTTGAATGAATCCATTTTTATAATTAGTGCTTTGCATGTATATGTGCCTTGCTCTCTTCTAATATTTTGTGTAGCCAAGATTTCCATAGCTCATTCCCTTGGTGCTCTCAAATGAGGGGGAGCATACATCAAGGGGGAGCATTAACCTTTTTGATTTTACAAAAAGGGGGAGAAGAGAATGTTAAACTCTAAAATACTTGTCTAAAAATTATTTTTTAGACCTAATGTCACAACTCGTAAATTCTGGTCTTTTCCCGAACTTTCAACATTTACTATTCATTGGTTACTATTCATCGATCACTATTCATCATTTTACTATTCATCATTTTTTAGGTCAGTTTGATATTCTGAGAAGCGTTTAAAAATTTTACTATTCATAAAACACTATTCACCTCCGGAGAAAATTTGTCATTTATACGTGAGTTGCGTCATTTCTGTACACGTACGATTATCTAACTAATAAACGTTAGCTTATGAGCTATTATTTTGAATAATTGATCCGACAATCCCAACTATGGTCCTAAGACATTTTTTTACACTCATTATAATGATACAAAAATTATAAAATTCATTTACCCGTTATTTTGGAAATTTATTTAATTCGTATCGTACGTCTAATATAATTACGACGGTTTTCTTAAAAACTAAACGATAATCATCCAAACACCCAATACTTGTACCCAACATATTTTTACAAATTTTATGACTTTATTATGTCCCGGTTAACTCCGATAAAATTTATTTCTAGCAAACCCGGTACCCAATGATACCAAAACTAACTAATACTTACACTAAACTACACTACATTCCTAATTAAATCAAGGAACCACTTTCCCCTTTTTCCTCCTTGTAAAACCGCCCCCCCCCCTGTAACACCCCCAAAATACCGCAGCGGAAGACTGTGTCATAGGGGTGCTACTTCATAATACAAAGTACAAGGTATAGAAAACGAACTCTAAATGAGACGTTTTGAAAAGTTACCATTCGATTAATAAATTCCAAGATACAAACTTGAGTTCCATAATACAATACATAAGAGTTTTAAAACATATCGAATGGTAGATGTCACAACTCACCATTTCAGGTCATTTACCATTTCAGGTCATTTTCCCAAACTTCGACTTTTTACTATTCATAAATCACTATTCATCAAAACACTATTCATCATTTTACTATTCATCATTTTCGAGGTCAGTTTGATATTCTGAGAAACTTTTGGGAAATTTACTATTCACTGAACACTATTCATTTCCGGAAAAGTTTTCACTATTCACTTGCATTACTCATTTCATCGTAAATTTAGTTTACGGGTATTCAAATTCGCGTAACCGGATTGGTTTAGGTGCGAATTAATTTCATTAGTGTTGAGAACACTGCATACGGACTGGAGATAGTCTGCATATCATCATAACAGCATTTTCATGTTATACCACTCTCAGGATTTTCAAATTTATATATTTGATACATTTAACGTTTTTACGTATAAGTATTTATAGTAAACGTTAACACCCGGTTTATACACGACGAATATATCTAAATATTCCCACAATGGTCCCGACATATTTTTATATCCATTTTAACATCATAAAAGTTATAACATTCAGTTACCCAGTATTTTGGAAATTTATTTTATTTATAACGTACGCTTATGAATATAACGACGGTTTTCGTGAAAACTAAACAATAATCACCCGATCACTCAGTAAATGTACCCAACATATTTTTAATATATTTTTATCATTATTATAACTTTATTTCATCCCGGTTAACTTCGTGAACATTTATTTCTATTAAAACCGTTACCCGATTTTAACAAATAACACAAACTAACACCTAAACTACACTAAATTCCTAAATAAATCACAAGCACCCTACCCCCCCCCCCCCTTCTACCCTTTGAAAACCAGCCAAGCACACCCTTATATATATACTAGTTTATTTTCCTTAACCTAGAGCTTTAATGAGCAAGTATAATACATTATAATCTACTAAATATCTTACAAACTTAATTCACAAAACATAAGTAAACTTTTAGATCAAATTTCAAGCTCATATCTCTCTTGCTCTCTCCCATTCCCACGGCAACAACCAAGGTACCAAGATCTTCATGATCAACTAATTATTTTTCATAACTTAAAGCTACAATCTTACTCCTTTTATGATTCTAGTTAAGATACAAGCAACAAAAACACAAGAACAACAAGCATACTCATCATCTAATCATCTCATTTTAGCAAGTAAGTTATCAACTTTATTTTTACATGAATCATCTTATATTTACTTGTATTGCATGAGTTCCATGCTAAAAACCATGTACAACTAGCTATACCACCATTTATTTTGTCAAAAATGGAACATACAAACCCTAACTTTTTATTTATGAATTTCCTTGCTATAATAACTTGGTTAGGAGCCCATGGCACCCTAAGAAGGTGTATGGTAGGATTAGATTAGCTATGTGGTGATTACAAGAGGTTTGGTGATGTTAGAAATTAGTTATAAACCTTGAAAACTTGATTTGGAGCATGTTTTAGACATGCTGTCCCATTTTGTGAAAACCTGGAAAATCAGTAAACACCAAGGGAACTTTGGCAAAATTTTTAGAAAATATTTTCAAAAACGAATCCGTAGGCGAAAGAACGGATTAAAAAGAGTTAATAACGAAGAAGTTATGATTTTTGCAAGATTGTTGACGAAAAGTATTTTCTGGAAAATAGTTGCTGTTGGACGTTTTTCGTCGGTCAAAAAGAGGCTTTAGACGTAACCCGGAGGAGCCGAACTTTCCAAAATATATTACTACATACTAAGACGTAACCGTGGATATAAAGAACAAGTAAAACGGACAAGTAACGACAAAGATATTCACGTTTGAATATCGGCTAAACCCATTTTTATTTGACAGCTTTTAATAAAAATTGGCACTAAAACTACGTAGTACTTTTATAAGCTAGAAATAATACCAAGTACCAAGTTTTATAACTAATGAAGTATTAGTTATTACAAGTATATTTTCATCATTTCAAGGCGATATTTCAAGGATTACAACCCGAGGATTTCAACACTAACATGGAAACATACGATATATATATAAGTATATATATATTACAACTAGCTTATTATATTTTCTAATAGCAATATTTTTCCAAATTCTTGGATTATATATTTTTGATAACACAAGTGTTTTTCCAAAGAGTAGAGTGGTATAGGAACATGAGCATGGACATTCATAACATCATTTGGTGATCTAAATGAGATCGTTCATCATTCATAATAGGTTGCGGCAGTTAACCGATCATTGTTGTTCATTTCATATCATCGCAGTATCATCAGTTGAGGTGAGTATTCATAGCCCCGTATACATTTTTATTGTTTTCAAATCCCACGGGGGAGAATACATTGCACCATTTTAGTACGAGCCCAAGTATCAAAACCTATGTACATAGCTTAAGTAGCTTGTCTGCCATGTGATAAGTCCCCTGTAACATCATGAACCGTTAATTTACCGTTAAGCGAGAGTGAGTGGATAGATCTATCGAGGGTGACGCCTCCATCCGTGGTAGTGATTACCAACAGTAAGCGGATGCATGTCATGTCTTTTACATTTGAGTGTTTGGCAGAACATTCGGGAGGGGCATAGAATTTCATCAGTCATAGCTTCGGTGTCATGAGCTTAAGGTCTATTGTACTATTTTACGTGACTTTTGTCATGCATTTATACTTGTGGTGGCCGTACAAACATTACATTTCATAAACCTATGATTATTCACCAACATTCGTGTTGACCGTTTTCGCAATGTATTTTCAGGTAACTAAGGCATCATCATATTTCATGCATGGAGTAACATTAGGGTGTGCCAGGGATGACGCACTACATTTTGGATTTTTCATGTACTTGTGTAAATTATCGTTTGACTTTTCCTGAACTTGTTTTCTGTAAACGTTTCAACCTTTGGGGACCTATGTTTTGTAGCACTGGATGCTTTTAAATAATCAAACGATATGTATTTTCCAAACGACACTTTAGGTCGTTCAATATTTCCTTGTTATGGTGCTATGACAGTTACACCCCCAGGCATTCCATTCCGCTGCAAGTCAGGTAAATTGGGGGTGTGACAGATTGGTACCAAAGCTAAGGTTATAGAGAACTAGGATGTATCATTGACCCTAGACTATAACCACATTATCATAGCATCTCATCATTTCATCATAAGTGCATGTTCATTGTTTATGGTGATTTCATTACGAGTTATTTATTTTTATTTCACCTTGATTATCACAGAACCATGTCTGCAAACCCAAATGTTGTTATACTGTACACCATCACAGACTCCGATATTGAAGACTCTATGTCTTCTACAGCCCGTTCACCACGACCTAGTCCACTTGTACCTGAGTTGCCACTTTTGGCATCAGATGATGACACAGAGCCTTTCGAGGAGGAGGAGACGGCTCCTACTCCTCATGTCCATCCTACTATACCACTTGATGTCACCCGTGTACCCACAGACACATCATCTCCTACTACTACTATCCATTCAGAGCCGAGACTTATGTTTCGTAGGGATAAGACTATCCAGGTTGCTAGTAAGAGAGTTCGTTATGCTACATCTACTTACAGGACCCTACCTAGTCCTACTGTGCCTACACCATCACCACCAGCCATACCCACTGCTACCCCTATATCCACCTCACTCTTGCCGCTCAGGAAGCGCGCAAGGTTTACCACTCCAGATTCACCTACCACTACAGAGTCAGAATCAGCAGAACCACCACTAGTATACCACATAGGTGAGAGTTCTAGAGTGGCTGCAGCTAGGAGCCCTACAGCCGTCACATTAGAGGATCAGTTGGGTGCTCAGCAGGAGCAAGTAGATAGGTTGGGGTATAGAGTTGACAAGATCATTACTACTCGACTTGAGACTGTCGAGGAGCAGGTTGAGGATTTGGTTCAGGGCAGGGTTGGTATTGATGTGACATACCATGGACTCGAGGCACTACAGTCGAGGAGCAGGTTGAGGATTTGCTACAGGTATGCTGCTGGATGAAGCCATGTCTTGGTGGAATTCGTATGCTCAGCCCATTGGTATGGAGAATGCCTACAAACTCACGTGGGCTGAATTTAAGAAGCTGATGACCAAGAAGTTTTGCCCTCGTACTGAGGTGCAAAAGTTAGAAACAGAATTCTACCAGTTAGTAACTAAAGGAGATGATATTGAAACTTATATCAGGAAGTTTCAGGAGTTGGCTACACTGTGTCCAACTATGGTTCCGGACGCTGAGAAAAAGATGGAGAACTTTACTGGGGGATTACCCGAAAGCATCCGAGGGGATGTGATGTCTTTCGACCCACAAACAATGGAGGAGGCCATTCGTATAACTCAGAAACTTATGGTCCAAGTGTTGAAAGGAAAGTCTGCTGCAAACAACAACAATAACCGTTCCAACAACACCAACTACAACAACACTCGAAACAACAACAACAACAACTATAACAATAACCGAAACCGCAACTACCCCAATAACCAAAACAACAATAACAACAAGAGGAAGTTTGATAATAACCAAGGTGGGAATGCTAACCAACCAGCACCTAAGAGGCAGGAAGTGGCAAAGATCTATGCTGCAGGACCAACAGAAGGAAAAGGATATAATGGAAAACTACCCAAGTGTAACAAATGTCAAACTCATCATAACCCTGGAAATTGTCCAAGAGCTTGTCAGAACTGTGGAAAAGTCGGTCATTGGACTAAGGACTGCAAAGCACCACGAGGAATAATTAATCAGAACCAACCAGGAGCATGTTATGGTTGTGTAGAGTTGGGTCATTTCCAGTACAATTGCCCAAGGAGGAATGATCAAAGAGCTGGGAATCAGGGCGGAGTAGCTCGAGGAAGGGCTTATGTTATGGGAGGAGAAGATGCCCGTGAGGACCCGAATGTTGTTACGGGTACGTTCCTCGTTAATAATCGTTATGCATCCATTTTATTTGATTCAGGAGCGGATAGAAGTTTTGTTTCTATTACATTTGCACCTTTACTTAACATAGAACCAACTACCTTAGACATTCCCTACATTGTTGAATTAGCCGATGGGTCTTTAGTTAACACAAACACCGTTATCCGTGGTTGCACCATCAATTTCCTAAATCACCCATTCAATATAGACCTTATGCCCGTAGTACTTGGAAGTTTTGACATCGTTATCGGTATGGATTGGTTGTCTCGACATCGTGCAAGGATCATTTGTGATGAGAAAGTTGTTCATCTTTCTTATGGAGGTGAAACTTTGGTTGTTCGCGGGGAGCGAAGTGGAACTAGACTCAGTATCATATCATGCATTAAAACCGAGAAGTACATAAAGAAGGGTTGTTATGCATTCTTGGCTCATATAACGGAAAAGAAGTCGGATGAGAAACGACTTGAAGATGTGCCCATTGTTAAGGAATTTCCAGAAGTTTTTCCGAAAGAATTGCCAGGACTGCCACCTACACGTCAGGTTGAGTTTCAGATTGAGTTGGTGCCAGGAGCTGCACCAATTGCACGAGCACCATATAGACTTGCACCTTCTAAAATGCAAGAATTGTCTAACCAGTTACAAGAGCTTTTAGACAAAGGATTCATTAGACCGAGTTCCTCGCCTTGGGGAGCACCGGTTTTGTTTGTGAAGAAGAAGGATGGATCTTTCAGAATGTGCATAGACTATCGTGAGCTGAACAAGTTAACGGTGAAGAATCGTTATCCACTACCTAGGATTGATGACTTGTTTGATCAGCTACAAGGTTCCTGTTTTTATTCCAAGATTGATTTAAGATCAGGTTACCATCAACTCAGAGTTCGGGAAGAAGATATCCCGAAGACAGCATTCAGAACACGTTATGGTCATTATGAGTTTCAAGTGATGCCTTTTGGATTAACCAATGCACCTGCGGTATTCATGGATCTCATGAACAGAGTATGCAAACCATATCTTGATAAGTATGTGATTGTGTTCATTGACGATATCCTGATTTATTCCAAGAGTAAGGAAGAGCATGAAGCACACCTCAAAACAATATTGGAACTACTCAAGAAGGAGCAATTGTATGCCAAATTTTCAAAGTGTGACTTTTGGATACAAAGAGTTCAATTTCTTGGCCATGTCATTGATAGCCAAGGATTACAAGTTGACCCAGCAAAGATTGAGGCAGTAAAGGATTGGGCTACGCCCAAGTCTCCTACAGAAATTCGTCAATTCTTAGGACTGGCAGGATATTACAGAAGGTTTATCGAAGGGTTTTCTAAGATAGCGAAGTCGCTGACTAAGCTGACACAAAAGAATCAGAAGTACGAGTGGGGAGAGAAACAAGAATCTGCATTTCAGTTATTGAAGCAGAAGCTTTGTAGTGCACCGATTTTGTCACTACCAGAAGGTATTGAGAACTTTGTGGTATATTGCGATGCTTCGCATAAAGGGCTTGGAGCTGTGCTAATGCAAAACGAGAAGGTGATAGCTTATGCATCTAGACAGCTTAAGACACACGAGAAGAATTACACTACACACGACTTGGAGTTGGGTGCTGTTGTTTTTGCACTCAAGATTTGGAGACACTACCTTTATGGTACTAAATGTGTAATTTTTACCGACCACAAGAGCTTACAGCATATACTTGATTAGAAGGAACTTAACATGAGACAACGTCGTTGGCTAGAATTGTTGAGTGATTACGATTGTGAAATCCGATATCACCCAGGAAAAGCAAATGTCGTAGCAGATGCACTTAGCAGAAAGGAACGACTCAAACCTTTGAGGGTCAGGTCATTAGGAATGACTATTATTTCACCATTACCATCAAAAATCTTAGAAGCTCAGATTGAGGCTCTCAAGGAGGAAAATCGGCCACAGGAGAAACTTTATGGTATGCCAGAAAACAAGAATGGTTTCGTTAAGAGAGCAGATGGAGTGTTATGCTTCAAGGATCGAAGTTGGATACCACTCTATGGTGGAGTACGAGATTTGATTATGCATGAATCACATAAGTCAAAGTACTCTATTCACCCAGGTTCTGACAAGATGTATCAGGATCTCAAAAAGCTGTATTGGTGGCCGAACATGAAAGCAGAAATAGCTACGTATGTCAGCAAATGTCTTACTTGTGCTAAAGTGAAAGCCGAGTACCAGAAACCGTCAGGACTACTTCAACAACCAGAAATTCCACAATGGAAGTGGGAACGTATTACAATGGACTTTGTTACTAAACTACCCAAGACGTCAGGAGGTTTCGATGCTATATGGGTAATTGTTGATCGTCTTACTAAATCAACACATTTCATACCCATTAGAGAGACTTATTCCATGGAACAGCTTGCCAGACTTTATGTCAAGGAAATAGTCTCGAGGCATGGGGCACAAGTTTCTATCATTTCAGACAGGGATAGTCGTTTTACTTCAAACTTTTGGAAGTCATTACAAGATTCCTTTGGATCCAAGTTAGACATGAGCACTGCTTACCATCCTCAGACCGATGGTCAGAGTGAGAGAACTATTCAGACACTGGAGGACATGCTGCGAGCGTGTGTGATTGACTTTGGGAATGGTTGGGCTAACCATTTGCCATTAATCGAGTTCTCTTATAACAACAGTTATCATTCAAGTATTAAAGCAGCACCATTTGAGGCATTGTATGGTCGTAAGTGTCGTTCACTAGTTTGTTGGGCAGAAGTTGGAGAGGTACAATGCACAGGTCCAGAAATGGTTAGGGAAACAACAGAAAAGATAATACAGATTCGAGATAGGCTTGAAATAGCTAGAAGTCGACAGAAGAGTTACGCAGATGTTAGACGCAAACCATTGGAATTCCAGGTTGGAGACAAGGTCATGTTGAAAGTCTCGCCTTGGAAGGGCGTGATACGATTTGGAAAGCGTGGGAAGTTGAACCCGAGATACATTGGTCCATTTAAGATACTGGAAAGGATTGGTCCAGTAGCTTACAAGCTTGAACTACCATCAGAACTCAGCAACGTACATAATACATTTCATGTCTCAAACCTCAAGAAATGCCTTTCAGATGAGTCTTCAGTTATACCATTAGAAGAGATTCAGCTAGATGACAAGCTTAACTTTGTGGAGGAACCAGTTGAAATCATGGACCGAGAGGTCAAACAGTTAAAGCAGAGTAGAATTCCGATCGTTAAGGTTCGATGGAATTCTCGAAGAGGTCCTGAGTTTACTTGGGAACGAGAGGACCAAATGCAACGCAAGTATCCACACCTTTTCACCAAACCTATTACCGAGACCAACACTAGCTGAATTCAGGGACTGAATTCCTATTTGGGTGGGCGGATGTCACAACTCACCATTTCAGGTCATTTACCATTTCAGGTCATTTTCCCAAACTTCGACTTTTTACTATTCATAAATCACTATTCATCAAAACACTATTCATCATTTTACTATTCATCATTTTCGAGGTCAGTTTGATATTCTGAGAAACTTTTGGGAAATTTACTATTCACTGAACACTATTCATTTCCGGAAAAGTTTTCACTATTCACTTGCATTACTCATTTCATCGTAAATTTAGTTTACGGGTATTCAAATTCGCGTAACCGGATTGGTTTAGGTGCGAATTCATTTCATTAGTGTTGAGAACACTGCATACGGACTGGAGATAGTCTGCATATCATCATAACAGCATTTTCATGTTATACCACTCTCAGGATTTTCAAATTTATATATTTGATACATTTAACGTTTTTACGTATAAGTATTTATAGTAAACGTTAACACCCGGTTTATACACGACGAATATATCTAAATATTCCCACAATGGTCCCGACATATTTTTATATCCATTTTAACATCATAAAAGTTATAACATTCAGTTACCCAGTATTTTGGAAATTTATTTTATTTATAACGTACGCTTATGAATATAACGACGGTTTTCGTGAAAACTAAACAATAATCACCCGATCACTCAGTAAATGTACCCAACATATTTTTAATATATTTTTATCATTATTATAACTTTATTTCATCCCGGTTAACTTCGTGAACATTTATTTCTATTAAAACCGTTACCCGATTTTAACAAATAACACAAACTAACACCTAAACTACACTAAATTCCTAAATAAATCACAAGCACCCTACCCCCCCCCCCCCCTTCTACCCTTTGAAAACCAGCCAAGCACACCCTTATATATATACTAGTTTATTTTCCTTAACCTAGAGCTTTAATGAGCAAGTATAATACATTATAATCTACTAAATATCTTACAAACTTAATTCACAAAACATAAGTAAACTTTTAGATCAAATTTCAAGCTCATATCTCTCTTGCTCTCTCCCATTCCCACGGCAACAACCAAGGTACCAAGATCTTCATGATCAACTAATTATTTTTCATAACTTAAAGCTACAATCTTACTCCTTTTATGATTCTAGTTAAGATACAAGCAACAAAAACACAAGAACAACAAGCATACTCATCATCTAATCATCTCATTTTAGCAAGTAAGTTATCAACTTTATTTTTACATGAATCATCTTATATTTACTTGTATTGCATGAGTTCCATGCTAAAAACCATGTACAACTAGCTATACCACCATTTATTTTGTCAAAAATGGAACATACAAACCCTAACTTTTTATTTATGAATTTCCTTGCTATAATAACTTGGTTAGGAGCCCATGGCACCCTAAGAAGGTGTATGGTAGGATTAGATTAGCTATGTGGTGATTACAAGAGGTTTGGTGATGTTAGAAATTAGTTATAAACCTTGAAAACTTGATTTGGAGCATGTTTTAGACATGCTGTCCCATTTTGTGAAAACCTGGAAAATCAGTAAACACCAAGGGAACTTTGGCAAAATTTTTAGAAAATATTTTCAAAAACGAATCCGTAGGCGAAAGAACGGATTAAAAAGAGTTAATAACGAAGAAGTTATGATTTTTGCAAGATTGTTGACGAAAAGTATTTTCTGGAAAATAGTTGCTGTTGGACGTTTTTCGTCGGTCAAAAAGAGGCTTTAGACGTAACCCGGAGGAGCCGAACTTTCCAAAATATATTACTACATACTAAGACGTAACCGTGGATATAAAGAACAAGTAAAACGGACAAGTAACGACAAAGATATTCACGTTTGAATATCGGCTAAACCCATTTTTATTTGACAGCTTTTAATAAAAATTGGCACTAAAACTACGTAGTACTTTTATAAGCTAGAAATAATACCAAGTACCAAGTTTTATAACTAATGAAGTATTAGTTATTACAAGTATATTTTCATCATTTCAAGGCGATATTTCAAGGATTACAACCCGAGGATTTCAACACAAACATGGAAACATACGATATATATATAAGTATATATATATTACAACTAGCTTATTATATTTTCTAATAGCAATATTTTTCCAAATTCTTGGATTATATATTTTTGATAACACAAGTGTTTTTCCAAAGAGTAGAGTGGTATAGGAACATGAGCATGGACATTCATAACATCATTTGGTGATCTAAATGAGATCGTTCATCATTCATAATAGGTTGCGGCAGTTAACCGATCATTGTTGTTCATTTCATATCATCGCAGTATCATCAGTTGAGGTGAGTATTCATAGCCCCGTATACATTTTTATTGTTTTCAAATCCCACGGGGGAGAATACATTGCACCATTTTAGTATGAGCCCAAGTATCAAAACCTATGTACATAGCTTAAGTAGAGAGTGAGTGGATAGATCTATCGAGGGTGACGCCTCCATCCGTGGTAGTGATTACCAACAGTAAGCGGATGCATGTCATGTCTTTTACATTTGAGTGTTTGGCAGAACATTCGGGAGGGGCACAGAATTTCATCAGTCATAGCTTCGGTGTCATGAGCTTAAGGTCTATTGTACTATTTTACGTGACTTTTGTCATGCATTTATACTTGTGGTGGCCGTACAAACATTACATTTCATAAACCTATGATTATTCACCAACATTCGTGTTGACCGTTTTCGCAATGTATTTTCAGGTAACTAAGGCATCATCATATTTCATGCATGGAGTAACATTAGGGTGTGCCAGGGATGACGCACTACATTTTGGATTTTTCATGCACTTGTGTAAATTATCGTTTGACTTTTCCTGAACTTGTTTTCTGTAAACGTTTCAACCTTTGGGGACCTATGTTTTGTAGCACTGGATGCTTTTAAATAATCAAACGATATGTATTTTCCAAACGACACTTTAGGTCGTTCAATATTTCCTTGTTATGGTGCTATGACAGTTACACCCTCAGGCATTCCATTCCGCTGCAAGTCAGGTAAATTGGGGGTGTGACAGTAAAGATAAAAGCATAAGTCCTCAAAACATGCCAAGCGACTCTATGCTCCATGCAACAGCTATCACCTTATAGACCTGAGACAAACATGCTAAAGTGTCAACACAATGGTTGGTGAGTTCATAGAGTTTGTCTTAAAATAATTGAAAAGCCTTAAGAGAATGTTCGCACAGCAAAGGCATCGTGAATCCACTCAGTTGCAAGTCCCGCCATAAGAGACTTGCAACCTGTGTGTTCACAACCCACTGCTAACATATATAGTATGAATAAGACATGTATAAGTTCATCAAGACAATTTAAGCAATTAGAAGTGAGTCTATACTTCATCTCCGAAGACCTCACTTTAGGAGCCAATTCCCAAAGACAACTGGGAGTCAATTCCCAAAGACAACTGGGAGTCAATTCCCAAAGACAACTAGGAGCCACTTCCCAAAGACAACTACTAGTCAATAAATAGAATAACGCAATTAAGTATAACGCAGTAATGTATGTAAGCAATTAAGTATAACACAGTCAAGTATAAACGTTTTAAGTATTTGTACAAGTAAACAAGTAGTTGAGCATGTGTCTCCCCCAAAGAGTTAAGACAAGTATGAAAAGAGTAGGGGCTATGACTCACCTTAAGCTTAAGTGATGTGAAATCAAAGTGGTAGTCGAATCGTGAAAGTCACTAAGAGCAGCCTATAATAGAACGTTGCGACTTAGGTTTGGAGTAACGTCTAAGAATGCGAAGAATTGCCTATATATGTCTTGCATAATGTTCATGATGTAGTACTTAGTATATAGTGTAAGTCTTTGAATATAAATGGTTTATGAAACATGTATAAGTTGTATATCTCTTACTACCGTTCGGGCCGACATAATTCAGAAGTCATGGAGTAAACGTTCGAGGAGCCAGGACACTTTAACTCGTAAATCCACAACTCATCTCGACGGCTTACTTAATGAACTCCTCACATGAGGCTCCCTACTATGGTAGTATTTGATAACAAATGTATAAGTTTTAATCCGAAAAGTTACATGTCCAATATTTGAATAAACTTAGGAAAGTTTATTAGTACATGAAGATTGTTATTAGGGGTAGTTTCATAAGTCTTATATGACCATTTTCTCTTTGTAATATCTCATGGTTCCTTTTGAAGTGAAGTAGATCCAAATTGCTTGTTCAAGTTATCGCCTAATTCCTTGTTTCATGTTTACGCCTAAGTAAGCTTATATGGTCATTTAGTCATGGCTTCGCCGTGACATTGGTCATTTTTCCATGGTCTTGAGACTCAACCTTGGCTTTAGCCATGGTTGTGGTCTTGGCTTTAGGTCATTAGACCTCTTGGTCTTAGTAAATGATAACTATAATATAGTGACTTTGGTCTAAAATGGGCTGTTAAGATTTTGAAGAAATTTATCACTCGGAATGCGTTTTCAGGGCTCGAGCTTCTTTGTACCTGAACGAAAACGTCGTTCCGGACAACTTTTGTGTTTTAACTTTTTGATGAATCGGAGCAGAAGGGGGACTTTCAAAATCACAGAATGCAAAACAGTAGGGTAAATGCAGTTTTGCCGTTTTGGTTTCGCTAGCTTCAAATGGTCATAACTTTTGACTCGGGTACTCGTTTTGGGTGATTCAAATTGCTATGTTTTCCTTGTTAAGTCCTATTTAACAGTAAGTAAGTGTCAAATATCAAAGTTATACTATTTTGGTCGTGGTTCTCCATAAAAATCACTAGTTTGCTTGTTTACTTGTCATAAGTTAACATATGTATACCAATACTTGTTTTATCCATTTTTAAACATCATGAACACAATAACAAGAACATATATAGCATGAAAGGAACACAAAGAGCATGTAAATGATAATTAAGCAAGAAAGTATGTTAGGGTTTGCTTACAACTTTTGGCCTTAATGAAAAAGGGAAACTAGGACAAGAACTAGGACTTTGATTGAATAAGCTTTCCTCCTTTGCAATCTATGATAAACCGAGGTTATTTGAAGATTATAACGACGCCTTCTTGAAGTCCAAAGCTATTTGAAGATTATAACGACGTCTTTTTGGAGCCTTTAAAGTTATAACAACTTTTCTTAGAAAATTTCCAAGATTGAAGATCAAACACTAGTTTTCTTTCAAAAACTAGTTAACTTTCTTACAAAATATAAGAAAAGTGCCTTAGGTTTTAGGACTTGAAGGTTATAAGAAGGTGTGGTGCAAGATTTATATGTGTTTTTAGCTTGGTATTTATAGGGTAGGAAAAATAGTTAACCATATATTGGGTTAGAAATTAACCATGGTTAGTTTAGACACTTGTAAACATCCTAGAGATCAATGGTCAAGATTTAACCACAAAATGGTGACTCCCCCCCCCCCCCCCACATTGGCGGTTCAAAGGAGGATAAGGTGACTAGATGATGACTCTTGGTGTTATCTTGCTTAGTTTGTGCATTTTGACTCCGTAAAATGCTAACCGTAAATGATTAAGCCTTAAAACGTAAAACCGGGTATCGTAAAAATATGAAACTTGAAAGTATTGTGAAACATGTCAATATAGTCCATAATAAAATATAAAATGAGTGGTAGGATCTATCGGGTGCGAAAACCCTGCTAAAAACTGGAAACACGGGTCTAAAACGCGTAATTCGCGTAAAACGCTGAACTGAAAAACGTAAAATTCTAAAACTTTTGGAATTGTCATAAAATGATAGAAAATCATATTTCTATTGTTTATAATGTTTTATGGATATATCGGGATGCTGGAAGGACGTTTAAACCTAAAAGTAAATCTCGGACACAGCTTTGTGATTTTTGCAGAAATGACCCGACGAGCGTCAAACTCTCGGATTATCGTTAAAATAGTTTAACTTACGAGAATATGAAATAAAAATTTCTGAGATGAATAGTGAAAATGAATAGTAAAAAGTGAATAGTAAAATTTTCCGGGAATAGTAATTAATCTGAAAATGCGAATTGTTACAGTCTGTACCCCTTATGGAGAACTTCGTCCCGAAGTTCAGTTGATGTTAACTACTTACGGTGTGTCTAAAAGAATTCGGGATTTCAGGATCTCTAAAATAGTGGTGTTCACTCTGATTCGTCTAAGGTTCTGGTTAAGGAGTTGTATCGGCTACAATTAAGCCCACTTATTTATAACACATTACTAACATAAAGAAGCGTCCAAATTTATGTAAGTAAGGGATCATAAACTTATGGTTCGGTGATTTACAATTTCTTTATTTAAATGAAGAGGCGTCCCAATCCATTTAAATAAGGAGATTCTAAAACATCCTACTTAAGAATTTCCGACACAAAATCCGCCTTCTGAGGCTGATAGTAAAATAATCAAGCCATCAATTCCCTAAAGCTAAGCAATAATATTATTTAACTCAAATCTTGTGTCTCATCAAACAAGAACTGTCACAAGATCAAGTTAACTAATTAGTTATTACTGAGCTCCATGTTTTTAATGACTCGGCTAATCTCTGGGGCTCCTTATAATACTAAAGTCACATCATCTAACAGCGTGGAACTAAACAAACCTCTAACCAAAAAGCATATGTGTATGTATTGTGTGTAAGGCAAATAAAGAGGAAGGTCCCAACGTATATAGTAGTTATAGTCTAGGCACTAAATGCAACCTAGTTCTCTATAACCAAGGCTCTGGTACCAATATGTAACACCCCCAAAATACCGCAGCGGAAGACTGTGTCATAGGGGTGCTACTTCATAATACAAAGTACAAGGTATAGAAAACGAACTCTAAATGAGACGTTTTGAAAAGTTACCATTCGATTAATAAATTCCGAGATACAAACTTGAGTTCCATAA
Source organism: Artemisia argyi (assembly GCA_030686995.1). NCBI lineage: Eukaryota > Viridiplantae > Streptophyta > Magnoliopsida > Asterales > Asteraceae > Artemisia > Artemisia argyi. The sequence continues at coordinate 53,825 of JARVZY010012406.1, read as the reverse complement.
TACAATACATAAGAGTTTTAAAACATATCGAATGGTAAAGATAAAAGCATAAGTCTTCAAAACATGCCAAGCGACTCTATGCTCCATGCAACAGCTATCACCTTATAGACCTGAGACAAACATGCTAAAGTGTCAACACAATGGTTGGTGAGTTCATAGAGTTTGTCTTAAAATAATTGAAAAGCCTTAAGAGAATGTTCGCACAGCAAAGGCATCGTGAATCCACTCAGTTGCAAGTCCCGCCATAAGAGACTTGCAACCTGTGTGTTCACAACCCACTGCTAACATATATAGTATGAATAAGACATGTATAAGTTCATCAAGACAATTTAAGCAATTAGAAGTGAGTCTATACTTCATCTCCGAAGACCTCACTTTAGGAGCCAATTCCCAAAGACAACTGGGAGTCAATTCCCAAAGACAACTGGGAGTCAATTCCCAAAGACAACTGGGAGCCACTTCCCAAAGACAACTACTAGTCAATAAATAGAATAACGCAATTAAGTATAACGCAGTCATGTATGTAAGCAATTAAGTATAACACAGTCAAGTATAAACGTTTTAAGTATTTGTACAAGTAAACAAGTAGTTGAGCATGTGTCTCCCCCAAAGAGTTAAGACAAGTATGAAAAGAGTAGGGGCTATGACTCACCTTAAGCTTAAGTGATGTGAAATCAAAGTGGTAGTCAAATCGTGAAAGTCACTAAGAGCAGCCTATAATAGAACGTTGCGACTTAGGTTTGGAGTAACGTCTAAGAATGCGAAGAATTGCCTATATATGTCTTGCATAATGTTCATGATGTAGTACTTAGTATATAGTGTAAGTCTTTGAATATAAATGGTTTATGAAACATGTATAAGTTGTATATCTCTTACTACCGTTCGGGCCGACATAATTCAGAAGTCATGGAGTAAACGTTCGAGGAGCCAGGACACTTTAACTCGTAAATCCACAACTCATCTCGACGGCTTACTTAATGAACTCCTCACATGAGGCTCCCTACTATGGTAGTATTTGATAACAAATGTATAAGTTTTAATCCGAAAAGTTACATGTCCAATATTTGAATAAACTTAGGAAAGTTTATTAGTACATGAAGATTGTTATTAGGGGTAGTTTCATAAGTCTTATATGACCATTTTCTCTTTGTAATATCTCATGGTTCCTTTTGAAGTGAAGTAGATCCAAATTGCTTGTTCAAGTTATCGCCTAATTCCTTGTTTCATGTTTACGCCTAAGTAAGCTTATATGGTCATTTAGTCATGGCTTCGCCGAGACATTGGTCATTTTTCCATGGTCTTGAGACTCAACCTTGGCTTTAGCCATGGTTGTGGTCTTGGCTTTAGGTCATTAGACCTCTTGGTCTTAGTAAATGATAACTATAATATAGTGACTTTGGTCTAAAATGGGCTGTTAAGATTTTGAAGAAATTTATCACTCGGAAAGCGTTTTCAGGGCTCGAGCTTCTTTTTTCCTGAACGAAAACGTCGTTCCGGACAACTTTCGTGTTTTAACTTTTTGATGAATCGGACCAGAAGGGGGACTTTCAAAATCACAGAATGCAAAACAGTAGGGTAAAGGCAGTTTTGCCGTTTTGGTTTCGCTAGCTTCAAATGGTCATAACTTTTGACTCGGGTACTCGTTTTGGGTGATTCAAATTGCTATGTTTTCCTTGTTAAGTCCTATTTAACAGTAAGTAAGTGTCAAATATCAAAGTTATACTATTTTGGTCGTGGTTCTCCATAAAAATCACTAGTTTGCTTGTTTACTTGTCATAAGTTAACATATGTATACCAATACTTGTTTTATCCATTTTTAAACATCATGAACACAATAACAAGAACATATATAGCATGAAAGGAACACAAAGAGAATGTAAATGATAATTAAGCAAGAAAGTATGTTAGGGTTTGCTTACAACTTTTGACCTTAATGAAAAAGGGAAACTAGGAAAAGAACTAGGACTTTGATTGAATAAGCTTTCCTCCTTTGCAATCTATGATAAACCGAGGTTATTTGAAGATTATAACGACGCCTTCTTGAAGTCCAAAGCTATTTGCAGATTATAACGACGTCTTTTTGGAGCCTTTAAAGTTATAACAACTTTTCTTAGAAAATTTCCAAGATTGAAGATCAAACACTAGTTTTCTTTCAAAAACTAGTTAACTTTCTTACAAAATATAAGAAAAGTGCCTTAGGTTTTAGGACTTGAAGGTTATAAGAAGGTGTGGTGCAAGATTTATATGTGTTTTTAGCTTGGTATTTATAGGGTAGGAAAAATAGTTAACCATATATTGGGTTAGAAATTAACCATGGTTAGTTTAGACACTTGTAAACATCCTAGAGATCAATGGTCAAGATTTAACCACAAAATGGTGACTCCCCCCCCCCCCCACATTGGCGGTTCAAAGGAGGATAAGGTGACTAGATGATGACTCTTGGTGTTATCTTGCTTAGTTTGTGCATTTTGACTCCGTAAAATGCTAACCGTAAATGATTAAGCCTTAAAACGTAAAACCGGGTATCGTAAAAATATGAAACTTGAAAGTATTGTGAAACATGTCAATATAGTCCATAATAAAATATAAAATGAGTGGTAGGATCTATCGGGTGCGAAAACCCTGCTAAAAACTGGAAACACGGGTCTAAAACGCGTAATTCGCGTAAAACGCTGAACTGAAAAACGTAAAATTCTAAAACTTTTGGAATTGTCATAAAATGATAGAAAATCATATTTCTATTGTTTATAATGTTTTATGGATATATCGGGATGCTGGAAGGACGTTTAAACCTAAAAGTAAATCTCGGACACGGCTTTGTGATTTTTGCAGAAATGACCCAACGAGCGTCAAACTCTCGGATTATCGTTAAAATAGTTTAACTTACGAGAATATAAAATAAAAATTTCTGAGATGAATAGTGAAAATGAATAGTAAAAAGTGAATAGTAAAAAGCGAATAGTAAAATTTTCCGGGAATAGTAATTAATCTGAAAATGCGAATTGTTACACCCCCCCCCCCCCTCCTAGCAATCTCATGTGCATTTCTCACCAACACACCATAAATGCTCACCTAATTCCTTCCTAATACACTAATAATATCTCATGTTATCTCATTCCTACACATAGCAAGTTCAAGTAAACTTCTCATCTCTTTTCTCTCTATATGGATCGGCCAAGAACAAAGACACAAGAAGAAACCATGGATTTTTGAAGATCAAGTCACAATCAAGCTCTATTTTCCATCCTAGTTAGGGTTTTGTGATAAAACTCTAGTTTTCTTTACATCATCATCTTCAAAACTCATCCAATCATCAAGTAAGCTTCAAGATCACTTGTTGATCTTTCCATACTTTCATTTTTCTAGTTTCATGTTGTTTATTCAAGATCTATATGCATATGTTAGTTTATACCACTCTATTTATACTTTTTATAACTTATGAACCCTAGATACTTAATATAAGTAGATCCATAAGTTTTATTAACATCCTCATGAGATCCACCAAGGTTGGTGATGTTTAGGAACCCATGACACCCTAAGAAGGTGTATGGTAAGATTAGATTAGTTTGGTGGTGATTTAAAGTGATTTTGTTGGATTAGAAACTAGTTTGGGTCATTAGAAATGGATTTTAAACATATATACAAACCTACTGTCCTTAAAATGAAAACGTGGCCAACTCAGTGGGTTTGGGGTAACTTTTGACCAAATATTTAGAAAATACATTCCGAGACGGAACTATGGCCGAAAACGGGGATGAAAACGAGTTAATAACGAAGGAGATACGCTAAAAACGAGTTTAACGACGAAAACTTTATTTTCTGAAAACTGCATGCTGTTTGACATTTTTCGTTGGACAAATAGAGGCGTTAGACGTAACCTAGAGGTGCCGAACTATCAAAAATATATTAGTATATACTAAAACGAATCCGTGGATATAAAGAACGAGTAAAATGAGCTTAAAACGACCAAGTTATACATGTTTTAAAATCGTCAAAACTATATATATATTTAGTCACTACTAGAAATAATATAACTACGTACTAAATGAGATATTTTCTAGATTTCTTATTCAAGGAGTTTATTTTTAACTAACGAAATACGTACGACCCAAGGTTTATTTATGCGACTACTAGACGATAGCTTAAGGTTTTCATATACGATATATTACGACAAGTTTTTATTATTCTAGTTGGACTTATTTTCTTAAGTATGGAAAATACTTTACTTTGACATAACAAGTATTTTCAAGTTACGAGTGGTATAGGTATCATGTGCATGTGCATTCATTACACCCTTTCATGATCTAAGTAGATCACTATCATTCATACTAGGTTGCGGTTAGAGATCGAACCTCATTTCTGTGTATCCACTTTGTCATCGTAGCTATCGCACCAGGTGAGTCATAGCCCCACTTTTACTCTTTATACTTGTTTTAACTCTTTGGGGGAGATACATGCTCAACTAAAAACATACTTTCTTAATACTCAAAACATACCTTCTTGATACTCAAAACTTTTATTCTTGATTGTTTTATACTTGATTGTTTTATACTTGATTTCATACATACGTGATTGTGATATACTTAACTGTGTTATACTAAACTGTGATGTGTATTCTTGAGCTACTGAGACTTCCAATGGCCCCAGATTAAGTTGCTGGGCGCAACCATGGAGACTTATATACTTCCAATGGCCCCAGATTAAGTTGCTGGGCACAACCATGGAGACTTATATATTTCCACTGGCCCCAGATTAAGTTGCTGGGCACAACCATGGAAATATACATACAAACGTGAGGTCTTCGGAGATGAAGTGTAGACTCACGACTAATTGCTTAACTGTTGTGATGAACTTATATATGTTTTACTCATACTATATATTGTAGCAGTGGGTTGTAAACACACAGGTTACAAGGCTCTTATGGCGGGACTTGTAACTGAGTGGATTTACGATGCCTTTGCTGGGAAACCTTCATACATATGCATAAACTTTATTTGTTAAACAAACTCTATGAACTCACCAACCTCGTGTTGACACTTTAGCATGTATTTTCAGGTTTTAACCTACGGCACACTACAGGAGGTTTTGGCAGGGCATGGCATGGTCATAGAAGACTCTGATTATTAATTTGGGGACCGTTTTAAACTATTTTAAGGGCCTACTTCCGCACTACTTTTAACAATGTAAATCTAACATTTTTGATTAAACTATTTATTCTAAATGATTCAAATGAAAACCATTTTTGAACTTGTGTTGTAATACCAATTAAGTTACACCCCAGCTACACGTATGCTTCCGCTGGACCCGATTTTGGGGGTGTGACAGATTGGTATCAGAGCTCTGGCTATAGCGAACTAAGTGTTTTTAAAACCTAGACTATAGCTACTTTTACGAAAACTTAACCCTATGACCGTCACGTGCCTGCCTGCCAAGATGATGCCTCACTTGTGGTTTGTTGCTGACTTAGGTGACGAGAATTGTGTCTCATTATCTGGTTTATTATATCCATTTATTCTAGTTGATTTCTATCATTGTCTTTCACATAAGCATGTTCACGTATCATATATATCACCCTGGTATGTATCTCCTTGCATAGTTTCAACCTTTGACCTCGAGTTTGGTCACCTGCCTTAGTCTTTCTGAACGTCTTGGTATTTGTGAAGGACATAGTATTAGTATAACTGAGCTGAGTATTTCAAAATTCATGGAACCTCGGTGGAATATAGACTAGTCACCTATATTCAACCCGGGATAGTGGGACATAGGCTGACTACCTATATCCGACTCAGAAATGAATTTTGCAACACTGAGAATGGTTATAATAAAATTTTGTCTGGATTGAATCCTCTACTCAATTTCCAAATGCTTCATTTATGTGTGTGTATACCCTCGTTGTCAGAACGCTTATACTTTTCCTCACCTCGTCAACCACCGTCTGGAAGCACGTCAACTTGTCATTTCATCTCATGAATCTTCACCTTTATAACACTTCGGAGACCAACGTTAACTGAACTTCGGGACGAAGTTCCCTTAAGGGGTAGAGACTGTCACAACTCGTAAATTCTGGTCTTTTCCCGAACTTTCAACATTTACTATTCATCGGTTACTATTCATCGATCACTATTCATCATTTTACTATTCATCATTTTTGAGGTTAGTTTGATATTCTGAGAAGCGTTTAAAAATTTTACTATTCATAAAACACTATTCACCTCTGGAGAAAATTTGTCATTTATACGTGAGTTGCGTCATTTCTGTACACGTACGATTATCTAACTAATAAACGTTAGCTTATGAGCTATTATTTTGAATAATTGATCCGACAATCCCAACTATGGTCGTAAGACATTTTTTTACACTCATTATAATGATACAAAAATTATAAAATTCATTTACCCGTTATTTTGGAAATTTATTTAATTCGTATCGTACGTCTAATATAATTACGACAGTTTTCTTAAAAACTAAACGATAATCATCCAAACACCCAATACTTATACCCAACATATTTTTACAAATTTTATGACTTTATTATGTCCCGGTTAACTCCGATAAAATTTATTTCTAGCAAACCCGGTACCCAATGATACCAAAACTAACTAATACTTACACTAAACTACACTACACTCCTAATTAAATCAAGGAACCACTTTCCCCTTTTTCCTCCTTGTAAAACCGCCCCCCCCCCCCTCCTAGCCATCTCATGTGCATTTCTCACCAACACACCATAAATGCTCACCTAATTCCTTCCTAATACACTAATAATATCTCATGTTATCTCATTCCTACACATAGCAAGTTCAAGTAAACTTCTCATCTCTTTTCTCTCTATATGGATCGGCCAAGAACAAAGACACAAGAAGAAACCATGGATTTTTGAAGATCAAGTCACAATCAAGCTCTATTTTCCATCCTAGTTAGGGTTTTGTGATAAAACTCTAGTTTTCTTTACATCATCATCTTCAAAACTCATCCAATCATCAAGTAAGCTTCAAGATCACTTGTTGATCTTTCCATACTTTCATTTTTCTAGTTTCATGTTGTTTATTCAAGATCTATATGCATATGTTAGTTTATACCACTCTATTTATACTTTTTATAACTTATGAACCCTAGATACTTAATATAAGTAGATCCATAAGTTTTATTAACATCCTCATGAGATCCACCAAGGTTGGTGATGTTTAGGAACCCATGACACCCTAAGAAGGTGTATGGTAAGATTAGATTAGTTTGGTGGTGATTGAAAGTGATTTTGTTGGATTAGAAACTAGTTTGGGTCATTAGAAATGGATTTTAAACATATATACAAACCTACTGTCCTTAAAATGAAAACGTGGCCAACTCAGTGGGTTTGGGGTAACTTTTGACCAAATATTTAGAAAATACATTCCGAGATGGAATTATGGCCGAAAACGGGGATGAAAACGAGTTAATAACGAAGGAGATACGCTAAAAACGAGTTTAACGACGAAAACTATATTTTCTGAAAACTGCATGCTGTTTGACATTTTTCGTTGGACAAATAGAGGCGTTAGACGTAACCTAGAGGTGCCGAACTATCAAAAATATATTAGTATATACTAAAACGAATCCGTGGATATAAAGAGCGAGTAAAATGAGCTTAAAACGACCAAGTTATACATGTTTTAAAATCGTCAAAACTATATATATATTTAGTCACTACTAGAAATAATATAACTACGTACTAAATGAGATATTTTCTAGATTTCTTATTCAAGGAGTTTATTTTTAACTAACGAAATACGTACGACCCAAGGTTTATTTATGCGACTACTAGACGATATCTTAAGGTTTTCAAAACGAGGAATATAACACTAACATTTTTATATACGATATATTACGACAAGTTTTTATTATTCTAGTTGGACTTATTTTCTTAAGTATGGAAAATACTTTACTTTGACATAACAAGTATTTTCAAGTTACGAGTGGTATAGGTATCATGTGCATGTGCGTTCATTACATCCTTTCATGATCTAAGTAGATCACTATCATTCATACTAGGTTGCGGTTAGAGATCGAACCTCATTTCTGTGTATCCACTTTGTCATCGTAGCTATCGCACCAGGTGAGTCATAGCCTCACTTTTACTCTTTATACTTGTTTTAACTCTTTGGGGGAGATACATGCTCAACTAAAAACATACTTTCTTAATACTCAAAACATACCTTCTTGATACTCAAAACTTTTATTCTTGATTGTTTTATACTTGATTGTTTTATACTTGATTTCATACATACGTGATTGTGATATACTTAACTGTGTTATACTAAACTGTGATGTGTATTCTTGAGCTACTGAGACTTCCAATGGCCCCAGATTAAGTTGCTGTTCCAATGGCCCCAGATTAAGTTGCTGGGCACAACCATGGAGACTTATATATTTCCACTGGCCCCAGATTAAGTTGCTGGGCACAACCATGGAAATATACATACAAACGTGAGGTCTTCGGAGATGAAGTGTAGACTCACGACTAATTGCTTAACTGTTGTGATGAACTTATATATGTTTTACTCATACTATATATTGTAGCAGTGGGTTGTAAACACACAGGTTACAAGGCTCTTATGGCGGGACTTGTAACTGAGTGGATTTACGATGCCTTTGCTGGGAAACCTTCATACATATGCATAAACTTTATTTGTTAAACAAACTCTATGAACTCACCAACCTCGTGTTGACACTTTAGCATGTATTTTCAGGTTTTAACCTACGGCACGCTACAGGAGGTTTTGGCAGGGCATGGCATGGTCATAGAAGACTCTGATTATTAATTTGGGGACCGTTTTAAACTATTTTAAGGGCCTACTTCCGCACTACTTTTAACAATGTAAATCTAACATTTTTGATTAAACTATTTATTCTAAATGATTCAAATGAAAACCATTTTTGAACTTGTGTTGTAATACCAATTGAGTTACACCCCAGCTACACGTATGCTTCCGCTGGACCCGATTTTGGGGGTGTGACACCTAATGAGTTTAAGGTTTTGTAATCATCAAAAAGGGAGAGATTGTTGACATAAATAATGTCTTAAAACATTGTTAGCATATTAACAATGTCTCTATGTTTTGATAATTACAAGGCATAAACTCATTAATCTAAAACTTATGACGTAAACAAGTTTTTAGTGCTGAATATTTGTCTTTGCTTTCATATCACTTAAGGTATGAATAAACAAAGGGTTTATTGCATTTCATGATCAAAGAAAATTTTTCTAGTACCTTGAATTTTTATAAAATGTATTAAACATCTTATATCTTTTACAAAATTACTTTTGGAATTAAAAGAATATGTTTAATTCATTATAAATATATGATTTCAAATTTCCAACCAAAAATGGCAAATTTTATCCAGAAAAATATTCCCCACTAAAAGACAAGAAAAACCAACGTTCTGAAGGAGCGGCCCCCTTAATTCCTTAGGCGGCCCCCTTAATCATTAAGGGGACTGGCCATTAATTAAGGGGACCGGCCACGCTCCAGAACAGTATTTTTCTCCCCTATAAATACTGGTTCATTCCTCAGAATTTTCTCACCTTTTGCACTTCTAAACATTCGAATCTAGATCCACATTTCTATTATCTTATCCTTTGATCATAAGTGTATAATTCTTTGTTTCAAAGTTATTCAATCTTCATCCTCTCAAGTGCAAGAGAAGAATACTTCTATCCCCAAAGACAAGAAGTATTACAACTTGTTGTGATCTCCACATCCAAGTTGTTGGTGCATCATCAAGATTATTCACATTATTCTTTGTGAAGATTGTTGTGAATGTTTGATTGTAGATAGGTGTGCTAGATATACAGATTGTGTGATTAGTTAGTAGCTTCGTGTGGAGAAGAAAAGTTAGGAATTAGAATGTAGTGAAGAAGCCAGGTGTGGAGTAGTTAGTTGTGAAGTAGATTGATTTGAAGAAGTTGTGTTGAAGTTGTGACTTAGGTGTGAAGAAGTTGTGGTGTGAAAATTGGTGTGTAAATTGGTATGTAAGGTTTTCTCCGCCATAAGGGAGCTTGTTGATATAGTGAAGAAAACTCTCGAGTTAGGTGCTCGGGGAGTGGAGTAGGGCAAGGAAGGTGTCCTTGTAGCTGAACCACTATAAATCTCTTGTCTCGCGGTTCGATCTTTCCATCTCTTACTTATTTCATTACTTATCATTGTTATATAATACTATTGATAGTTGTTTATATTGTGCAAGACTTGAGATCACATATTATCGAATCTAAGTTTTTAAAAGCTAAGAAAACTCTAAAACTATCTTTTACAACGAATTAAAAAGACGTAAAACTATTCAACCCCCCTTCTAGTTTTCCACACAACCTCCTTGCAACTGTAGAGTAACCCTTCCTCATTGATGCTACCAAGGATCCAATGGCTTCAGTTGAGACACTTCTTTCGAGGAAGCCGCGTAGGGTGAAGCCATCATCTGTGAGCAAAAAGAATACTCTTGTGAAACCTGCATCTGTGAAAGCAACTCCTGAGAAGCCCTCATCCCCGAAGGTAGTCATTGAGAAGCCCTAGTCTCCTGACAAAAGTTCTGCTGTGCAGCCTCCCTCTCCGAAGGCTGATTTGACAAAAGAATCTTCCCCCAGCAAAGCCATTCCTGAGGTATCCCAAGTTCAACAAGAGAAGTCCAAGTCTCCTAGTAAGCGAAGGCTGCAGTGTTTGCAGTAATTTGATTCCAAGGGTAGTGTGTACCCTTTTAAAACAATGATTATGCTGTTTGGGTTATGGTTGTATGTTCTGAACAATTTATGTTTCTGTTGCACGTAGAGAATTATCATCTTTTGAGCAGCGTCTATGCTGCATACTAAATATTAATGGGTGTGCTTCCCATCTTTGCTTATATGTTTTTCTCTTCCTTGTTTATTAAATAAACGTTAATATACATGACTCCTCCCAAACCAACCAGTCAACCGTGTGCAGCTGATAGGCCCACCTGGGAGAAAGTGCAAGTTAATATTGACCGTGGAAGTACAGGGAAATCCCCGGGTCGTTAAATCCCAACGAGATTGAAATTGTATTTGTAAACGATTAGGAGAGTGAGTGGTACTGAGGACAGTAACAAAGATGATTTGAGGGTTGATTACACTACTGATTGCTTGATATTTGGAAAAATAACAAAAATACACACAAAAGCAAAAATCAGATAATCAGATAACAGACAGAGACAAGTGGTATTTAACAAGTTACAAACTACAGGGGTAAAAATGAAACTTTTGAAAACTTAAACTTAAAGAAAATGGAAAATGAAATTGAAATTATGAAAATGATTATTATAATATTTAATTACTATTTAATTAATTAAAACTATTTAAAATCTAATTTAAAACTTAATTTAAATTAACTAAAAATGACAAGTATTACAAATTATCCTAAAAACTTACACAAATAATTTCTAAACCTAAATAAGAACTTGAAGAAAGTATAAAAAATGAAAACAAATATTTTTGTCTTTTTATGAGTATTTTATTAATTAAAAACTATTTAATTTAATTAATCTAATTAAACTATTTTAAATTACTATTAATACTAAATTACCTTAGAAAATTATGATAAAATTTATAAAACTATTTAATTACTACAGGAATACTACAAAATTATAAAAAATTGCTAAAAATTATATTTAAGCTAATTGACTAATTAATTACTTATTAATTAATTTAAAGCTAATTTAATTAAATTAAATTAGAAAATTAGAAAATGGATAGTGGAAATTATGAAACTATTTTCTAAAAGTCTTAACTACTTTATAAAACTTAGGAAAAATATAAAATTCTACCTTTGTTAATTAAAATTAAAGAAATCTATTTAATTACTAATATTACCTATTTAATTATTTAAATTAGTTTTAAATCTAATAAATAGTTAACTGCTTAGGAAACTTCTAAGAAATTTATTTTAACTACTTTAAGGTACTAAGTAATTTATAAAATTATAAAATTGGACAAGTGCTTATTAATAAGCTGAGATGAAAATTAAATAGATAATTTCTATTAAATAGAAGCTATCACTATTTTTATGTTTGCTTTTTCTGCTTTTTCTTTTATAAAACTACTTAAATAATTAAAATAAGAAACTTTTACAAAGACAACTAATTTAGAACCTCAGAATAAGCACTGTAAGTGCTTATTAGCTTATACAGTTGACTATGGTTGACTAGATTAAGAAATAAGCTAAATTGGGCTATGTGGGGTCCACACTGGTTAAGTAAGGTTTACCTAAGTTACTTGAACTATTTTAAACTAGATTTGGTGAGATAAGCTCCTAGGATAAGCTGGAAAACTAAAATAAGCAATTGCTTATTTGGTTTCTGACTCAAAAATGGGACAGAGTTTTGGTTCAAAACTAAGTTGGGTCCACTGATCTAGTGGTCAAACTGAGGGTCAACTATTGAACCTGGGTAGGAAGGGGATTGTAAAAGCCTAATTATGGGATGTGGGACCCACTGGGTTAACCACAGATCACCACCAAAGTTGGGTGGGTGGAATATGGTCTGAGTGCATAGGGCACTGGTTTGCCCTGCAGTCCACTTTCACCTCTTGCACAAGCTTGAGAAAAATTCTTAAAAATCAAATAAGCTTAGGTTTCCAGAGTTTAGGTGGTAGATTATAAGCACAAGAAATTTCAAACTCTAAATCAGCTTCCTTAATTCTAGAAAAATCACCCAAGTTTTGAGAAAATCTGAGAACAACACTTTTGACTTTATGTGAACTTGAGTTAGTTTGACTTATGTGAACTTTAAGCTTAATCTACTTACTGAATATGTTGTAATAAGTTATAACAAGACTTAATTAAGCTATTCTAACAACTTATGAATAGGTATGATGAGTTTGGACTCAAATTCCACCACAGTTTAACTGTGGTGATGGATTGAGTATGATTTTGACTTTCTAGTGTAATTGTGACTAAACTAATGGTCAAACTGACCTTGTATGAACTTAAGTAACTTGTTAGAACCAACTTTAATTCTAATAAACAACAAGAGCACAGCAAAACAGTTTAAACCAAACACACCTTATACTAGACTGATTTGAGATTTAAATAGATAATGGCTATAAGAGCTTATCCTACTGATCCAACATGACTTTTTATGTTTATATAAGATCTAAATAAGTGCTTAGAAACAGAAATTAACTACAGATACACAAAATTACAAGATAAGCTATATTGACTGTTTGATTTTTTTATTTTTTATTAACTATGAATTCCAACAAACAAGGTACTACTCTAAGGTTATATTATCACTATATAAGACTGAATAAGCATTTAACAACTAAGAAAAACAAGTAATGAACAAAGCTACAATATAAAGACAGTTATGAGATTTTTGAAACTTACAAGATTGCTTTCCTGCTCAAACCATGAACCAAGGACAACCTATTTCTTCCCTGAGGATCTAAACCCAACTCCAAGCTTTTTGTATGCTTCCAAATCTCTTCTGAAACCCAGAAATCAAAACCAAGTGCCACAGTTGACTTTCTTTGACCAATTTGATATTTATGGAATTTTTTTATCTTAGACTGATTAATAGGTTACTAAAAGCTTTATTGAGCTTATGGGAGCTTATATGAGCTTATTCAATCCATGTAACCATACAGTAACAACAACACAGTTTATTTAGAATTTTGAAATGAGAGTGAATTTTGCACCAACTGAGATATAACTTGAAACTTAAATTTGATTATCACAAAAGTTGATATTACACCTTAATTGATTACACAAAGCTTAAAAACTTGATAACAAACTGAAACAACAGATTACAACTTTAAATGAGACTATTTTTGCTAAAATAAACTATATATTTCTCTTCTGCTCTTCTCTTCCTTTTATAAGCTTCAATTAGGGTTCCAGGACACCTTCTGAGTGTTTCCCACTTTTAATCTTGACCCTCTAATCTCTAAATTGATCATAGCCGCTTAAACTCATTTTGGCGCCAAAGTGTCACACGTTAACTTGGGGCCAAAGGTTAGCAATTAAAGATAATTGGAGTGTTGTGGAAGTGTCAGGGGACAAAGAGGAATGTTTTTAGGGCAAGTTGGTGTTGTATGGAAGAAACAGAGGTTATGAAGTAGTTTGGAGTGAAAAATGGTGTGGATAGCATTAAATGAGGAGTGGGTTTGTCTGTGAGGTGGAGGTATGAGGTGAGGGGGTAGGGGGTGAGGTGGAAAGGTGAGGTGGTGGTGGGTGAGGTGGTGGTGGGTGAGGTGGAAAGGTGAACAGTGGTGGCGGGTTTGGAAGGTTTGACCAGGGTCAAAACTGGTTTTATAATAAAGGGTGTTGGGCTAAGGGTGGACTGGGCTTAGGAATGGGCTGGGTGAGGGTGTTTGGACTGCATTTGGTTGTGGGGTTTATAATAATTAAAGGGTCCGGTTTGGTTATGGTATTTAACAAGGACCAATTTTTGTAATTTTAGCAAAGTTAAAGGGCTGTATTTGTGATTCTCCCAAAATATTTTCAAGGACTTAACTTGCCAAATATGATAAACCAAGGACCAAATTTATGATTTTTCCATTTAAAAATATCCAGGGACCTTTTCTGTAATTTTTCAAACTCCAGGGACCATTTATGTAAATTTGGATTTTTAAGGGACTGTGGTTGTAATTTCTCAAAATGTTATCATAAGGACCAATTTTGTTATTTTAGAATAGTACCAGGTTTATTTTATTGATTTCCCATTTTTAAACCTTAAGGACTAATTTTGACATTTTTGAAACTTGAGGGACTAAAGTTATCATTTTGTAATTTTTTAACTTTAAAGGACTTAACTTGACAACTTATGAATCCCTAAGGACCTTTGATGATATTTTTCATGTTTTGATTTACCAGGGACTAGATTTGACAAATTTTGAAAATTGAGGGACTGAAACTGCCAATTATGCAAACTTTGTACGTTTTTCATTTGTTTTTGCATATTTTGTATTTGAAACATATAAAACACACTTCTAAGATATTTTAAGTATTATGATGCATTTTTGAGTGTTTTTGTATGTTTTGGCAGCTCAGATTGGTATAAAATGATGAGTATTTAGACACTCATCAATCCCCCACACTAAACTATTGCTAGTCCCTAGCAATCTATTTGAGAAAAAATTAATGGATTTTTACTCTTTACCAAAAGCCATCACTTCTGGAGTAGCCAGGTGTAAGAACTGTGGCACACCTGATAACCGTGTGATTTTTAGCAAACCACCAGCTGTCAACGGATTTGATTTGTCTTTACCAAAAGCCGTTTGCTTCTGGACTAGCCAACTCTTGATGGAATTATGGTTTTTCCATTATTTGCATTTCTAAGTGTGAGCTGATTAACAATTATGGTTTTTCCACGGCCTTTACCACAAGCCATAATCTTGCGGGCTAGTCAACTCATTCGCTTTATGGGATATGGGGAGCTGAGGAACCATACAATTTTTGGCAAATTGCAAGCCATCAACGGTTTTGAGATGTCTTTACCAAGAGCCGTTTGCTCCTGGACTAGCCAATCCTGTTGTGGGTTAGACATGGAGGATTGATACCATTATTTGCATTTCTAAGTGTGAAAAAACTGGTAATTTTGATCAAATGGGGGTTCTTGATGGAACATGTGTTTTGCATTCGTGAGAACGCTCCCCCACACTTAGAACTGAATATTGCCCTCAATATTCACAGTACTTGGTGTCCCACCAAGACTTAGAATGTAAGGAGGCAATACTATAAACCTTTTATTTTACTCTATTTACATACAAACTCACTTTTTTCTTTTTATTTGTCTTATACCATTTTTTTTTTTTAATTTTTTGAAAAAATATTTTACATATTTACAACATGTGGTTCGTCTCCCCCACACTAGGGTGGTAGAAAGGGATGAGAAGACAGAAATATGGGTGACGACCCATATTGCTACTGTTTTTGATTACCGAGTCGCTAGCTTGACTCGACCTCGAATTGATTTGTCCATGAGGTAGCTTGTTTTTGATTCCCGAGTCTCTAGCTTGACTCGACCCCGAATTAAAATTGTCCTTGGGGAAACTTGTTTTTGTTAACCGAGTCGCTAGCTTGACTCGACCCCGAATTTATTGGTCCATGCGGTAAATTTGGAGATCCGGGACAACCATTGGTTGTATGTCCCCTCCAAAATAGTGTTTTAACCGATGACCATTTACTTTAAAATTGGGACCGTCGGGTTGCAATAACTCAACAGTTCCATATGGGTAGACTTTGGTTATAGTAAATGGTCCAGACCAACGGGTTATTAGTTTTCCCGAGAAAATTTTTAACCTTGAATTGAAAAGAAGAACTCTGTCACCAACGTTGAAAACGCGGTTCTTAATTATAGAGTCATGTATCTTCTTAGTCTTTTCTTTATAGATTAAAGAATTTTCGTAAGCTTGATCACGTAATTCATTTAGTTCGTTTAGTTGAACTTTACGGTGATCACCCGCTGTCTGAAGGTCGAAATTTGCATGTTTTATGGGCCAATAGGCCTTATGTTCTAATTCGATCAGAAGATGACATGCTTTCCCGTACACTAGCTTATATGGAGTACACCCGATAGGTGTTTTGTAAGCAGTGCGGAAAGCCCATAATGCATCATCCAGCTTATCCAACCAAGAGGCACGGTTTTCACCAACCGTCCTCTCAAGAATTCTCTTAATACCCCGATTTGAGACCTCCACCTGCCCACTTGTTTGGGGGTGGTATGCTGTAGAAAGACGGTGAGTTACACCATATTTCAGCATTACTCTCGCAAATTGTTCATTGCAAAAGTGAGTACCACGATCACTGATAATGGCACGAGGAGTCCCGAATCTGGCAAAGAGAGACTTTAAAAATTTAACAACTACTCGGGCATCATTGGTGGGTAAGGCTTTTGCCTCAACCCATTTTGACAGATAGTCGACAGCCACGAGTATATACTTATTCCCTCGTGAAGACGGGAATGGCCCCATAAAATCAATGCCCCACATATCAAATATTTCACAGACTTGGATGGCGTTTTGCGGTCTCATTCTTTTTGGAAATATTCCCGTGACGCTGGCAAGCCTCACAGGTTTTGATAAGTTCATGGGCGTCTTTATAGATCGTGGGCCAAAAGAATCCTGAATCAAACACCTTTTTTGCGGTGTAGTTTGGGTTATGATGTCCCCCCGTGGGTCCATCATGACAAGCTTTTAGAATTTCCATGGCTTCTTGGCCATGGACAAACCGTCGGATGACTTGATCCGCACATATTTTGAACAAGTAGGGGTCGTCCCAGAAGTAATGTTTTACATCTTTAAAGAATTTTCTTTTCTGTTGGGACGACATCCCTTTCACAATGAAATTTCCCGCACGGTAATTTGCAAAGTCAGCAAACCATGGGGTAGTGGTATCGTTATCCCGGTTAGAGATTAGATTTAGAGTCTCCAGAGGAAAAGTTTCATTTATTTCTTTTCTCTTGAGAATATCCTGATGAGGATTTTTTAACCGGGACAAATGATCAGCTGCAAGGTTCTCTGCTCCTTTTTTATCTCTTATGAGAATATCGAATTCCTGGAGGAGCAGGACCCAACGGAGTAGTCTTGGCTTTGCATCCTGTTTAGTGAACAGGTATTTCAGAGCCGAATGGTCCGTATACACCACGCTTTTGTTTAAGATTAAGTAAGACCGAAATTTTTCGAAGGCATATACCACAACTAATAATTCTTTTTCTGTGGTGGTATAGTGTGTTTGAGCCTCATTCATGGTCTTACTTGCGTAGTGTATTGGCTGGAAATGTTTGGTTTTGCGTTGCCCCAGAACTGCACCAATAGCATAATCGCTGGCGTCGCACATAAGTTCAAAGGGTAAGTCCCAGTCGGGGGCAACATGGATTGGTGCCTCAGTAAGCCTTTTCTTTAAAATTTCAAAAGCTTCGATGCACTCTGGTGAGAAGATAAAAGGAGCATCCTTTTCAAGAAGATGAGTCATGGGCCGGGCTATTTTGTAGAAATCTTGTATGAATCTCCGATAGAACCCGGCATGGCCGAGAAAACTCCTTATTCCTTTAACAGTGGTGGGATGAGGCAGTTTAGCAATAACATCAATTTTGGCCTTATCGACCTCAATCCCACTTTTTGAAATTTTATGGCCGAGGACAATGCCCTCCTTAAC
This sequence comes from Artemisia argyi, assembly GCA_030686995.1. NCBI lineage: Eukaryota > Viridiplantae > Streptophyta > Magnoliopsida > Asterales > Asteraceae > Artemisia > Artemisia argyi. Next base: position 35,691 of record JARVZY010012406.1, on the reverse strand, counting down.
CATAAAGTGGCTCTTCTCCTAGTTTAGACAAAGATTAGTGTTTTCACAACGTTGAAGCATTTTTTCTAAATGGGAGAGGCATGAGTTGAAAGAATTCCCGATGACTGAGAAATCATCCATGAATACCTCCATGGTTTTTCCAATCATGTCATGGAAAATAGCCATCATGCACCTCTGGAAAGTGCCCGGAGCATTGCATAACCCAAAAGGCATGCGACGATAGGCAAATGTTCCGTAAGGGCATGTGAAGGTAGTTTTATCTTGATCCTTTGGATCAATGGGAATTTGGAAGTAACCTGAGAAGCCGTCGAGGAAACAATAATACTCATTTCCCGCAAGTCTTTCGAGCATTTGATCCATGAAGGGCAGAGGAAAATGGTCTTTTCGGGTGGCTTCGTTAAGCTTTCTGTAATCAATACATACTCACCACCCTGTAACCAAACGAGTTGGTATCAACTCGTTATCCTCATTTGTGATAACCGTAATGCCACCCTTTTTTGGAACACAATGAATTGGGCTAACCCAAGGACTATCAGATATAGGGTAAATCAATCCCGCATCAAGAAGTTTGATAACTTCAGCTTTTATAACTTCGTGGATTTTTGGATTTACCCTTCTTTGATGCTGCACGGTAGGTTTAAAGTCCTCTTCCATTAGGATTTTCTGTGTACAAAAATCCGGGTTTATACCCTTTATGTCTGAGAGCTTCCAAGAAATTGCTTGCTTATGGGACTTTAAAACTTTAAAGCAGCGCAGTTTTCTCCTCATCCTTTAAGTCTTTTGCAATAATGACTGGTAACTTATCGTTACCTTCCAAGAATGCATATTCTAGATGAGGAGGCAGGTCCTTAAGTTCAACCTCGGGGAAGTCATCATTTTTCTCAACATATTTGACTTCCGCCTTATGAAGTTGTGGAGGTAGAACAGGAATGGGAGAAGGATCTTTGTTTAATAACTTCTCAAGGAGAAGTATATCCCCCTCCGAGTCAATCTCTTGGTAATCAATTCCTTCGGGAACTGAATCACTTTGGAGAAAGGCCTCTAATTCCTCAAGGAGAAAATCACTTCCCTCAAACGGAGTGAGGGAAGGAGAAGAATTAGCGATTATGGGATAAGAAGAAGTAGTGGGATTGCCACTCGGAAAATTATCAGCGAAAATCCAAGGAATTCTTGAGCATACTCCTCGGATGCAATGTCAATGACATCAATTCGGTTGACCGAATCAGCATTATAATTCGAGGAGTATCTCGTGGTTTGATCATGGTTGAACGTTATCGCTTCATTGCCAACTCGTAACGTGATTTACTCATCGAAAACATCATTAATGCACGTCCCGTTCTTAAGAATCCCCTCCCAAGAATGAGAGGAACTCTTGGATCTGCATCGAAATCAACAACGACAAAGTCTGCCAGAAAATTGAACTGTCCCACTCTCACAAATACGTCCTCGGTAATACCGAGGGGACGTGAAATTGAACGGTCTGCAAGCTCGAGAGTCATGCATGTGGGACTAAGTGCCTGAAGAGAGAGCTTTTTCCAAACTGAGTGAGGCATTAAGTTGATGTTTGCACCAAGATCGACCAAGGCAAAACATTCAACCATACCCGGGAAAGTACATGGTATTAGGAATCTCCCGGGGTCTCCTAGCTTTTCAGGAAGCTGTTTCAACAAAACCGCAGAGCGGTTCTCATTGAGTGGAGTTCGTGCCATCTCAAACATTTTTTCTTTATTGCTCAACAGGTTTTTGATTGTCGATGTGAATTTGGGCATTAAAAGAAGAGCATCCGCGAAACTTATATCGAAGTGTAGTTCTTGGAAAATCTGAAAGAATTTTTCCATCTGATGATTAGCTTTGTCATGGAGCTTTTGGTCTTGCAATCGTGAGGGATATGGAATTGTTGTTTTTGGGTTGGCTTTTGGATATTCAACAGGACCTTTGGTAGTTTCAAACACGACTCTTTTAGGAGGAGTCGAGACCGGGATAACTGGAGGAGGGATGTCATTGGTACCTCCGTTATTATTAGGAAGTACCGTATCCGTAGTATCCTCAGTTTCACATTCCTCTATAGGGATAGGAGATGAGGTAGAGGGAGTTGTAGGTCCTTGGTAAGAAACTCCACTTCTTGTGGTGATCGCCTTTACATCGCCCCTCGGATTAGCGATCGTGTTGCTAGGTAAAGTAGTACCTGAGCCCGAGGGTCGATCATTTAAAGACTTCTGGAATTTAGACATTTGACTAACCAGCATTCTGTTCAGTTCTTCTTGGGATTTCATAAACTGTTTTAATAACTCATCTAGTTGGAACAATGGCTTGATTTTGGTTTGGAAAATTTTGAGCCCGATTGTTCTGGAAATTCCCATGTTGCTGATTGTTGTTACCCTGGAAGTGGTTTTGTTGTTGAAAATTACCCTGTGGGTAATTGTTTTGACCTTGATTACGGTTATAGTTCCCTTGGTTCTGATTTTGGTGAACCTGGTTTTGACCAGAGTTGAAATTACCTTGGTTGTTATAACCTTGGTTCATTCGGTTCTGGTTCTGATTCTGGTTAAAATTCTGGTTCCTATTTTGAGGCTGATTAAACCCTGGTGGTCCGATATATTTATTAGATCGATAGCTCAAAAGGTTTCGATCCCCTTGCGGTTGGTAAGAATTACCTCCCGTATTATAGGAACCTTGAGTTGCGGATATGTTTTCACGAGCAAAGCCACCGGAGGCTGGGCACTCTGTGTACGTATGTGGACCACCACAAGTTTCACAACTTGGGTTAACAGTTTTGACCTGATTAGGATTATTCTGATGGATACGCAAAACTGCTGTAGACAAATCATCCAGCCTTTTAGCTAGGATTGATATTTCATTGCTTGCCGGAGTGTCTAACTTAAATGAGTCGTTCCTCTCAGCAGAGGAGTCCCAAAAATTATGATGGGCAGTCATGTTTTCGATTAAGTCATAGAACTCTTCAGGGGTTCTTTTCATAAAGGTGGCCCCAGCAGCAGCATTGATGGTGTCACGATGACGGAGTGTCAAACCATTATAAAAGGTGTCAATAATGGTGACAAGAAGCATGTTATGATTGGGACACTTATCAATGGCAAGTTTGTAGCGTTCCCATGCCTCAAATAAGGACTCTTCGGGAAGCTGTCTGAAATTGCTGATGTCATTCCTCAGCTTTGTGACCATAGATGGTGGAAAGTATTTGGCCAGAAATTTAGTGATCATCTCATCACAAGTGTGGATCGAATTCTTTGGAAGTCGATCGAACCATGAAGTCGCATGATGAGTGAGAGAATAGGGGAACAAGTATAAACATAGGCTGTCTTCAGCGATGCCATGTTTCATGCTTTGGGTGACAGTTAAAAATTTGTCGAGATGCCTGTTGGCATCGTCACCCGGCAATCCGTGGAACTGGCACGTATTCTGGATCTGTTGTATCATGTGGTGTTTTAATCCAAAATCCGTGGCTCCAATAGTGAGTGGTGCAATTGGTCCACCCCTCCCGTGCATGGTAGGTTGACACAGTTCCTCCATAGTTCGGGTGTCAGGAACTGGCTCCTCCTTGGGAGGGATTGGGGGCTCGTCGTTCATTTTTATTGTGTGTTCTTCTTCAACAGTACGCAACTCGGGTACGTTTTTCTTCTTTTTATTCTTTGATTGTGAACGAGTGCGCATGCACAAAAATTATTTTTCAATAAAAGATCGAGGCAAAACTACAGTGAACTTAAACCCAATAATCACAAATGAACAGCTCCTTTAAAAAAGGTACACTATCCACAAGGATACAATGGTAAGTTTTAAATCTTAGGTTTGGGAACTTATTATGTTCACACCCCCAGTTGGTAGGTGTTCTGCCTTGGTTTGCGGTGGTAAACTTTTATGTAATTATATTCACAGTAAAATGTTTTTGGCTTTTCGTGTATGGGTGAAAAAAACTTGGACAATATTTTTGAAACTGATTCGTTAACCGAAATCGTTCCTTTAAGATTATTCGCAGGCTGGCAGGAGGAAATAAATGGATCCCTCTTAAGTTCGCAATTTAATGTCAGAACTTACCTTAAACCAACTATATAGGTTGTAATCGTAAAGATACGAAGTAATTTAACTTTACAGTTTGTTTTGTTGTTTATGATTTGTTTGGTGTTGTTAACACTTCAGGAGAAATGTTAATGAACGTTTTCAGATATGATTTTGATTTTCTTAAAAATTTACAAAGTGGTGATATTTGTACAGGAGGGTTTTTGAAAACCACTAAACTTTTACCGTTTTGAAATACGCAACAACCTCCCCGGCAGCAGTGCCAAATTTTGACTCCTCCCAAACCAACCAGTCAACCGTGTGCAGCTGATAGGCCCACCTGGGAGAAAGTGCAAGTTAATATTGACCGTGGAAGTACAGGGAAATCCCCGGGTCGTTAAATCCCAACGAGATTGAAATTGTATTTGTAAACGATTAGGAGAGTGAGTGGTACTGAGGACAGTAACAAAGATGATTTGAGGGTTGATTACACTACTGATTGCTTGATATTTGGAAAAATAACAAAAATACACACAAAAGCAAAAATCAGATAATCAGATAACAGACAGAGACAAGTGGTATTTAACAAGTTACAAACTACAGGGGTAAAAATGAAACTTTTGAAAACTTAAACTTAAAGAAAATGGAAAATGAAATTGAAATTATGAAAATGATTATTATAATATTTAATTACTATTTAATTAATTAAAAATATTTAAAATCTAATTTAAAACTTAATTTAAATTAACTAAAAATGACAAGTATTACAAATTATCCTAAAAACTTACACAAATAATTTCTAAACCTAAATAAGAACTTGAAGAAAGTATAAAAAATGAAAACAAATATTTTTGTCTTTTTATGAGTATTTTATTAATTAAAAACTATTTAATTTAATTAATCTAATTAAACTATTTTAAATTACTATTAATACTAAATTACCTTAGAAAATTATGATAAATTTTATAAAAATATTTAATTACTACAGGAATACTAAAAAATTATAAAAAATTGCTAAAAATTATATTTAAGCTAATTTACTAATTAATTACTTATTAATTAATTTAAAGCTAATTTAATTAAATTAAATTAGAAAATTAGAAAATGGACAGTGCAAATTATGAAACTATTTTCTAAAAGTCTTAACTACTTTATAAAACTTAGGAAAAATATAAAATTCTACCTTTATTAATTAAAATTAAAGAAATCTATTTAATTACTAATATTACCTATTTAATTATTTAAATTAGTTTCAAATCTAATAAATAGTTAATTGCTTAGGAAAATTATAAGAAAATTATTTTAACTACTTTAAGGTACTAAGTAATTTATAAAATTATAAAATTGGACAAGTGCTTATTAATAAGTTGAGATGAAAATTAAATAGATAATTTCTATTAAATAGAAGCTATCACTATTTTTATGTTTGCTTTTTCTGGTTTTTCTTTTATAAAACTACTTAAATACTTAAAATAAGAAACTTTTACAAAGACAACTAATTTAGAACCTCAGAATAAGCACTGTAAGTGCTTATTAGCTTATACAGTTGATTATGGTTGACTAGATTAAGAAATAAGCTAAATTGGGCTATGTGGGGTCCACACTGGTTAAGTAAGGTTTACCTAAGTTACTTGAACTATTTTAAACTAGATTTGGTGAGATAAGCTGGAAAGCTAAAATAAGCAATTGCTTATTTGGTTTCTGACTCAGAAATGGGACAGAGTTTTGGTTCAAAACTAAGTGGGGTCCACTGATCTAGAGGTCAAACTGAGGGTCAACTATTGAACTAGGGTAGGAGGGGGGTTGTAAAATCCTAATTATGGGATGTGGGACCCACTGGGTTAACCATAGATCACCACCAAAGTTGGGTGGGTGGAATATGCTCTGAGTGCACAGGGCACTGGTTTGCCCTGCAGTCCACTTTCACCTCTTGCACAAGCTTGAGAAAAATTCTTAAAAATCAAATAAGCTTAGGTTTCCAGAGTTTAGGTGGTAGATTATAAGCACACGAAATTTCAAACTCTAAATCAGCTTCCTTAATTCTAGAAAAATCACCCAAGTTTTGAGAAAATCTGAGAACAACACTTTTGACTTTATGTGAACTTGAGTTAGTTTGACTTATGTGAACTTTAAGCTTAATCTACTTACTGAATATGTTGTAATAAGTTATAACAAGACTTAATTAAGCTATTCTAACAACTTATGAATAGGTATGATGAGTTTTGGACTCAAATTCCACCACAGTTTAACTGTGGTGATGGATTGAGTATGATTTTGACTTTCTAGTGTAATTGTGACTAAACTAATGGTCAAACTGACCTTGTATGAACTTAAGTAACTTGTTAGAACCAACTTTAATTCTAATAAACAACAAGAGCACAGCAAAACAGTTTAAACCAAACACACCTTATACAAGGCTGATTTGAGATTTAAATAGCTAATGGCTATAAGAGCTTATCCTACTGATCCAACATGACTTTTTATGTTTATATAAGATCTAAATAAGTGCTTAGAAACAGAAATTAACCACAGATACACAAGATTACAAGATAAGCTATATTGACTGTTAGATTTTTTATTTTTTAGTAACTATGAATTCCAACAAACAAGGTACTAATCTAAGGTTATATTATCACTATATAAGACTGAATAAGCATTTAACAACTAAGAAAAACAAGTAATGAACAAAGCTACAATATAAAGACAGTTATGAGATTTTTGAAACTTACAAGATTGCTTTCCTGCTCAAACCATGAACCAAGGACAACCTATTTCCTCCCTGAGGATCTAAACCCAACTCCAAGCTTTTTGTATGCTTCCAAATCTCTTCTGAAACCCAGAAATCAAAACCAAGTGCCATAGTTGACTTTCTTTGACCAATTTGAGATTTATGGAATTTTTTATCTTAGACTGATTAATAGGTTACTAAAAGCTTTATTGAGCTTATGGGAGCTTATATGAGCTTATTCAATCCATGTAACCATACAGTAACAACAACACAGTTTATTTAGAATTTTGAAATGAGAGTGAATTTTGCACCAACTGAGATATAACTTGAAACTTAAATTTGATTATCACAAAAGTTGAGATTACACCTTAATTGATTACACAAAGCTTAAAAACTTGATAACAAAACTATTTTTGCTAAAATAAACTATATATTTCTCTTCTGCTCTTCTCTTCCTTTTATAAGCTTCAATTAGGGTTCCAGGACACCTTCTGAGTCTTTCCCACTTCTAATCATGACCCTCTAATCTCTGAATTGATCATAGCCGTTTAAACTCATTTTGGCGCCACAGTGTCACACGTTAACTTGGGGCCAAAGGTTAGCAATTAAAGATAATTGGAGTGTTGTGGAGGTGTCAGGGGACAAAGAGGAATGTTTTTAGGGCAAGTTGGTGTTGTATGGAAGAAACAGAGGTTATGAAGTAGTTTGGAGTGAAAAATGGTGTGGATAGCATTAAATGAGGAGTGGGTTTGTCTGTGAGGTGGAGGTATGAGGTGAGGGGGTAGGGGGTGAGGTGGAAAGGTGAGGTGGTGGTGGGTGAGGTGGAAAGGTGAACAGTGGTGGCGGGTTTCGAAGGTTTGACCAGGGTCAAACCTGGTTTTTTAATAAAGGGTGTTGGGCTAAGGGTGGACTGGGCTTAGGAATGGGCTGGGTGAGGGTGTTTGGACTGGATTTGGTTGTGGGGTTTATAATAATTAAAGGGTCCGGTTTGGTTATGGTATTTAACAAGGACCAATTTTTGTAATTTTGGCAAAGTTAAAGGGCTGTATTTGTGATTCTCCCAAAATATTTTCAAGGACTTAACTTGGCAAATATGATAAACCAAGGACCAAATTTATGATTTTTCCATTTAAAAATATCCAGGGACCGTTTCTGTAATTTTTCAAACTCCAAGGACCATTTATGTAAATTTGGATTTTTAAGGGACTGTGGTTGTAATTTCTCAAAATGTTATCATAAGGACCAATTTTGTCATTTTAGAATAGTACCAGGTTTATTTTATTGATTTCCCATTTTTAAACCTTAAGAACTAATTTTGACATTTTTGAAACTTGAGGGACTAAAGTTGTCATTTTGTAATTTTTTAACTTTAAAGGACTTAACTTGACAACTTATGAATCCCTAAGGACCTTTGATGATATTTTTCATGTTTTGATTTACCAGGGACTAGATTTGACAAATTTTGAAACTTGATGGACTGAAACTGCCAATTATGCAAACTTTGTACGTTTTTCATTTGTTTTTGCATATTTTGTATTTGAAACATATAAAACACACTTCTAAGATATTTTAAGTATTATGATGCATTTTTGAGTGTTTTTGTATGTTTTGGCAGCTCAGATTGGTATAAAATGATGAGTATTTAGACACTCATCAATACATCCTAAAATATATTCGTATCTGTAATTGTTTTCTTTCTGCGAAGAGCATGGCACCGATCTCATCGGGGGACATTGCTATGTGTAGAAACAACACTTCTCCTCTGGTTGGTGGTGTAACTGTTGGCAAGATTTCCATGCAATTCTTCCATCTTTGGAAGGATGATTCGGCTTCCTTTTTCCATTGATATGATAGGTTTCTGATGACTTCATTGCGAACCTTGTAGACAGATGAAGATCTGTTGATACCCTTCGATAGGAATGCTTTTAGTGTTTCCAAGTCGTCTTTTAGATTTTGAGTCCTCCCTTGTGTCCTCCGCGTTTGCAATTCTGAGGAGGTTTCTTCATTGATTGGATTGGTTTTAATCATTTTCCTTACGAACGGGCGTTCGTTTGACCCTTCCTTTTCAATGCCGAAAGAACACATTATTGGGTTTAGCTTTAGGTTGATTTTCCTTAGTTGCATGAGGGTTTCTTCTACATCATGAAGGAGATCTTCTTTTGTCTTGCTCTGGGTGACTAAATATTCGCCGTGAATTCTCAGGTTCCTCCCTAACTGCTTTTCGAAGGCCCTTTGGATTAGCCTATTGTAAGTGGCTTCAATGTTCTGTAAACCGCAGGGCATGCGTTTAAAGCAGTAGGAGCTTCTGTCTACATGAAAGGATGTTTTTTCTTCATCCTCTTTTGCCATCTGTATCTAACGGAATCCCATGTTTGTATTAAGGAAGCATTCCCAACGAACTCCAGGTAGTGGTTGCTGTTCCCTTTCCGACAAATAGCTTCCTTTTTGGCAAGCTTTGTTAATGTCTTTGAAGTTGACCTTTAGTATCCCTTCTCCATTTTTTCGTTGTGCTGCCATTGGGTTAGTAATCCATCGTGGGTTTACTACCCTTCGAATTATTCCTGTAGCTGTGCGTTTGTCTACTTCTTTCTTGATTGCTGCACTTTGTTCAGGCGTCACTTGATGAGGCTTCTGCTTGACTGGTTTGACGTATTTGGATTCATTTAGCTTGTGTTCCGTGCTAAAAGGCCTACCGTTGATTGTGAGCAATCTTGGAACTCCTGTTATATCTAAATATTTTCCTACAAACACATCTTCATATGCCTCGAGCAATTTTTCCAATCTTTCTCTGAAAGTGGTTGGGAGTCGTTTCCCTATTTCCACCTTTCGTATTGGATGAGATTCGCCTAGTGCTGCATACCCCTTGGGACCGGAGCCTTCTATGATGTTCATCCTATGCTGTCGATTACCTTCTCCCTTATTCTTTTGGGCTTCCTGGTGTTTCTCTTCGTGATAGCTGGAAAATATGGTTCCGACACCATTGGCTGTTTGGAATTTCACTGTTACATGCAACGTAGAGACCACAATTCCCATCTTTTGCATGGTAGCTCGTCTGATTATCACGTTGTACGGTGACTTCGATTTTACGATGACAAAATTAAGGATTTCTGTTCTCGCAAGCCTTCCACTTCCGAGTGTTACCTCCAGGGGTATTTCTCCTAAAGGCCACGATCGTTTAGATTTAATTGTAGGGCTGAGCTCTCTAAAGCAATGTTCGTAGATTACATCGCAGGCACTCCCGCAGTCCATATAAACTTTGTTAACCTCCGTATTCGAGACTACGACCTTAATGATCACTGGATCCTTTGAAGGGAATTCTCCTGTTTCAGATGGGAACGTTATTTCTCTTGCATCGTAAGTTTCTCTTTCGGACACCTTTCTTTTCAATCGGGAGGAATCCCACCGAACCATTAGGATAGGAGCTTCCTCAGGGGTATTATCCTTTCCCGGTTGCGTATCGATGGCTTTCTCTTTGCCCTTTCCTATCCCTTTTACAAGATATGTTAATTGCCCGGATTTTACTGCCTCTTCTATCTGCTTTTTCAGCTCTCGACAGCTGTTTGTTTCATGACCAAAGTCTTCATGGAAGTGTCAATATTTATTAGTATCTTTGTTCTTGCTTTTTCCTATTTTGCGAGGGGGTGGTTCGAAGGCTTTGGCAGCCTTCTCTGTTGCTAAGATCTCCCTTGGAGACTTCGTGAGAGTTGCAAATAGACCATGGTTCAGACCCTTGTTGTAAGGAGTAAACCTATTATGGCTTTTTTGTTTGTTCTTCGATCCTTCCCATGAAGACGATTTTATTCCTTTATTGTTCTCCATCGGAGCCCCATTGGTGGATACTTCTTTGGCTTCTATCCACGTATACATTTTTTCCATCAGGCCTTTGTATGTTGCCGGAAGATCTGTAGATAAGAATTCCACAAGAGTCCGGTTGCGTAGGCTATGGACGAAGCTAGAAATGCGTTGCTCTTCGTGTAAGCCTAGAATCTGCAGAGTTTCATCAGTGTACCTAGTAACAAAATTCCTTGTGCTTTCGTTCTCCTTCTGCTTGATGTTGTGCACCGTGAGGTGCGTTCTTGTGAATTTCTTCTGTTGGCTGAAGTGAGATCGAAACTTAGCCTTCAAATCGTCAAGGTTGATAATGCTTCCCAGCTTCTGCCCATTCCACCAAATGTGTACGGAATCTCGGAGGGTATATGTGAACATATGACAGGCTACTGGCATGACCCATTTCTGCATTCTTATGGCTCCTTCGAACAAATGCAGGAAATTATCTGGATCTCCCTTTCCATCATAGGTGCCTATATGTGAAGGCATCTTTAGACCATCCGGCAAGGGATAATCTTCAATCCATCTCATAAAGGGTGTAGTAGGACCTGCGGGCTCTGCGTACTGATGGGCGTAAGGTGGTATGTTCGTTGGAACATTATGGTATGGATTATAAGTAGGGGGTACCCCTGAAGAAGGTTGACTAACATAGAAAGGTTGAGGCGTACTCGTGTTTGGAGGGTAACCATTATACATGTTATATGGAGGGTATATCATGGGATGATTGTAGGGTACAGCCGTTTGTAAGGGATACTAATTTCTAGGTTGTCCATTAATGGAGGGATAAAGGTTTGGAGGGTAACTTTGAACCAGGAACTGAGGATACAGGCCAAATGGGGGGGGGGGAAACTTCCTCCCGTGTTGACTGAACCTGGGTTACCTCCCACACCAGACGCATGGGAGGGTTGGAGTGGAACTCCTCCTTCGGTCCTCCCTAAGTGTGCTGCTAACAATGGAGGTAGGTTTACCTCTGTGTTCTCACTCTGCTGGCTCCTTCCATTAGAGCCTTCGGCAACAGTTCCTTCCTTCCTTGTGGTAGTTCTTTCGGGAACTCCCTCAAAGCCTACGTTCCTTACGGGAGACCTAATATGCAGGATAGGGTTATGAGCCCTAGGGATTGAAGGTCTCGGCTCTATTTCGATCTCCTCATCATACTCATCGCTGGAATATTCTAACTCCCTTCGCATCTCCGTGTTTCTGATTTATCTCCTTCGAGCCCTTAGCAAGGACTCTAGCTCTTCATAATTAGCATCGATAAAGGTGGGGCTAATGATGTGCTCTGGATTAGCTGATGTGGATGCATGGTGGTTGGGCGTTATTTCCAGATGAGATCGTGTAGTAAAAGTGGAGGCCGTGATTGGCAGAAGGTTGTTGGTGTCGGTTACAGGTAAAGGGGTTAAGGACGAGAAACCCGGTGGGGGTGTAACTTCTCGTTCTGAATTCATGTCGGAATAATAGCGAGTGTATTTGACTTGGTTATTTTACTTGGAAATAACGGGACTAATTGTAGCGGGTCCCATGGATGGCGCCACTGATTGTACAATATTTTGCACTACCAGGCCTTCGATGGGGATCAAAGGAAATGAGGGGTGTTATGATTACGCCAAGCTTGGATATAACCTGAAATAAGAAATACTAAAACACTACGTTAAGTGATTACGCACGGGTTAGACCCTGCGAACCACCTCCGGCGTGTGAATGAGTGATTGGTATGAGAATTTGAGTATAAGCGTAGTGAAGTAAGGTGAGATAGATTGCATACCAGATTTGTCAGTGTCCAGGACTATTTATAGGTGAAGAAAACGGTCCTGGAGAGTGGTCACATGTTTGAGAGAGATCATGGGGGCGTCCCATGATTTGTGGTAACCGCTAGGGGTTAGTGTCCCACTCCTCCTGGTTTAGCGGGGGAGCTAAAGAGAAAGAGGAGACGTGGGTAAGACTTGGTCTTACCCATGTTTGGACATGGCATTGTTCCGTCCTTAAAACTTATCGAGAGATACCCCGACGGGCTTAATCCTTCGATTGGCGAATTCCCACTTGGTAACTAGTTCATTGATGATTAGTTTTACTCCAAATAAAGTTTAAGGAGGCTAGCCAGAGCCTTCGATTATGTAGGTTGCGATTAGACTCGAAGGGGTGTCCTTCGAGCCGATCGGAGGGTACATCATCAAATTTCATAACTCTTTTTATTAACATTGAAAAAGTAGCAAAATGTTCAAAAGAGATTACAAAATCATTTATTCCTGAAAACACCCCATTTTTTAACTTTATACTGTACACTACCGTTTTTGTAATTTTCCACTTATTATGTGACGGGATGTTGACTTTCATCATTTTTCAATAACGTTTAGGGTCACAGAGTAAGAAACACATCACATAGAAAAGTGTCGTACGGATAGAATTCATCGTCACTGGTTTTTCACAAGTTCCTAAGCTAAGTATAAAAACGAAATCATAGCCAAAAATGTCATTGGATGCTAACACTACTCATAAATGCTAATTGTAAATTCCTGTTCCCATGTATTATTGTATCTAGACTTTGTGAAAGAAATGATTTCTCATGTATTTTCGTTATGATAGTTTTAAGTCTGATAGAGTTAGGCGGATTTAAAAATCATTTAAACTTTAACTCAAAAGGCTCAAACATTCACACCACATTTATTATATTTTCATTTTTTCATTTTTTTAACTTGGTTTTAATATATAACTTGTACCTCAAACATACGGAGCTTCACGGTGACTCTCCCAGACCTAAACGCCTTTCAGAATAAAGGAAGCAAGGATCCGCTTGTCGAACCGCAGTTATTTTTGGTACTTATTAATTTTATTTCATTTTTACTTTGCCTCATGCATACGGAGCTTCACGGTGAATCTCCCTGACCTAAACGCCTTTCAGGATATAGGATGCAAGGATCTGCTTGTCGAACCGCAGCAATTTTTGGCATTTATTACATATTGATGGTTTTATTTATGAACCTCATGTCGCATAGACAAAACGGGGAGTTCCAAGACCTAAACGCCTTTCAGAATAAAGGATCCAAGGCCCATTTATTGCTTATGCCACACGTAAAGTGAGCTGAAATTTAGACAACTTTTACAAACGCGTAATTCTAATTATTTTATTTTTGGTTTTTCAATCTTGCGGGAGCAAGGAACTACAAGTAACCATTATGAGCTCTAAAGAAATCCAACTATTCCACGTTTAGCATCTAATCACATAATTAACTTTACTATCATTCCTCGTTCTCCGCAAATTTAAAATCTCAAGTAATGAGATCCGTGAATGCTTAGCTAAATGAGTTAAGGGAACAAGCTAGGGCTTAACACGCCCGGTTAAGTCAAAATTTCTATTCCTACTCTACCTAGCGGAAAGTCAAACAAGGTGTCAAAAATTATTATATTTTTGCAAAAAAATTCAAATTTTTTCATTTTTTTGTACCTTTTTTTTGATGATTTTTTCAATTTTTTTGGATTTTTTTGAGAAAAACTTATTTGCATGAGTAAACAGCTATATGAAAGGTGCAATTCAAATCAAATCGAAGACACCTCAGACTAAAGTTAAACATTGTCCTCAATGTTTCATAGGTAAGGGTCATCCTATGTTGTATCTAAGGCCGTTCACTCTGGAACTTAGCTTACCATTTGTACAAAGGGTAATGATGTACCCTTATAAAGGACGGAGCCTACGCCTTCGTCGTACACATAATGTCGGTGTAAAGTCATTCACAATGGCTACCGCAATGGAATCCGCCAACCTTCACCCAAAAAGCACTCATAGTGTCTAACATCTATTGAGGTTCGAAGCCTCACCTCTGTCTCGATTCGAAGGGGCCTCCTTCACTGTTCAGAGGGGCCTCCTTCACTGCTCGGAGGGGCCACCTTCACAGTTCGGAAGGGCCTTCTTCATGGTTCGGAGGGGCCTCCTTCACTGTTCGGAGCCTGGCCTCCATCATGGTTCAGAGGGACCTCCGTCACTGTTTGGAGCCTGGCCTCCGTCATGACTTGGTCTTACCCACATCCTCTCTTTCTCATTGGCTTTCCCACCAATATATGGAAAGTAGGGCACTAAGCCCTAGCAATTACCACAAATCATGGGACACCCTCATGATCTCCTAAAATCATGGGACTCCTCCATGATCTCCTAAACACGTGCAAGAGCTATCCAGGCCATTTTGATCCCTATAAATAGTCTTGGACGGGCTAGAATTTTGGTATACAATATTCACTACTTCACTTTACTATATTCTCATCAAAACTATCATACCGAATACTTATTAACACGCCGGAGGTGGTTCGCAGGGTCCAACCCCTGCACAATCACTTAACCTAGTGTCTTCTATTTCTTATTTTTAGGTTATCTTGCACTCGGTATCACCACCATCACCCCTAATTTCGTTAATCACCATTGACGGCCTGGTATGTGCATCATTTTGTACAATCAATGGCGCCATCTGTGGGACACGTAACAATAAGTCCAATTTTTCCGAGTCAAATAACTGTTTACCATAAATAACGGTTGATTTCAACCGCAATTCCCTACATCCTTGGTACCACATGGAAACACCATGAAAATCTCTCCTTTTATCTCAAATCATAAGATTTTCCTCCAACCACAAACTTTAAATTTAGCATTTCAATAGCTTTTTTCGGGTTTAAATGGAGCAGTCTCTGCTATGGCCTGTGTTATATTTTGAATTGGAGAAGAAGGGGTCTCTATTTCAATTCATTTTATAAAGAAGGCCCAAATTCAAGAACCTTCATATGGGCCTCTGTTTCAGTTCGTTTTATGAAAAAGGCCCAATTCAAGAGCCTTCATATGGGCCTCTGTTTCAGTTCGTTTTATGAAGAAATCCCAAATTCAATAACCTTCGTAGGGGCCTCCTTCTAGGTTCATTTTACGAAGAAGGTTCAAACTCAATAACCTTCGTAGGGGCCTCCTTCTGGGTACAGTTTACGAAGAAGGTCCAAATTCAATAACCTTCGTAGGAGCCTTTGTTTTTGGTTCGTTTTAGGAAGAAGGTTCAAATTCAAAAACCTTAATATTGGCCTCCTTTTGGATTCAGTTTATGAAAAAGGTTCAAATTCAATAACCTGCGTAGGGGCCTTCTTCTGGTTCATTTTACGAAGAAGGTTAAAATTCAATAACATTCATAGGGGCCTCCTTCTGGATTCATTTTACAAGAATGTTCAAATTCAATAAACTTTGTAGGGGCCTCCTTTTGGGTTGATTTTATGAAGAAGGTTCAAATTCAACAACCTTCATATGGGCCTCATTTTAGGTTCATTTTACGAAGAAGGTTCAAATTCAATAACCTTCGTAGGAGCTTCTGTTTTGGGTCCGTTTTATGAAGAAGGTTCAAATTCAACAATCTTCATATGGGCCTACTTTTAGGTTCATTTTACGAAGAATGTTCAAATTCAATAACCCTTTGTCATGACCTTTGTTCGGGTTCATTATAAGAAGAAGGTTCAAAATCAGTAACCTTCACAGAAGCCTTTGTTTGGGTTCGTTTTAAGAGGAATGGTCGAATTCAACAACCTCTGTGGCAATATTCGTGACCTTTGTGGTAGCCTCTGTTGTAGCCGTCACAGTAGCGTATAACCTCGCTGGCAGCCTTTGTAGCAACCTGCAACCTCTATGGCAGCTTTTGTAGCAGCCTGCAACCTCTGTTTCAGCCCTCACAACAGCCTACAACCTCTATTACAGCCTCCATCATAACCTCTGCTCGGGTTTGTTCGAAGGACAAGGCTCGAAATCAATAGTCCTTCATTCTAGTATTCGTTGCAGCTTATGTTGAAACCTTGGTGAGGGTTCATTTAAAGAATTGGAACACATAATGGGACATTCAAGTAGGGTTGGAACCTTCCTTCGCATAAAGCCTATCACAAGGTAGGACCGTGCAACAATGACATAGGATACCCTTCGTCAATCTGGTATGTTTTCTACGAAACTAATATGCTATATTGTCTCTGTTTCACTACAAAGCATTTTACCTACATATGAAACTTTTGATGTTTATTAAGAATGCTATAAAACCATCTTTTAATAAATCTCTGCATATGACACAATGATTATTTGAGATTGTTAGCCTTCAAAGTTTTGTTATATTCGGGAATTGCAATTGCTTCTATGTACAAGGACTAGTTTAGTCATTAGAGCTAAGTTAGTTTGTACTCATTGTATTTAAAGTTTTGTATAAATACACCTCCTAGTCACAACTAGGAGGTTGGATGTCTCATTGTATTTCAAGGTGTGTGTGTTTTCCTTCTTTCTCTCTCTAGAAAACACACACATCTTCCCAATTCTTTAATATAATAAATACCATGTCTATTCTTTATTTCGAGCATCCCCGACCTCCTGAAGGTTATTCTTGGTTACAACAGAGATCGTACAACATTGACAGACGATACTTTATGTTCCTAGAACCACTGTTAGAGCTTTAATTTTGCTTTTAGCATAAAATACAATCCATGCGTATTAAATACATGATGTTCTTTAATGAGCCTTAAGTAACTTTCTAGCAAGATTTACCATGTCACCTGTGGCAATAAGTCCATTATAGACAACGCCTCTTTTAACAAGGCGTTTGACACAAGCTCTGTTGAGATGACAAAGACTCACACTCACGTATTAGATAATAACAAACCTTCTCGTAGAATTTACATGCTATTATCATATATTTTAAGATGACGGAGCATCACATCTGTTGACATAAGTCTCTGTCGATATGACTACAGAGCATCAAATATGCTGACATAAGCTTCTGTCAGCACAACTATAGAGCATAGCCTCTAATTCTTAGGTGTCTCTTTCGACACGATCATAGATTTTCGGCTCTGCTCACATAATAAATAAGTTTCAAAGTTGACAGACAAACAGAGCTTCGGCTTTGTTCACATAATACAAGTGTCTCTGTCGAAGAAAATTACATAGCATAGCCTCTGTTCACCAATTCCATATGTCTTTATCGAGATGACTGCAGAGTGCAGCCTCTGCTCACATAATTCATGAGCATCTTTGACGAGACGATTCCATATGTCTCCATGTAGACATAATTACAGAGCCTCAACACTGCCAGTTTAATTACATAACCTCATTTCATCTACATATAAGACTTACCACTTTCAAAACACTTTGTTTGTTTTCAATTCATGTATCGTATTCTTCTCATTTTGGGAAAGAAGCATTAATGGTAGAAGTCCTAGTTTTAATTTCTTCAAATGATGTAATCCTTCCTACCCAATTAATGATATAACAAATTTCCCTCGAATCTCTTGTTTTGTTTTATACAACAAAGATTTATTCAGCCAAGTATTACAAGTTTCAATGTTCGAAGGATGATTCAAGACACATAAGTCTTGTGTAATAACAACATCCATTAAAATTCACATTAACTTTCCTAAGAGTCTTATGGTATTCCAAGCCCTTTGCACCAAAAGGACAAAGACGGATTGGGTCGCAACCCTCAGTCAGCAGTCAAATTATACGATCGCTAAAAATCTTGCTTCAAAGTACACACAATAAGGTTATCTATCTACTATAGACTTAGGTTGTATACTAACATTAATAAATAACGTGAGAGAAGAGAAGCATGATAACAAAAGTGGGACATCGTCCGTCATTAGTAGATATAAATTATGCTAGCATACGTAGCAAAGGGCTGAAGCCTTGAGAGCATAAACATAAAAGATGAGGTAAATCACTCCCCACCTACGATAGCTAAAATTTTAAGCAAGGGATATTATTTTAACATGTATAAAGGCCATAGTCTAGCAAAAGAAGGTAGGTAAATTGTCCAAGGACTACTACTTTGCTTAAATGAAGTCGTAAGCTTCGTATACATACAAAATATACGACCTTCAAGGTTTATATTACTTAATGATTAATCCTTGTTCGATTTATTCATAAGGAAGTATTTCTTTTTAACTTTAAGTTGAAATCAATACATTTTGAAGTGTACACATACTTTCGACAGAGGGGCTTGATGATATACCCTCCGTTCAGTTTGAAGGTCTCCCCTTGATACTCACTTCGGATACTACATTCCGACACACTTGGAAAACCTCCTAAAATCTTTATTGGCGTAAAAATAATCACCTTTTATTTAGTTACCAATTGGGAATTCACCAATCGAAGCCTTAAGCCCTTCGGGGTATGGCCTCCGATGTTATTAGGACGGGATACTACTAAGACCAAGTCAAACCCACGTTCACAACCCTATCGAGGCTTTCCTGGCATGATAGGGATCGTGGGACATTAACCAAGTGGTTACCTAAACTCATGGGACACCCCCATGATCCTCGGATCAGGTGCGGGAACCTAACAGAACCTAATACACACGCTCCTTATACAACATGGGGTTGCACGACTACTTAAGTCTAATCTCATGCCTCCTACGAAGTCGTAACATTAGACTGGGGGGCTTAATGGGGTATCCACCACCATAGAGTAGGCTATTAGAAACAAGTATAGATACTTTTATATTGGATTGCACAAAACAAAAGTAGTAGAAATTTTTACCAAGCCTTTTTTAACAAAGCAATGATAAGTCTAAAGCCATGCACTCTTCGCATGCATAACATTAGACTGGGGGGCTTGATAACATACCCTCCATTCTGCTAACGAGCGTTACCGTCACTCTAGTACTTAGCTTACCATTTGTACAAAGGGTAATGATGTACCCTTCTAAAGGATGAAGCCTACGCCTTCATCCTACACATAATGTCGGCGTAAAGTCATTCACAATGGCTACCACAATGGAATCCACCAACCTTCACCCAAAAAGCAATCATAGTGTCTAACCTCTATTGAGGTTCGAAGACTCACCTCTGCCACGGTTCGAAGGGGCCTCCTTCACTGTCCAGAGGGGCCTCCTTCACTGTTCGGAGGGGCCTCCTTCACTGTTCGGAGGGGCCTCCTTCACAATTCGGAGGGGCCTTCTTCACAGTTCAGAGGGGCCTCTTTCACTGTTTGTAGGGGCCTCCTTCGCTGTTCGGAGCCTGGCCTCTATCACGGTTCAAAGGGGCCTCCGTCACTGTTTGGAGCCTGGCCTCCATCATGACCTGGTGTTACCCACGTCCTCTCTTTCTCATTGGCTTTCCCACCAATGGGAGAGTGTGGCACTAAGCACTAGCGGTTACCGCAAATCATGGGACACCCCCATGATCTCCTAAAATCATGGGACACCCCCATGATCTACTAAAAACGTGCAAGAGCTCTCCAAGGCCATTTTGATCCCTATAAATAGTCTTGGACGGGCAAGAATTCTGGTATGCAATCTTCACTACTTCACTTTACTATATTCTCATTAAACTTATGGTACCGAATACTTATTCACACGCCGGAGGTGGTTCGCAGGGTCCAACCCCTGCACAATCACTTAACTTAGTGTCTTCTATTTCTTATTTTCAGGTTATCTTGCTCTCAGTATCACCACCATCACCCGTAATTCCGTTAATCACCATTGACAACCTAGTATGTGCATCTTTTTGTACAATCATTTATTATGCCAAAAGGTAACATTAGTCAATAAGATTTAGGATACCAGACTTCTTGAAGAATGAGACTTGAGTGGAGTAAAGACAAAACACGAGCACGAGAGCCTTCCTACTTCGGGGAAAATCTTGTATAAACACAACAACCACAAAACATAAGATGCAGAAGAGGTTGCCCCCTTCTCGTCACATTAATAGAAAATAGGAAGAATACAGAGTCATGGGTTGTCACCCATGCGAATGCTAATGTTTATGTTCACTGAGTCACTAGCTTGACTCGATCCTCGTATTTATTGGCTCATGGGGAAAGTTTGGAGATCCGGGACAACCATGGGTGGTACGTCTCCTCCAAAGTTTGGAGATCCAGGAGATCTGCGTTGAGATAACTCAAGGGTTCCATAAGGAAACACTTTGGTGACAGTGAATGGTCCATGTTAATGCAAATATCGCCTAAAAACGTTATTTATATTTTACGATCTTTGCTAAGTTTTGTTAACGACAAAGTGTAAACTTTAGTTTTTAGTAAAACATAATTTGAGTTTAAAGACTTACATAATTATACATTTTCTACATTTACATTTCATATAAAACACAACATTTTTATATTTCTTAAAATAGAAATGTCACATCCCATTTATGATAAGTTTGTGTCTAACAAATCAATATGAATTTAAGGAAAGATTGTGTGTTTGACTCACCATAAGTTTTCTTACACAAGTAAGTGTTTGACTAGAAATAAGTTGATGTGACTTTGGTTGGTTTGGAATGGTTTATTGCAAAACTTACTGTCAGACCTGGCGGAACCTTGGAGGTACACGGGCGGAACCCATCTGAGGGTTCCGCCGTATCAGCCAGAGCTGCTGAAAGTCTTGCTATAAATATCAAGCCATTTCTTAGATTTTTCCTTAATCACTTCTCATTATATTTACACATACACATTCATATCATTCATCTAACCCTTTAACATTTCGTTTTTTGTGTGAATATTCTTTTGTAGCAAAGAAGTTCACAAGTACATATAAAGTTACGAGTATTCAACACAACGTTTCAAGACTTGTTAGCTTAGCATCGTGTAGACTTTGTGTAGTTTACACTTCATTTGATTGTGTGTTTTCAGTTGTGACTGGTTAGTATTTTAGGCCTTAAAATACATAGTGTGACGGGAGTTATTGTACCCTTGTAAAAGAACTAACGGGAGTGGTTGTACCCTTGTAAAAGAACTCGACATCTAGCTTAGTGTCAGTAAAATTGTATAAGCGACGTGTACGGTTTTTGTCACAATTCGTAATTTCAAGTCCTTGTTCAGATGTCGAAATTTCATTTTTCATCTCAGAGAAGTTACTATTCATCAATTACTATTCACCGATCACTATTCATCATTTTACTATTCATCTTTTTTTGTGTCAGTTTGAGATTTCGAGAAGCGTTCAGAAAATTTACTATTCACATGGCACTATTCATTTCCAAATAGAAAACACTATTCATGTACTTTACTCATTTCATCGTAAATTTAGTTTACGGGTAATTAAATTCGCGTAACCAGTCAGGCTAAGTTGCGAATTCATGCATCATCAGTGGGGACACTTCATATGGACTAGAAATGGCTTACATATTATTACAATAGCATTTGCATACTATTCCACTCGTAGGATATTCCAATTTCTATTTTTGGTATAATTGACTTTTTACGTATGTTTATTTTTAAATAAACGTTAACACGTGACCAATAATGTGACTAACATGTCCGACACTCCCGACTACGATCCTAATATATTTTTATATTCATTTTAATAATATATAAATTATATTATTAATTTACCCGGTATTTTGGAAATTTATTTAATTTATATCGTACACCTAATTTAATTACGACGGTTTTCGTAAAAACTAAACAATAACCATCCAAACACTCAATATTTATACCCAACATATTTTTACAATTTTTATGACTTTATTATGTCCCGGTTAACTCCGTTAAAATTTATTTTTAGTTAACTCGGTACCCGGTATTCCCTAAAACTATTAATATATACATAATAATACAAGAATTATACCAACTATCTTACACTAGCTACATGTTTTCTTCCCTTTTTCATAAAATGCAGCCCCCCCCCCCCCATGCTAATATCTTACAAATCTTGAAAAATTTACCATCTCATTAATGTATGTCAAATAATGTCTAACATATAATATATATATATATAACATAAGCTACCTATTTTCAACTCATTATTCAAGATCTAAAAGCAAGACTCATTTCTTTTCTCTCTTCCTTGTGGTGCTCAACCTCAATACAAAAACAAGAAGGAACCATAAATTTTCAAGATCAAGTATAATATATAATGTATTTTGTACTCCTTTTAGGGTTTTGAAATATAAACTCAAGGTTTACATAGGTTTTCATCCTCAAAATCTCATTTATCTTTCAAGTAAGTGTATGAAACTCATCCTTATGATTTTACCAAGTTTTTACAAGATTCATATGATATATATATACTAGATCTACATGCATATGCTATTTATACCACTCCATTTTATACATATCTAATTTTTGAGCCATAGAAATTGATTATAGTTAGATCATTGTTAGATCCACTTGATTTATGATGTTTAGGAACCCATGATACCCTAAGAAGGTGTATGGTAGGATTAGACTAGTTTTGTGGTGACTGAAAGTGGTTTGGTTGAAGTTGGAACAAGATTGGAACCCTAGAAATGGTTTTTGAAACATTACATATACCTACTGTCAATATTTTTAAAACGTGGGAAACTCAGTAGGTGATGGGTAATTTTTGACCAAAGATTTAGAAAATAATTTCGAAAACGAAGCCGTGGGCGAAAGAACGGATTAAAACGAGCTTATAACGAAGAAGTTATGATTTTTGCAAGTTAAGTAACGAAAACTATTTTTCTGAAAAACTGCATGCTGTTTGACGATTTTCAATGGACAAATAGAGGCATTAGACGTAACCTAGAGGAGCCGAGCTATCGAAAATATATTAATACATACTAAGACAAATCCGTGGATATAAAGAACAAGGAAAATGAACTTAAAACGACCAAGTTATACACGTTTTAAAATCGTCAAAACTATATATATATATATTTAGTCACTACTAGAAATAATATAACTACGTACTAAATGATATATTTTCAAGATTTCTTATTCAAGGATTTTATTCGTAACTAACAAAGTACGTACGACCCAAGGTTTATTTATGCGACTACTAGACGTTATTTTAAGGTTTTCAAAACGAGTAATATAACACTAACATTTTATATACGATATATTACGACAAGTTTCTATACTTCTAATTGGACTTATTTTTCCTAAGTATGGAAATTTCCTACTTTGACGATAACAAGTATTTTCAAGTTATGTGTGGTATAGGTATCATGTGCATGAATATTCAATACATCATTTCATGATCTAAAGTAGATCGTTATTATTCATATTAGGTTGCAGCTAGTGTTCGCGCCTTGTTGTCCCGATTTTTTCATCACATTGTACTATCACTTCAGGTGAGTTTTCATAGCCCCGTTTTCAATTACTTATTTGATTTCAAATCCCACGGGGGAGAATACATTGCATCAATTACTTTTGTACATGCCCAAGTATTCAATTCCATACATTGCTTAAGTTGCCTTACTACCAAGTTAAGTCCCCTTTATTATCATGGACCGTTAATTATAATGCCAAGCGAGAGTGAGTGCATAGATCTATCGAGGGTGACGCCTCCATTCGTGTATGGGTTGCTCCAACGGGTACGAATGCATTTCATGTCTAATCTATTTGAGTGTCTGGTAAACACTCCTTTTGGGCCAATACAATATTATGTCTAGCTTCGGGGTCATGAGCTTAAGAGACAATGTAGCATTTTTGACATTTTGTCGGTTTACTTTATACTTGTGGCTAATGTACATACGATTTAACTTACAAACCTATGGAATTCACCAACATTCGTGTTGACGTTTTAGCAATGTATTTTCAGGTTATTAAGGTAGCTCCTGCTTGCATGCATTTGGACCTTCATGGAGTCGTGGAGTCGACGCATCTCACATATATATATTTCCTGCACTTATGAAACGTTTGATCTGGATTGAACTTGTTTTTCATAAACTTGCAACACCTTTTGGGGACTTATGTTTTGTAAACTCTGAATGTTTTAATGATCAAACGATGTATTTTTCCAAACGACACTTTAGGTCGTTCAATGTAACTGTAACTGTGGTGCTATTACAGTCACCCCCAGGTATTCCATTTCTGCTGCCATTCAAGTATTTTGGGGGTGTGACAGATTGGCATCAGAGCTAAGGTTATAGCGAACTAGGATGTATCATGGACCCTAGACTATAACCATATCATCATAGGATATCATCATTTCATCATAGGTGCATATTCATTATACATGTTGTTTCATGCATACATTGTACGAGTTATTTATACCCATACTCATATATAATTATATTGACCTGGTTCACAAGTGACATGTCTTCAGATACACACCCTGTCATCCTTTCATCGGATTCCAACATTGGAGATGCCTTGTCATCTTCCACTACCATTTTACTACTAGTTGCACTTACACTGCCATTGACACCATTGAGTTGTTATAGGAACAGGGTTTTCCTATCATCCAGCCCATACATAGAATGCCGTTTGGTAGTGTATTCAGACTTAATCTTAATGGACATATTAGGATGCTTATTGCAAAGAATATAGTATGTTTTCTTTCCTTCATTAGTTGGGCGCTTACTACTCAGGTACTACCAACACATTCAGTTACTTATTACACTATTGGTCGTCCCACAGTGTGTACTTCAGTTTTACCTTTTAGATGTCGTGAGGTTGCGCGAAAAAGGGTAGTATTCCATTCACTATTATCACCATCACATCTCAGAGACTCTACACCTATATATGACAGGCCGCTTGAGAATCACCCACTATTTGACATACCATTACCATCTATCATACGTTACACCACCTTACAGGTTTGAGGTTGGTGAGAGTTTGAGAGCCTCTACTGCTTGACAACCTACTACTCTTCATCGTTAGACGATGATCTCTAATTATTTGAGATTACCTACGAGTGTTTGGACAATACACTCTAAATAATACCACAAGCCTCACAAACACAATAAGAATTGCAACAAATCGCCCAAGGGTGGCATCTATCACAAGGACTCTATATTATCTTAGATATGATCGACTCATACCTCCATAACACAATAAACCAACAAGATGCTTTGAACGGTATAATACCATCATGATGGAACTCATCACAACTCTCTCTTCATTATCAAGTCTGATTACACCACATTCTAAGTCGATAATTACATCATTAGTCGCTCTAGTAACACTCCACTGACCAAGGTGGTCACATTAGTAGATTTGACATGTAATTACAACTTTGGGTAGATGCAAGTAAGACAATAGGATTAATAAAGACGAAGATGTCTTTACGATTAAATGGTCATGTTGACCAAGATAAAAGTGACTGCCCTAGTTTTCGTGTTTCGGAGATAATAACAATTCAAGTAAGTCAAAGTCAAATTAAATTTTTGTACAAACAAAAAGATTTCTTGCTAACCTTATGGAGTACGACAAATTATTGATTTTCAAATGGTTGGATTAAAACTCATTTTTGTTTAAGCAACAATCTTCTTGAACTCCTTTTTTTTTCCAAAGACATATATATATATATATATATATATATATATATATATATATATATATATATATGAGAGGTTGTTTTTATCAAAATACAAAATATTTCGTAGTCACATCTTTTACATAACCATATTCATTACAAACTTCAAATAAAGTCACTCCAAAATACATTTATGATCAAATTTTCACAGTGTTTCACCCAAATAAATGTTGTTAATTTTAGAAACCATATCTCCAAGAAGGAACACGCATAACTCATGAACGAATCTCGAAAGCAACCACTATACCTACTTAATATTTGACCTTAGATGCGAAAGAAACCCCTCTACCAGAGATTGCCAATATTGATACACCATGCCTTAACACCACTACTTCAAATTACAACTTTTTCGCTCATTCCATATTATAAGACTCTTACACTAGTATAACCTTGTTGGATAAAGATCAAGGTACAATTACTCAACAAAATTTATATTCTTTTCGGAGACCGATATAGCTTAGTCACATTGGGACAAGATCTCATTTTCATGATAGGATATCGAGAAGTTTCACCTAACCATAAGGCATTTAGCTTGCATTCATGGAAAATCAAACATCATTCGATGTGGTACCTACTTGACTCAAATCATTTTCACCAAATTTCTGCCCTATATCTTTTCACACATAGACTATCCCCTTCAGTTGATTGTAGATGCCTTAAAGACACGTTCGTCTTTCACGCTCTCAATATCACTACCATATTCTCGACCACTTCATAATCATAAACCACTTCCTTGTTATGAACTAAGATGCTTACATTCTTTAAATAAGTGAATTAGTAGACTATTACCATACCATAAGATTCACCCATGTATCCAATAAACCATTCCATGAATTTTACTTCAAGCTATTTTACTACCATACGGGGAAATTGTTTTACGGAATTATTAAAAGAAACTATTTTATTACCATCCTATAAATTGATTTTTCCGTCATTGCACGAAGTATTTACTATTATTACGCGAAATAATTTTCATGTTACCTTGAAAGGAAATATCAGGATACCATTTTTAATAACAATGCGTTGAACAGCATCTAAAACTTTTGAGAAAAGTAATACTATTTTGACTAAATCAAGCATCGCATCATTAGTCCTCAATTATACATAGCCTGATCACCTATGTATAATTCAGGAAGGATTATGCCATGAAGTACATAATTTTTTTTTTAGTATTGCTAATAACAATCTTCATGTAAAAGCGTTTTAAACAAGTAAACTCTTTTATAAATGTCTCTTTCTGAGAAACTTTCCCCTGGATACTTACCTCACCTGACACTCACTTAGCCATTAAGATGGACTTTCCATTGACTTCTTTAGGAGAGACTTTCCCTATCATGTACTAGGAGGATTACTCGATACAAGAAAAACAATAAAATGGTTACGGAACTACTAACCTAGACTAGAAGTATACACCAAGACCATTTATAACTCAACAACAATTCTAAGATGCCACTAGACCATCCGAACCACCATCTCTGACCTAGTTGTCCAATTCTATCATTCAAAGGTACTAGCAAGACTGAGCTACAGGATCGAACACATTGTGAAGGTACGCTAAACAACACTATAGAAATAAACCAAGCACCTAATTGAGACGGTAAAGCAATTCATTTAAACATGGCCTCATCTAAACGTAAACTTCCCTGCAGTGAGTTTACGCCAAGAATGATTGATTCGAATTATGGATATCGATATAGATTCCCCTAAAGCGTTGTGTCCTCAAGAAATTATAGATAACCTCACCTATTCATCAAGAGAGGCATCAGGCCCAAGCATATTGATTGATGCTAAACAGTCAACCTAAATTGACCAGGTGATGGTCAACAAGGTCAAACTGCCTAGAGTCAATGCTCCGCAGAAGTATAGTGTTTCCCCTGGTCGTTATGTCCCGACGAGGTGTGATGGTTATAAAACGGTTATGTGATTGGGTGAATTTGGACAGGAAAGGGTTTTAGATTGGTTAAATTAAGGAATATACAATGAAATAGCTTAAACAAGCTATATGAACAAGTCTGGAAAGCTAAGAAAAACCAGAAACGTTTAAAACTTAAAAAACGCGTACGTTCACGTTTGAATAAAACGTAAGCGTACAAAATAAAAAGTGAAAACGGAAATCTGAAAACACCCACGGGGTGAAAATGACTTTTTTACAAACTAAAAGATAATAGAAAATTTTTAGAAAAAGAAAATAAATTTTTACACTAATTAATTATTTAATATTAATTAATACTATTTAATACTTATTATTAATATTTAAAACACTTAAATACAATATAATATTAATTTAACACTAGAAAAATGAAAATAAAATTTCTAAAATTATAAAATAACTAAAAATAAGTTTTAAAAACAAAAATAAGTAATTTTGTCTTTTTGTGCTTTTTCTATTAATTAATTATTAATTACCTAATTAAACTATTTTAAATTAAGAAAAATAGAAAATGAACAGTAAAAATCACAAGAAAATTTCTGAAATTATTTTACAACATATAAAAGCTAGGAAAAATATAAAAACTAGGTTTTGCTTAATAGAAACTAATTATGCTATTTAAAACTAATTATTAATTAATTATTAATAAAACTAGGATTAGTTCTAATAAATACTAAATGATAAAATAAAAATCTAAGAAAATTATTATAAATACTTTAACTTAATAGGAAATTAATAAAAATATAAAAACACCAAATACTTAATAAAAATATAAAAATGAAAATTAAAATTTAAATAAAATTAAATAGAAACTATCACTTAAAAATTAAGTTAACTTTTCTGGATTTTCTTTTAGAAAACTCTTAAAATACTTAAAACATGAAACTTTTACAAAAACAACTTTCTCAAAACTCAAAAATGAGTAAAATGGACACTAAAAGGGCTAAAAGTTGACTTTAGTTGACTTTTTCTAGCTTTTTAGCCTCTGTGGGGCCCACAGGGGTGAAAATTGATAAAAACTACTGAAATGGACTAATTGGAACTAGTAATAACAAGGTTGAAGCTCAGAATAAGCAAATGGGTCAAAAGACTCACTTTTGACCCATGTTAGAACTAGAGAAATGGACAGATTTTGGAGCTAAATCAGGGGGCCCACAGGGGGATTAGGGGCACAAAATTGCTAGAAATTTGTAGAGGGCCAGGTGGGGGATCTAATGAACTAAAGGGGGAGGTGTGGGGCCCACTTATGTGGTCTGTGGGATCCACAGAACAAGGGTGTTTGGGCAGCTGCAGCTGCTACAATACCAGAAACGACAGCCAGCAGCAGTGGTGAAAAGAGGCCAAGTGAGTGCTTATTTACAAGCACTTAATAAGCAGTAGGGCCAAAACTAAAATTAGTTTCCTAAACTATACCTAGGTGGCTTCTAATAACAACCAAAATCAATCCTAAATACCAACTA
This sequence comes from Artemisia argyi, assembly GCA_030686995.1. Taxonomy (NCBI): domain Eukaryota; kingdom Viridiplantae; phylum Streptophyta; class Magnoliopsida; order Asterales; family Asteraceae; genus Artemisia; species Artemisia argyi. Next base: position 6,528 of record JARVZY010012406.1, on the reverse strand, counting down.
ATGAACGATCCATCCTCATCCCAAATCTGCCAAAAACTGATGATGCAGGGCAAGGTTTCAGTCACGAACCCAGTTTCACGACTGTTTTTCAATAAGCAAATAAACTCCAAAATTAAATTTTCTTTTTGAGGTTTGTAAACAAGCTGGGTGACAACACAAATCAACAAAGTTTTCGAATTTCCAACAAGTAATGAGTACTAGAGACTGTTTTGAAAATTGGTTTAAAACTCGGTATGCAACTTTGACTTTGAAGAGATTTTGAACAAAGTGGATCCTGATGAGTTTAGACTGAGATTGATTGATTGATAAATGTTTGTTATGCCTAAGTAAGCCTAAATTTCTCAACCTTAGCTATTCCTAGATTTGATTAGCAAGATTTGGTACCAAATTTCCTTTGCAATTAACTGCTAGTGAGGTTAGAAAAGGGATTTGACTTTTTTCAAGTTAATAACCGATTTGATGGTCAAAATGGACTGAGTTCCACTCAAGAGTAATGAGACAAGCAAACTTAAGCTATACTAACAACAACAACTGAGTTTATTAGCTTATACAAAACACCCCTAATTTAACTAAGTTTCACAATATTCCAAAGCAACTTACTGATTTACTAAGCAAGAGTAACCAACAAACTCATATAATAGTAAATAAACTTAGATAAGCAGGAAACAACAATAAATAACAACAAACACCACTAATTCGAATTATGAGCAAAACAAGATTTAACACCTACTTGATATCCCAAGCATTGAAGTTGCTGAAACCAAAGAACCAAGTAACACCTAAATGCCCCCATGGGCTCTAAACCATGCTCCCATCCTTGTTGCTTCTGCTACATTCGTTCTCTTCTTTTTTTTTTGTAACACTTTTTCTTTTCTTTTTTTTTTTTTCTTTCAAATTTAACTAAGCAGTACAACACTAAACAAACTTTTCAGTGAAATAATAAAGCTGTAAAATCTTGATTGGAACAAAAATTTAAAATAACTTCATAATACTTTCATTAAACTTGAAAATTGTTGAATTACAATAAAACTTAAAAACTTGAAAAGATAAGAACATAAACTGAGATTATCAGATAACAATATTTAAAATTTAACTACCACTACTTCTACCCTAAGTTACACTAATGCTAACCTAATGCCTTTCAAATGGCATACAAATTGCTTATTTATACTTATAAAAACTAGAACTAGGGTTTGCTTCATTTTGTCTTGTTCCCTGAGCTCCTTTTCTTCAAGTCCCATCCATTGGTGATGTTTGATATGATCTCAACCCTTGATGATGTTTTGGCGGGAGAAGGATAATAGGCAATTTGGCAGTTTCTTTTTGGCATGGGGGGGTTTGTTGTTATATGGAGGAAAGGTGATTGTAAGGTTTAGGGATGTTGAGTGTTGACAGGAGGGGGTGGGTTTGTGATGATGGTGTTGGGTTGCAGGTTTTGGAAGGCTAGGGGGAGGGAAAATGGGGGATGAGTGGGGATTTGGTGTTATTTTATTTTTTGTGGTTTGACTTTTAGGTTTGACCCTGGGGTAGTATATAAAATGGGGTGAGGTTTATATTTTGGGAGTGGGCTTTTGATGGTTGGGCTTGGGGAATGGGATGTATAAGGTGGGCTGGGGTGGTTTTGTTAATGGATCAGGGTATTGGTGTTTGGATTTGTAACTTTGGGTTTAGAATAATACAAAGGGTCCTCTTTGGTTTTAGTAAATAATTCACAAGGACTAATTTTGTAATTTTTTGAAATGGATGGACCAAATCTGCCAACTATTCCAAAGTTACCCAAGGACTAAAGTTGCCCAGTAAAATAACCCAAGGACCATTTTTGCACTTTTCATAACTCCAGGGGTATTTTCTGCCAATTCTGAAACTTGAGGGGTTAAAAATGCCAAAGCTCCAAACTTTTCTCCAAGGACCTTTTCTGCCAAATAAGAATAGTACAAGTACCAGATTTGCAATTTTTCAAAGTTTTGACATCCCAGGGACTATTTTTGACAGTTTTGCAAAGTACAGGGACCAAACTTGTAATTTTCTAAAAATTTTCATCCAAGTGTTATTTTTGATAACTTTTTATTTTAAAAGTACTGGGGTTGACTTTTCTAGCAAAATAAATGCTGAGGGACCAGTTTTGCTAATTTTTGAAAGTTGGGGGACTGAAACTGCCAATTATGCAAACTTTGTATGTTTTTCATCTGTTTTTACTCATTTTGCATCTAAAACATATAAAACACAATTTTGAAATATTTTTAGTATTTTGATGCATATTTGAGTGTTTTTGTACGTTTTGCAGTTCAAAGTTGACCAAAAATGATGAGTGTTTGAGCACTCATCAATCCCCCACACTAAACTATTGCTAGTCCCTAGCAATAACTGTTTTGAAAACTTGATGGATTTTAAACTCTTTACCAAAAGCCATCACTTCTGGAGTAGCCAGGTGTGAGAACTGTGGTACACCTGATAACCGTGTGATTTTGAGCAAACCACCAGCTGTCAACGGATTTGATTACTCTTTACCAGAAGTCGTTTGCTTCTGGACTAGCCAACTCTTGATGGACCTAGTCCACATCTTGGTGAGCTGATTACCAATTATGGATTTTCTACTGCCTTTACCACAAGCCATAATCTTGCGGGCTAGCCAACTCATTCGTGTTTTAGGATATGGCGAGTTGAGGTACCATACAATTTTGGGCAAATTGCAAGCCATAAACGGATTTGAGATGTCTTTACCAAGAGCCGTTTTCTCCTGGACTAGCCAATCCCTTTTGTCGGTTAGACAAGGCGGACTGATTACCACAAAAATTTTGAAGCACCAGTGAAAAATTTTTAAATTTTTTTGAATTTTGGCTAAAAACGGGGGTATTATATAGTAAAATGTGACAAAATTCGCTATAATAGCGAATACCCACCCACACTTAGCATGAATATTGTCCTCAATATTCAAAATCCCGGCTATTATGCCGACATTTTGAACGTAAAAGGGCAACATTACAAGCTAAGCATGGAAAATACCATTTTGTTTTTCACTTCATTTGAACCATAGCATGGGGTAACTCCCCCACACTTAGGGTGAAAACCCTATAAGCATGTTACTGTTTTTGTTTACCGAGTCGCTAGCTTGACTCGACCCCGAATTCATTTGTCCTTGGGGAAGCATGATGTGGAAGAAACAATCTCAATCGGACTTTCATTCAAGATGTTTGGACAAACATTTGAAGCACGTGAAAGTTCCACACCGATGAGATATAATCCCGGCTCAAGATAATGATACACGAAAATGTCGGGATCAAATATAGTGTCTTCATTCCCGAAGGAGTGAAGAAGAGAAGAAGTCACCTTATAGGTGAAGAAAAGGAAGAAAATCATGATGAAAATCATGAGTTGATCTTCTTCCTCAAGAGGAGGCTGAATAGCCTGAGTTTGGATTTCAAAGGTTAAACTCAAAAAAATCCCGGGAGGGTGGGTGGGAATTTGCAAATCCTCATGATTGAGTGCATCTGCCCCGGGGCTATCTAACTCCGGAGGAGTCATGATATGATGAGTAAGTTCACCGGAGAACACCTCATGAAGAGAATCATTCACAAGATGTGAATCTGTGAACTCATGTTCCGGAATAGACTCATCACAATCCTCATTCTGAATATCAAATAGTGGATTATCAGAAATCAAAGGGAATTCAGACTCGAATTCAAATAGAGGATTGGTGAGAGTAGTATTGAAAGTTTCGGGAAGAAAGAGGCTATCATTCTCTATTGGACTGTTAGGATAAGAAGTGAGTGGTGGATCATGATATAGGAGACTTTCAATTTCTCCCAGATCGGCTTCAAAGTCGAGGAGACCATCATCACCTTCCAATGAAAGTGGATTGATGTGAGTAATTTCATCGACGAACTCCTCATGAAGAGGATCAACATCAGACTGTGGGAGTGATGCCTCGATATACTCAATGTCTCCATGAGATGTACAATCATCATTAAAATCTGAGAAAGTCTCAAAATGATCGTTTGAACACTTAAGAGGGGAAGGAATATCACACATATCATCCAAAGTTCCATGTGACTCTCTCGGGATCGGGACAAGGATCTCAACACTAGACTTTATTAATTCGTCCGATTCCTTATTAGGAACAGTGCTAAGATGCACATCCCCCATGTTTAGAGAGTGAGTGTAAACTTCGGGTGCGATAACAATAGACTGAGGGAGTTGAGAAGGACTAGCATTCATGGATTGTACGAGTTCCATTTGATCTTCTGCTAGTAATTTCTCCGTCTCATTATTTTCTCCTTGATTTTCAATGGGAGGAAGCACAAGTGATGAATCTGACAAACCCTTATAAAATTGAAGGATATCAAGGGTATCTTCATTATCACTATCATCATCACAATCGAGAAGAGCAGCTTTACGAAATTTGGCACGTGTTATAGCTGCTTGTTCTTCGAAAAGTAATTCCTCCATGGTCTTTTCGTTTCTAGCAGCTCGTTCTTCTGCAAGTAATTCTTCCATGGATTTCCCACGGGAATATTGAATAAGTGGAAATTGTGGGGGTGTGGATGTGTCAAAACCGGATGTACTAGAACAATGTTCAGGTTTATAATACGGTTGACATTGAAAATCATCATGAGGTCCCCTACAATATGCACAAGAAGAATTTGGAGCATGGCGAAGCGAAATATTAGCCAACTCCTCTTTAAGTTCTTTAAATTTCTCAAGAACCTCTAAAAAGTCTTGTTGGATTTGAGGAGTTGCTTGAATCATATCGTACTGTGGAGGTTGGTCATAATAAGGTATGTCAAAATTGTCACGAGGATATGGATTCCCCGTTTGACAATCTGAGCTGAAGTGTAAACCTCCACAGTAATCACAACAGTAAAACTGTTGAGTCTGGACTGGTGAATCATATGGGTATTGGTCATAACCAAAGTTCTGAGCATCACCGGAAAACTGTTCATAGACAAACGTGTTTCCGGATTGACATTCAAATCCTTGGTGAGGACCACCACAAAACTGACACAGATATGTCAGTATCTCATGATGTGGTGGCTGGTAGGATGAATCAGATGTGTCATGGTAAGGATAGGGAGCTTGGTTATAGACAGACCCATCTCCTGACTCTACCATGCTACAACCGGGACAATTCCCACCATTATGAGGACCACCACACCATTGGCAACCGCAATGGTGTGGATACGACATGGAAAGAATCAAAGGTTTAGAGAGGGTAAGAAATGAAGAATCAAAGATGTAAGAGGGTAAAGGTGAATATTTTTGGGTTTTTGGAAAGACATTTTATACAAATGAGAAAGAAAATGTTTTTGTGTTTTTGTGTTCGTTGAAAACTGATTTAAAATGTTTTCGTGAACGGTTTTGTTTTTATATGAAAATAAGGAGATAATATGAACAAGGATGGGAAATTTACAAAGGATTGAATATCCCGATTCACTAATACGCAAAACCGTCTAAAATAGCGCGCACACCTCCCCGGCAGTGGCGCCAAAATTTGATTGATGCTAAACAGTCAACCTAAATTGACCAGGTGATGGTCAACAAGGTCAAACTGCCTAGAGTCAATGCTCCGCGGAAGTATAGTGTTTCCCTGGGTCGTTATGTCCCGACGAGGTGTGATGGTTATAAAACGGTTGTGTGATTGGGTGAATTTGGACAGGAAAGGGTTTTAGATTGGTTAAACTAAGGAATCTACAATGAAATAGCTTAAACAAGCTATATGAACAAGACTGGAAAGCTAAGAAAAACTAGAAACGTTTAAAACTTAAAAAACGCGTACGTTCACGTTTGAATAAAACGTAAGCGTACAAAATAAAAAGTGAAAACGGAAATCTGAAAACACCCAGGGGGTGAAAATGACTTTTTTACAAACTAAAAGATAAAAGAAAATTTTTAGAAAAAGAAAATAAATTTTTATACTAATTAATTATTTAATATTAATTACATACTATTTAATACTTATTATTAATATTTAAAACACTTAAATACAATATAATATTAATTTAACACTAGAAAAATGAAAATAAAATTTCTAAAATTATAAAATAACTAAAAATAAGTTTTAAAAATAAAAATAAGTAATTTTGTCTTTTTGTGCTTTTTCTATTAATTAATTACTAATTAATTATTAATTACCTAATTAAATTATTTTAAATTAAGAAAAATAGAAAATGAACAGTAAAAATCACAAGAAAATTTCTGAAATTATTTTACAACATATAAAAGCTAGGAAAAATATAAAAACTAGGTTTTGCTTAATAGAAACTAATTATGCTATTTAAAACTAATTATTAATTAATTATTAATAAAACTAAGATTAATTCTAATAAATACTAAATGATAAAATAAAAATCTGAGAAAATTATTATAAATACTTTAACTTAATAGGAAATTAATAAAAATATAAAAACACCAAATACTTAATAAAAATATAAAAATGAAAATTAAAATTTAAATAAAATTAAATAGAAACTATCACTTAAAAATTAAGTTAACTTTTCTGGATTTTCTTTTAGAAAACTCTTAAAATACTTA